>JADRCH010000066.1:8710066-8738508 GCA_019843965.1 Rhynchomys soricoides | reverse complement strand
AGAGAGAGAGAGAGAGAGAGAGAGAGAGAGAGAGAGAGAGAGAGAGACAGAGAGAGAGCTCCCAATATGTTAATCACATAGGTTTAGACTGTCTGAATTACTGTCCTGAGTCACCCTGGGAATCAGACACTGTCCTCCCAGCTAGAAGTGGAAAAAATGAACAATTGCCCACCCATGGAATTTTTCAGAATCTTTCCCCACCTTTCCCAGTGTATATCCACTGGCAGGAACCAAAAGGCTGTCACCCTGACGAGAGAGAAAAACAGAGCTGTGGGTTGCTCTAACAGAACAGGTTTTTCCTTCTCTGGTAGAGACATTCCTTTATGGTGAGGTCATGTAAAACAGCAAAATGCTCAGTGAACACATTCGGTCCCATTCCCTCCAGGTGACTGTGCCCTTCAGCTTGACCTGTGATATAGAAAGAGAGAAAGAAAACCACTCTCCAGTTTCTAAGTAAAAGGTGACCAGATGGCAGCTAAGGTGATGGAAACTGGAAACAGTGATGTGGACGAACTTGTCAGACAGGTGTGGCCCGGAAGCTGGGAGCACAAAGCAAAATGTTTCTGGGGTCGAATCTTGAGCCAAATTAATTTAAAAGGACAGGATAGCAGACTTATGTGCTGTGCTGGCATTGAAAAAACAAAAACCACAAAAACAAAAAAACAAAAAAACCCTGCTCTTATCTGGCAAGGGCGCCCCCTGCTGGCCGCCACTCTGAACTCCGCCTCTTGGTCTCTCTCCAGAGAAGGCAGAACTGCTTGCACAGCAGGGAGAATCGGGCAGGGCTAGGTGGGCGAGTCCCTCGCAAAGCACACAAAAAGAGCAAAAGGTGCGGGTCACCGCCCCAACCACAATCTACCTCCGTCACGGTTCTCTGCAGTCAGATAAATTACAAGCCGGCTGGAAAGAATGACTACGCTGATTGCTGCTTTGCAGGTGAGAAGTTGGAAAGCCTGGAAGAAAAGAGGCCATTTTATGGGGCCCAGCGGCAGAAAGGATTCCTAAATTACACTCCCATGTTTATAGCGCTGGACTGTGGGACTAAATCTCGACTATCCTTCTAATGGCTCCGAGTTATTGTGACATTCTTAATGGTAATCACTTAAGGCCCCAAGCACATGACACAGCAGCCCAGTATTAAAACATTCGAACATGGGACAGAACACCTTGCCAGTGAGTGGCCTAGAATCAGCCTTGGCTTCCCAAAGTCACCCCTGCCCCCACCACACATTTTTCTGTGTGAGCTACTAGACACACAGACATTTTTTCCCGAGCTGCCCTTCCAGAGTCTCCTCTTCCCCTCTCACCCATTTTGTTCTGTTCGGCCTCTTACAAAATCATACCAATGTTTCATAACATCAGCACACTGTGCCACCCCCCCCCCCCAAAAAAAAAAATTCCAGCAAAACGCCGTGGGCAGAAAATGCTTTGTAATCTGGGGCTTGTGTTTAAACTCGCTGTTGTCCACTGGAGCTAGTTACTCAAGGAGAACTGCCACGGCCTTCAGCCAGTGCAGGGCACCGGGACTACCACAAAGAAAACCGTTTGTAGAGGCAAGATGGGTCTCTGCACTCCTGACAGAAGCGTCATTCTTGAGCGTCCTGAGCCCAAGTTATATGCCCTTAGTCTCGGAGTTCAGCAGCTCGGGCTGAACTTGGCTTCCCCCTGGGACCTCAATCTCATGTCTGTTCCCAGCTCTCGACTTCAGACATGGGGGACAGAGACGCAAGGCATCTAGGCATGAGCAGAGAAATATAATAGACAAAGCAAACACGCTTCATCCCTTTTGAGTCACTGGGCCTGGTTTTCATTATCTAGTTTACATACAAAACCAAGGGGTAAGAAGAAATGCCAGTGGAATACAGGACCCCAAAAGGGGGAAAAATCCCTTATTTCAGAATTTTAAAGAAACCTCCATACATCGAAGCAGGGTGCTTGCTCTTTATTGGATCCAGTTTGCTGAAATTTTTAGGTGTCCTTTCTTTGTGTTTCTTCTGCAACTAGTTTGCAGTCATTCTTTTATGTATTTGTTCAAAGAATGCTTGCTGAAAGTCAGGTGAGTTTTTGTCAACATGTCCTACTCGGGCAGTATCTAGTTCAAGAGCGTGTTTTATTCACCTCTGGCTTTAGCCGGTTCGTAGGTAAGCATCCCTGGGATTAGCTTGGTGAGGGTTCCAAGAGGTAGCTTCAAGAGGGCAATGTTTACCTACCAAAAGCTGTGAGAATGAGAATCTGGGCTTATTTTTATTTATAAAAGGGAACTGAGTGACTTTACAATGAACAAGCTAATCTGTACCCTTTGGGTAATAATTCTTCTGATAGAATAATAATTCTATCAGAAGAATTAATAATTCTGTGAATAGAGCTCTCAAGACATCTGCAGTCTACCTGGCCCTGTGTCTACCGGAGGCCAGAGGTTTTCATAATTACGTTTAAATGCAAAGAACTTCTATTGGTTACCACGTAGACAGTAGTTGACCCATGAGACTTGGGGTGACTTTAGTTGTTCCAACTCCAAACTACGCATCTATGTTGCAGGCACATCTATTCTCTAGGAAAGTCAGAAGCAGGTTCGCTTTATTTCAAATGTGGGGTAAGTACAGGGGTTATCAACTGGAATTCATGTTGATTTGAAAGAGTAGGTAGTCCAACTTTCTTCAATAAAACCAGATATTAAAAGGTTGTCTGGAAGAACCCTGAAGAAGTTTATTCGTGGCTTCAAATATCACAACAGTAAGCTATGTGGGAGCACAAGGAACCATCCACCATCTCTCCTGAAGCCAACCTATTTTGTTTTGTTTTTTAAGCTACACTGTGTCCTTCTCTTATATTGTAACAATAGCCTGCAAGAGGAGAGAGAGAAGAGAAGAGAGAGAAGAGAAGAGAGAGAAGAGAAGAGAGAGAATCAATAAATAAGCGCTGTCTGATACCCCTCAGATTAAACTCAATATACCATTAATATGAAAAGAATTTGACAGTTTACACAAGGGATGTGACCTGGTGCCAACAACCTTCGGCTTCTTCATTCTCCAGATGGTAGCAGATTAGCAGGCAGCCTTTATTCTCCTAAGAAGATTTCCCCCCATGGAAAAACCATAAAGACCAATTCTGTTCTAAACTTCAAGTCTCCTTCACAAATGTCTACCCAATTCTAGGCCTTAACTAATGCCTATTAAAAGAAGCCCTTGGGCTCTATGTTATGCAATGTGGGGGAAAACACTAAAGGCAAACTTAACTCTAATGCATGCCTTTAAAAGATCTATTGACAGAAGCAGTAGGGAGAGTTTGAACTGATGTTAACTTAAAGAAAAAAGCTGGTGAGATTCAATTGTGGATGTGAATGCTCGCTTGAGTTTGATCTTGACGGGGGCTTAAGATAAGGAGGATAAAAACCTAAGCCTACTTACACATTAAAAAATGCAGTCTCTCTACATTCACTACACACACTGTCCGAAATTTGTTTTATGCCCGTCATCACTGAGGGCGTTGAAGGGCACCCTGGATCGTGGGGTACAAAGCCACAGCAGAGGGCAATTACTTCGCTCTGCTGATGCTAACACGAAGAACCAAGTCCTGACATCACACAATGCCTTCGTTATATTTACCCTTCCAATGTAGCGCAGAATAATATAACTGTACTTTTCTTTAGTTTTCTTCTGAAAGTAGACACGTAACAGGTGGCTAATCAAAGAGATCCAAGAGATGAAAACCAGTTCTTAACGTGAAGAAAAGTAAAACATTCTTCCCATATCACATAGGAAGCCATCTTTGAATAATTAGGGAAAATAGCATATTTATAAACAGACTGACCTTGGTAAATTTTTTAAGAGCCTGTAGCTACACTTAAAACCCAGGCAGGTAAGTGGCTACCCTCCCTGGTGCTTGGATTGTTCTGTGGCCACCAGGATACAGGGTATCCACCTGAAGGACCGCCCCCCTAGGAACCACGTGAACCCATTTAAAACATTGTTTCAGTACCAACTAGGGCAGGAATACTTAGATACTCTTCATTACTTCTTAATATTTCTACCTAGCTCTTCACAGATGAAAATAGAAAGTGGGGAGGCTTTGCCTGGGATTGCATTTATTTTTCTTTGCTGACAAGAAAGTCTGGACAGCTGATAATCCTGAGAGCTACATAATAAACTACTGCAGAAACACTGTGCACAGTAAAAACAAAGAGTCACTATAAGGTCCCTCTTTCCAAGAAGTCTGCCCAGCAGGCATCCCACCAGAGAGATGAAGACTTTAGAAACTCTTCAAGATATTAAAAGGAAGAGATTACAGAGTACTTCTCTCTATTTAGCAGGTCAGCTTCTAAAATTTAGGTAAGGGAACATTAACATTTGCCAACAGCAAATATACTTTGAGGTCCCCAGAAATAAAAGTTTTTGTGGAAACCACAAAGGCCATAAAAAGGAGGGGGGAGGATTTATTTAATTTCTTTTCTGCACACTGCTTCATTTCCTAAAGGAGGAAATGCCGGACAAACAGTAATTTAACGGTCATATAAAACACTCACCCAAGGATGCCATTAATGGTGACAGCCTAAGATCTCATCTCCGCAAAGCACACAGTTTTCTCAGCACACTGGCAGAGTTCAAAACTAAGTTCTTCCAAATGGCTATTTTCTTGTCTTGTAGTCTTACTACTGTGTTCTCGCAGAAATGTCTCTTCCATTACCATTATCATAATCATTTTAAGCAAAGAAACAAAAACAAAAACGTTGTACGTGGAGGGACTGATCTCCAACCCAATAGCCGGGACCATCGTGGCAATCAGATAACGAGTTTCGGAAACAGCTTAAGGAAATGAGCTAATAACAAGACTGCCCACAAGCAGATTATCCCTGATTGCTACAAAGAATGCTATTAGGGGCACCATGTTTTCAAGTGATCATTTTTCCAGTCTGTTACAGAAAGGCTAATCTGCAACCCTATTCGTAAAATCAATTCTGAAACATGCTAAATACAAAACAATTACATTTAAAAATCCATCACCAGGAGCCATGTTGACATTTCTTTTCATTGTCTTAGAGACAGACTAATTCAAGAGCTTTCTCCTAAACTGACCAATGAAAATAAAGGCTGGGTAGCACGACTCGAGGTAGCAGTTTATGCTGCCTACCTAGCATATCTGGAACAGGCTCGTGAGGGGAAGGTATAATGGCTGTTTATAAAGACTAACAATTTTTAACTTCCAAATTCTGTCCTTCAGAGGGATGAGAGAGCATATCCAGAGAACTCCCCCAGATACTGAGCCTCCTTCCTTTCAAATCCCGAGAAAACAGCTGCTGTAGTAAAGGAGGTAGGAGAAAATCCTGTCCAACCTACCTTCTGTCCAACCATTGCATGGCCCTCCCCCACCGCGCCCCATGCCCCAGGGTTATCTCCATTCCAAAACACCGACACCTGTTCCAACCTGCCTATCCATCTGAGCCTCAGAGACTTTTGTTTCAAAAGTTAATATCTGCATTTCATTCTTCATTTGAAAAGATCCAGTGGTCAATGGCACCAGACTTTCACCCTTGGCTGGCAGCAAGATCAGATTGTGAAATGTAAATCAAAGGACCTTTCACCTGCAAAATGACTAACATAAATGCTGATGAGAATTTCCTCCAGGGAACTTTCAGAGGCACCTGGGCACCCTGAAACAAGTCTATTGTAAACACAAAACCCTAGGCCTTGCTTGAGAAAGTAGCCTGGGAAAATGGGAATTTTACCATTCCCAAATGAAGACGGTTTCCCAGCGGGGATGTTGTGCCTAGGAACATTTCATAGTTCCTAAGAAATCTAAATATCATGTATTCCTGATGGAAGTCCAAGCAGAAGAAGGATGTGCCCCACCCTTTCCCATATAGAAAGCTCGTGGAAACAGAGAAACTTAAGGATCCCCCATTCTAGCTGGATTACATCCAAGACCCACTTATCTGAGATAGAATTAGACCAAATGTCAAGAGGAAAGAATGGATGGACTTACCCGTTCGTGTTTCAGGAAGAGCTAGCCTCAGTATTTTGATGACATTTTAAGTATAAAAGGGTTTTATTGTAAACTTTGGACCCCTAGAAGGCCAGCTTCTAGAGAATTCTGAAAGGAAAGATTAGTTGGAAGAGACTGCCTTTGGATTCCACCCTTCAATCACGTTAGACACAGGGCTTTAGCCACTTTTTTACCCAAAAGTCATGCATGCGGTTCAAAAGTTTAATTATATCACCGGCTGCATCGGAAGCGTATTGTCTCTCATCCACAGGAGGGAGAAAACTTCTTTTTTTGGAGTGCTGGGGTTCAGGCATCACGGTGGAGGATTTCCACAAATTCTCAGGTTATGCCTGACAATTGCTATTTTTTTCCTCTTAACTGATCAAAGAACACAGCCTGTATCCTGATGAGATTCTAAAAGGTTTCCCTCAAATCCTAAACTTTTGGTGAGAGTCCTCCTCTCTCCCCAAACAGCTGAGCTGCTAATGGGTTGAGTCTAAGCACAATCATATTGGCACTTTTTTACATAACTCTCTGGTTTTCAGCCAGCCGTCATTCAGTCATTCAGCTGACAGGAATTTACTAAATGCTTAGGTGTTGAGAAGATGCAACAGAGAGCTATTCCCAGAGAAGCATGCAATCTCAGCCAGGTAGAACACAAGCTAATTAATCTAGTTATGAGCCAATTAAACGAGTTATGCATGTAGACTAGGCCAAAATCCACGAAGTCTGAGGTAACCGTGAGCTTCATTCTCAAAGTTGAGAAATGTTTGTTTCAATCAGTACGAAGTTGTGGCTTGAAGGGGGTACAAAGAACAGCAAAGCTACCCTGGATCCCAGCCAGACCCATGAGCTGACAAAAAAACTTGCCTGTTCTAATCAGGAGGAAGCAAACAAGGAAGAATATGTTTTCACGATGAATATAAGGGGTCACGGGATAGGATAAAAAATGATAAGACAAGCTAAGTCAGAGGACCGAGGAGGCATGGTCATCCTTGTGTACATCCACCAAGCCGACATCAGGGTGACAGGATTTCTGCCAGTCCCTAGTACACACCCATAGACATTTGATGACCACATTCCTATGTCCGTGGAGAGAACCTAACACCAGCTTGCTCCACAAAAGGAAAAGTCCCTGTGAAACTGAAAACGAGCTTTCGATGAGCTGACTTAGATGCAGGGCATGGAAACCGCACTCTCACTATCCAGGGCTTAAACAGTATTTCGGGCTTCTTCTAAATTTCAAAAGGAAAAAAATAAAATCAATAAAATCCATGCTGGATTGTGTCTGTCTTCTGTCTCTGTCTCTCTGTCTCTCTATGTGTGTATGTGTGTGTGTGTGTGTGTGTGTGTGTGTGTGACAGAGAGAGAGAGAGAGAGAGAGAGAGAATATGTATGTATTTTAAGGGAAGGGCCCGCACACGGTCCTCATCAGACCTGCTACTTCCTGTGTGCCTACTGTGTACCATGCACAGACCTGCTCTATTCTTTCCAATAACTGTGGATATTAAGTGTTAATTATGTCCTCACCTTCTATATGTGGGCACCTTGGTAAAATTGTTTATATAATCCTAACAGTAAAGATTTTAGACATAACCGCATCTTGATTGGAATTTTGGCTTTCCCATTATCCAAGTATGTAACACTGAGCAAGATAAGACATCTGAGCACTGTGAAAATTAAGCAGGGCATATGCAGAGAGCAATAGGAGAAATGGTGTCTCTTTCTATAATTATTACTGCTGTTTAAAGCTTAGCAGTTGAAGGCTGAGTCAGCATTCCATCCCAGGTTTGATATCTTCTTCCGACACAGCATCTTTCTGTAGACCTATATGATGTGTAAGAGGCTGCAAGATTCCTAACAGAGATATGAGTCTATCTTTTGAAAGAAAAGAAGGTAGGAAAAAGTTCTCCTTCATAAAACTGTACTTGTACTATGCACGGTAGAAAAAAAGAATTAAAAGCCACAGTGAGTGGTGCCACAGTTTGTCCTTCCAACCAACCCCTGAAATCAGTAAGCTCAGTGAGCACAAGCATGGTGAGTTCATTGTTTAGTGAAAACGCTTCATCTACCCAGGCTGTGCTCTTGGTTCATTTCCAGCAGAACCTTCCTAAGCGCTACCTTAGCGGCCTGGGCTGCACAGCTGCACTTATGACCTTTTATTGCAGGTTTCACTTTAATCCAACTCTCCCCAGCTGTTTCCAATATTCCAACTATGCAAGGAAGCTCCAGAATGCTAATTAACTACAACATAGAATATATGCAATTAAAGTCTTTATCTATATGTCACACTCAAACACATAGACGAAGGTGCCAACAGTAACTTGGTTTTTAAAGGCACTTGTCAAGTATCCATAGTGATGTAGGTATTTCAATGTAAAGAGCTTCTGCTCCGTAATCAATCTCTATGGCCAATTAAGAAACTTAGTATTCAACATGAAATCTCTGACAAGACTGTGGGCATTATGAAGAATGCTCCATTTGGAGATTGTTCTGATCATATAGTGAACTCCAACCAGAATGTAAAAAGTAAGGAGACCTGTGTGAGAACAGACTTTGTATTTTATCAGACCATCTTTTCTTCTTGCTACAGGCATTGCTCCATTGAAGAATTCTTCTCTGACGTGATGACGTTAGCGTGAACAACTGCAAAACCATATAGGAGACAACACCCACACCATTTCATTAAAGAGAGAGAGGGTACAGACAGACAGATGGGGCAGGGAGGAGAGAGAGAGAGAGAGAGAGAGAGAGAGAGAGAGAGAGCAAGCTAGCTCCAACCACATGTAAGCAGACACATCCTGCTGGACCACTCTATCAGAGGAGTCCTCACAACAGTCTGGCTGTGTTGGTCAACACACTGTTCTCGAAACTGTTGGAACCTCTGAACTTAACTTAGTGAAATCTTAAAAAACAAACAAACAGCTTCAGGAATTCCTGATCTCAACATTGAGTTAGCACATTGAGGAAAAAAATTTACATAAATCTGTAGTTAGGGTCAAACTGGAAAATGACATGGGACAGGGGAATCTTACAATATGTGCATGTGTATAAAGTACAGAGTTGTAGCAAGATATCATTGCAAATTGAGCAATCCAGGCTGTAAACAGCACCGCCAGCCAACTTGTATAATTTAGATCTAGTTCTCTCCTCCCCAGCTAGCTCAGTTGCCAAGATGCATTAATAACCTCCAGAAACATCCCATTTTCACCTCAGAACAAATTCACCCAGGTTAAACTGTTTTACACATACAGTACTGTCTTAGTCAGGGGTTCTATTCCTGCACAAACATCCTGACCAAGAGGCAAGTTGGGGAGGAAAGGGTTTTTTGAGCTTACACCTCCATGCTGCTGTTCATCACCCAAGGAAGTCAGGACTGGAACTCATAGAGGGATGTTCCTTACCGGCTTGCTTGCTCCTGGCTAGCTCAGTCTGCTTTCTTATAGAACCCACGACTACCAGCCCACAGATGGTACCACCCACAAGGGGCCCTCCTCCCTTGATCACTAATTGAGAAAATGCCTTACTGCTGGATCTCATGGAGGCATTTTCTCAACTGAAACTCCTTTCTCTATGATAACTCCAGCTTGTGTCAAGTTGACACACAAAACCAGCCAGTACAAGTACTGACAGGGGCAACAGAAATCATTTAAGCTGAGTCCTTCCACAACTGCTAAAGTTTCATTCCCCCTGTGATATGATCCTAGGAGATCTTTCATTATCATGGTCCTTTACCCCTGAGACATATGAAAGAATAACAAAGAGAAAACAGAGACATGCTGTGCCTTTAGGGATGTTAACAGCTCAAAACAGTGAAGACATTCCACTAGTCTATAGCACCTCAAATATCTGAGTAAGCTGCAGGCTGGGATTATAGATCAGTTCCAGTGAGAAGTGTCTGGAATCAGTTCTGAAGCCATCTATACTGATGACCAAGGGCTCCTGCAGGCTCCATGGCCAGACCGATGACAGGGATTGAATTTCCCCAGACAGTTCACTACAGCACACTGTAACAGTTCCCACATTCAAGTTTTGTGTGCTCTAACACCCAGTGGTTTAGACTCAAGTTGCACTTGTACAGCTGCCTGCCTGCATGTGGAAATGAGAACAGAGTTGTCTAGGGAAACAGATCCTTGTACATCTTAAGAGATAAACTCACTATTCTGGGCCTCTAGAGATCCCATGTTCCTACCTCATCATAGCAGCCAAAGCATCTATCTGTGCTTTATAGTCATGAGCACTGGCTCTATGTCACAGGTTTATCCAAATCATAGACTTAGAAGGGAATCAGAGAGGGACAACACCTCCATCCCTCTCACTACAAAGAGAAGCAGAGACAAAAGACTGATGTCCAGTGTTTTCTGGACAGCAAATCTCCCTAAGATGTCCTAAAGTCACATTATAAGTTCACGTATACAAATCGATGACATACAAATGAAGATAATGTATTAAAATTGACTGACACCTTACAAAGATGAACTGTCAGTGACTCTAACAAAATGATACATGGCTGGTAAGCTCATCAGTGTAGCAGTAGTGTTACCTACATTTGCTATGCCAGAGTATCGAGCAAGTGCACAGCCTAACTAACTTATGGCAGGTACTCAATAGAGATTGACAGAACTCACAGATACCTTTATATGTATGTATGTTGTATGTATTTAGTATATGTGTGTGCATGTTCATGTAGGTTAATGTTCATTTGTGTGAGGAGAGGCACCCTTGGACCCATGCCTTCCAACATATTTACCATGGTTACTTGCTGTCTATCACTTTGTATGGAAGATTAGCTGGTCCTGCGTTCACAGAGATTCCTTGTCTCCACCCCCCACCTCACTGTAGGTGCATTGGAATTACAAACATGTGGTTTGGTACCCAGCTTTACAGGGTGCTCGGGGGCTGAACTGTGCTCCTCAACACTGTATGATGATGGCAGGTTATCCACTGCCCCATGCTTCTCAGCCCCTATCGGGTACCTCAAGCTGCATATTCTCAGGAAGGCTTGCTACTATAAGTGTTTCAGACAGTGTGTGTGTGTGTGTGTGTGTGTGTGTGTGTGTGTGTGTTTAAATATTTGCATATGTATATTTCCAACCTTTAGCAAGAAATACACTTACATTTTGGACACACATACCCTAAAGATAATTTTATACACTATTTCTAATAATTTTGTGCATGAGACAAAGTTGCCTAGAGAGTTTCTTAAGATGATATGCAGTCGCTCTTTTAGCCGTGAGTGTGGTTATTTGGTACGGCCACCACTCCTGGTTCTGAAGGTATATGCTACTAATACTCAATTGTTTTCCTCCACTGTGAATTAACATAATGACATATAATGAGCATAGAATATAATGAAATATGGTTAAGATAATGGAGATACAGTGTGCTTAGGGTAACTGGGCAGCGCCACGATTCTGTGTGCTATCAAGTGACGTACGTATGTTTCCATTTGGAGCATCACACATTCTGGGTATTTTGAAGGAGGGAGGGCCCAGTTTATGTTTGCATTCGTGAATCTTTTAAGTTCTGTAGGGGATGTGGCAATGCTTCATTCATTTTAGCAAGTATAAGGCAGCATACCACAAAGAGTAGTGACTCTCAACAACAGACAGGCCTTTGGAAGACATTAAAGGCCTAGAACTGGCCTGCCTTCCTGAGTTCGGAGAGAGGTCACAGAGGGTAAGATTCCACAACAACAAAGCCATCCCTCCATCGCTGTCTAGATGATAGTTTTGAGCTTATTTTTTAAATATTATTTTTATTTCAACCCAGCCCCAAAAGTAAATGATTCAGAATGAAACTACACACAATATTTAAAGAATAATAAACTTTTTTTTTTAAAAAAAAAAACTTGTTTTCAAATTCATGATAAAAATAAAATAAATGAGAACAACCTCTTTCTTTCTTTCTTTCCCTTCTTTTCCTCTCCCTTCTAGTCACTGGCCAAGCCAAGAGCAGAGACTGCACATTCCCTCCCATACACAAGATGAACAGATTAGCTTTCAAGGAAAGAGCTGTAAATAACTGTAATCTAGTTAGTAGGGTTCCTTTGTGTCTTGAGAGGTTATAACAACAGAAGTTCTAAATTTCCCTGATCAAAACTTTAATTTCCTCTTAGAGGGGAACACCAGGACAATCTCTAAAGATCAAAATGGGTCATGTGCCCAACACTGCCTATATGAGTGAGGATAAAGAACCAGATAAAGAACTGTAATCCAGTAAAATTCAGGTACATAAAGATCCAAGAGACTTACAACAATATTATCTGAGGATTCAGTTGAGAGGAAAGGTATTTGAATCAACTAATCACCTAAGTGAGCCTCTCTAATAATACCGTCACAGAAAATGCCCACATAGACTTGGCTAAATTCAGAGCAACTCCAAACATAGAGGACATCAATTATTCAGGCAAAAATTCTGATTCAGATGGACGTATCTTAAGAGAAAAAATATGAAGATAAGAGATCGTGTCAGAACAGTGGTAATCTGAATATAAAAATGTTAATTATCCATGGGAAGCCAGGCACTGCCAAGACAAGGGGAAGACGAGAGGCTTCATGCCTACCCTCTCAGAAACCTTCCTGGTGAATGGTAGCTTTGGCAGAAATGTTGCTTGCTTGGTAAAGACAGAGCCAGCATGCTGAAGAACTGGGTTTAACATGGAGAGGCCCTTGCTTGGGGGCCTACCCACCCTGGAAAACAAAGGTAAAGAAGACACAGGGAGAAAGAGAGCTAAAAAGGAATGCCAAGATCTAGTAATGCCACGATCAGTTGGTGTCCCAGAAGGCAGCCATGGAAACTAGTTATTTCCAATAAGTAATTTCTCTGGAAGAAGCCAGCTCTTATCCAACCAGAGTAGAATCATGTGATGAGGCTCAGATAAACTGAGCGTTTTCATTTTCTCTGCCACTCACCCTGAAGATACCCATCGCAAATTAGATACAGGTAGGCTACTTGATGCCCGTTGACCTGTACACTTAATTTATACTTCAGAGCCACGATAAAGGACCTCTTAGCTTCACAGAAGATCCACTGTGGACCTAGGTAACATCAATGTCCAGGAGGGTTTGTTCACCTCTGGGGAAAACCCACATGCTAACATTCCCAAAGGTTCAATTAGCTCCGGGGAAATAATAACAAGGTCCAGGCTGCTCTGGGGGTTAAAAACATTGCCCCAAAGGTCCAATCAGAATGCCTTCAGGAAATCTACAAAAGGGGAGCTCTGCGCCAAGAGACAGAGACCAGGCCGTTAAGCCAAAAGTACTGCGTGAATTATTCTCTGAAGCAACTTGAAACTTTCACTGGGACTAGAAT
The DNA here is from genome assembly GCA_019843965.1 of Rhynchomys soricoides. Taxonomy (NCBI): domain Eukaryota; kingdom Metazoa; phylum Chordata; class Mammalia; order Rodentia; family Muridae; genus Rhynchomys; species Rhynchomys soricoides. The sequence goes on along the minus strand of JADRCH010000066.1, from coordinate 8,725,215 downwards.
CCATCAAGGACCATATTTGCTAAATTGGTTGCTTCTAAATGTGAGGGAACCAGGCTGTCGGAAGATAAACCACACTTCGATGTACTTCGATATAATAAAAGTGGGAATCCAATATTTAGCCTCTTCAGCAAAATGCAGCCGAGGCATCATCTGTGTGGCCAGCTGTTGCGTTTTCTGAGACTTGATTCCCCAAATGTATTATTTAGGCATAAATAACATTTAAATGCAATATCTGAATGTTTCTGTTTAAAACATTACCTGGATTTAACACCACCTTCTAATTACTGTCTTTGCTTATATACAACTCAACCATTAAAATTTTTAATGGACATCATCAATTTCTCTGGTTTATTTTTCTTCCCAAGTGGCAACATCTACTAACGATTATTTTTGATGAGATGCTTGCTATCATGTTTCACAGTTGCTAGCTCTAGGGCTCTTCTTAGTAGTTAGTAGAGACTCAATAAGTGTCTGTGGAAATGAGTGACTGGACAGACAAAATGAGTTCCTGGAAAAAGAATAGACGCCTCACATACAGAATATAACATTGTGTATGACCTATCTATTCCACAGTTCTGAAGCAAGAGTAGAAACCACACAGATGGGGGAGAGGTCAGAGTGGTCATAATAGTAGCAAGACTTTTAATGTGGGGTGAGGGGATGCGTGTTTTATAGGGACTATTCCTTGGTCAAGAGGAAAAGTCACTAGCTGGTACAATGGCACCAGTGACTCTCGTGAATGCACACAGGCAATCCCTCTGGACTACGAATGGTGTGAAAATCTATACGGGGAACAAACTCCATCCCTCTAAGAAGTGTGGATAAAAGCCAGATGGGATCTGGGAAAAAAAGGAGATTTTATGAAAGATCTACTGCAATTGGGAATGTGTACAATTTCCTGCTTCTTTCCCTTGAGCAGAGATAGCAAGTGAAAACTGTAAGTTAACTTCTATAAAATATGAGTGCTGGCAAGTCTTCTCACCCAGCCTCGGAACTGACTCATCCCTGTTGAATCTCTCATCAAGAGGAAGGCGATTCCTCAGATTCTCAATTCCTGCCCATCCCTGTGTATAACGTCAGCCAGTTCGAGGCAAGCCAGGAAAGAGTTTGATGATCTAGTCAGGAGATCTCATTGCAGGAGAATGAGATGGGGTGCCCGTAAGCAGAAAAACTATCGTACACAGGAGCGAAACTTTAGGAATTGCTCCATGTATAACCCGAAAGTACAAATGAATGAAAGCTTTTCATAATAATCTGGGATGAATCAAACAGGGAGGCCCATACCATTCCCATGACCTACGGCAGGCGAAAGTAGCCGTGTAAAAGCAACGATGAGAACATTATTAAATTCATGAATCCTTTAAAATCAAGGCGATGACTAAATATGGAAAAGATAATTTTCTTTCTGTGAGAGAAACTGACATGTTGCCATAGCAGAAATTAGCCCTGAATGTCTCAGAACTGTGGTTAGACGCTAAGTTACATAAGAATGTCTGGATGGTTGTAAATCTGTGGAAGATATTATCCGGCCCAAATGAAATTACGTTTTGGGGACAGTTTAGCTCACTGATATGTTTCCTGCTTTGGATGGCACAGTGAGTAAAGCTACTGACAAGACTGCCATGCAAAGCGAATCACTCAGAGAGAAAAACCGGATTGACATCCAAATCCCTATCACGTTAACACTGGAGCAGGGAACATTCTTTCAAATGTGACTTCTCATGCCACTGGTCTGAAAACAAAAATACTGTGTTTACAATGTTTTCCTTTGTTTCTGAAGTCTCCGGTTGACTCAAGGGATCATTCAAAATTTAGGTATTTTTGTTTTGCTCAATCATGCTCAATTAAGAATACAGCCTGCCTGCCTAAATAAAACTCACCACGTAAAGATCTACAATTATGGAAATAATTACCCAGAGTAATTTTTTTCCGCGGTAATGGTTTTCTTTAAAGGTGCTTCATACCTAGAAACTGGGTTTTCCCACAGAGAACTAGACAAAGGATGATAAAACACATTTCCAGCTCAAATTAGGGCTACTGAGTAAACAATAAAAATGGCCCCTGCCTAAGTCAGCTAAAAGAAGGAGTGAGGTCCAGGGAGGACTCACGAGCATGAACAGGGAACACCAGCACGAGTAAAACTATAGGATGCACTGCACAACTGCACATACCAAGAGCAGGGACTCTGCTAGCATCCCCACAGTGCTCTTATCTGACAAGTTCTTCTCTAACTCTCTGCCCAAATCAATACTTCTCTGTCAGTGTATATCTCAAAAATCAAGGGGTGCTTAAACACGGTTTTCAATTGTATGATACAAGTCAATGGGAAAATACCTCCAACAGTCTTACATTCATAGAAATGCACCGAGATTTCTGTTTGTTTTAGATTGTGTCTGTATACCAAACGTGTGCCTGCCGTCAGAATACAGCATCAGATCCCATCGAACTGGTTATGAGCTGCTATGTGGGAGCTGGGAATTGAACTGAGGTCCGCTGTAAGAGCAGCCTGAGCTCAAAACTGTGAGGCTACCTCTCCAGTCCCCAAATGCACCAAACAGAACGTTTGTTCAAAAGAAACCAAGAATGTAGATAAAAACTGAGATAATTTCACCCTCAGTAACTTCTATCATTCAAGCATATTGATGTCTCACTGAGGAGCACAATGAAGCCTCTATTTCTAGACAAATAAATCGAAACATTGACAGCTGTCTCTCAGATATGACTAGGGGCAATCTTACATAAACACAGAAGAATCAACTTGGTTATTTCTCATGGGAAATTCCCAGCCTGTCAATGAAGATTGAAAGAATACAGCACATTAGTGATCACTTTTATTTTCAACTACACCTCAGAAAAATGGATAAAGCAGAATGGCATGGTTAGGCAACTGAAGGAAATGGTAATATTACCTGCAACCCACTTTGACAACACCCACAAAACAGCAAGCCTGGTAAGAGGAACCGGCTTCCCTCCTCCCCCTCTGGATGGAAAACTGGGGAAACAGTAAATGTGGAAGGCTCTTGGCCTCCAAAGAAACCTGCAAGTTATTTCAGGACTCTCCAAAGACTTCTTAGCCTACTTACATGCCGGGGTGGAAAAGAGGAAGAGAGGGGGCAGAAATTGAGTTTAGGGTTTTCAAGGTTAGGAAAACCAAGCCTGAAATGGTACGAACCACACCACAATGACAGGTTCTACGAGAGTGTCATAGGCTGACTGCTCGTCTCTGTCAGATAGAATTTTAAGCTAGGAAGACTGCACTCGCTACACATCACTACAAAAACAACCCCCACAGCAGCAGGAGACACTTGAGGAAGACAAGGGGACAACATGCTAATGACTCAAAGGCCCAAGGTGCCAGGAACTGGGCTACAAGTCAACACACACACACAGGAGAACAGAATGGAAGCCAGGCAGGTTGAGAGAACTACATCATGTAAAATGTGCAAGGGTGAAGCTACAAATTCACAAAGTCTCCCCATCCCCATCCCCCATCCCCCCCCCCCCCCCCCCCCCCCCCCCCCCTTTCCCCCTCCTCCCTTTCTCCCCCCCCCCTCTCTCTCTCTCAGCTGCTTTGTGCTAACTCACCTAAAAATATAAGTTAGTGAGAAATCAGTCACACACATCAAATCAGCTTCTGGAAAGACTGCTCAATCTTATATGTAGCTTACATAGTCTGAATTAGGGTTTGAGTTTGGGTTTGGTTTTTTTGTTGTTGTTTTTTTTGTGGTTTTTTTTTTTGTTTGTTTTGATATAGCTAGATTTCTAGTTTTGTGAAAAAACAAAACAAAAAGAAAAAACAACAACAACAAAAAACCCATGTAAGCAGCTAGCAGGTCCTCTGGCATAACAACAACAACAAAAACCCGTATCCTCTGGCATACTGTCCTATACTCAGCATCTACAACAGGGAGGCTCACTCTAGTCACCCCATTGTATTCTTGGGTCCTAGGAGAGGATCTTCCCACGATTTTTCTTTTCTTCAAGTGATGTTCACCACCTATTTATCCTGGTCTCTGCACTGACACTAATCTGCCTTGAAATTGGCTGACTCTGCTCAAGCCATGTTTACAGGAAAGTGAGTTTCATCGGGCCATCCTGCTCACAGGCCAGTTTATGCTCCAGAGCAGAGAGATTATTAAAAACTATATATTACGTGCATCCACTTTCAAATGGCTCTACTTGGGAGAGATAACTGTATCAAATCTGCATTTCTCAAACGCCTCTGCCCTAGAAAGGGGCCAGGTAGCATTGCCATCTTGAATGAAAATTGTTTCCTACATCTATTATTCCCCATAAGAAGCACGTAGCAACTGTTAGTGCCCAGGGGACAGAGGCTAAGGGGGAAAAATGTGTATAATAGAATGTAGAGAGAGATGGGACGAGAGAGGGAAAGGTCTCATTTAAATTATCAAGCTGAGCATTAACCACAAGGAGAGAAAAACAAAAGTTCTATGTTTTGCACAAACATCAATTATGTCTAGTAATTTAGCTGATTCCTCTCACTGAGCAGGTGCTGCGGTTGCAGTGTGAGGTGAAAACCTGCACACGACTCTGCCTCCTATACAAGGTACCAAGGGCCCTCAGCTTGCTCTAAAACGGACTCCGGCACTCAGAAGGAAACTATACAAGTGGACATGGACCTTGTTATGTAAATCCAACTGATAACCACAAACTCTAATTTAACAATAGATTTAACTTGTTCACACGCCTACCTCAAAACTGCTGAAAGAGCTGGTCAGGTTTAATTTTTACCTCTGTCATTTCAGATCTTAAAAAGGAAGTGACTAAGAGATGATAAACAACTAGAGGCAAAACAAAACAAAAGTACCACAGCAAAAAGACATCATCGACAGGTTGGAGAGATGGCTAAGCGGTTAAGATCACTGACTGCTCTTCCAGAGGTCCTGAGTTCAGTTCCCAGCAACCACATGGTGGCTCACAACCATCTGTAATGGAATCTGATGCCCTCTTCTGGTATGTCTGAAGAGAGCAATAGTGTACTCATATGCATAAAATAAATAAATAAATCTTTAAAAAAAAAAAAAAAAAGACATCGACAGTCTTGCTAAGAGGCAAACAGAGTGAGTAACCTCCAAGATCCTAAAACCACAGTGTGCACATATACACACAAACCAATAAAGACAATAAATCCTCTGTGATACAGTGAATATGTCAAGTGGGTGGAACAAAATAGTGACACAAAAGCAAAAACAATGCTTTTGCAAAGAGACACATTTATTAATGAAGCATCAACGGTCTTCCCCACCGCTCAGTGATGAGTCCTGAGAGGATGTGGTGTCATCTGCCTATCCCTTCGCTTTACCATCATCATGTGAAGAACTTCTTTTGGCATTCTGTGTTTACCTTCTCCCTTAATGACCGATGTGACCCCCAGAGAGGAAAGGGGCGTTCCCCAAAAGCCGTCACCTCTACAGTATCTGTGCAGTGGAGATTTGTTCCTTGCTAGGCAAACGTAAATGGTCTGAGTTTTGCTTCTTTTGCTTATAGTGCTAAATCCCAAACTGTCTGGTTCCTGAAATCCTGCCAGACCGAGAATCCCTCAGAGTGCCTGCCTACTCTTAGCAATGGCCAGCTATGGTTCCTTGTCTTATGTAAACGCATGTCCCACAAAATGCTTATATAAAACCAGAGAACACAACTGTCCATTCTCAGTGGATCTAACTGAACCCTGACTTGGACAGACAAATCATATGTTTCTACCCTAGTTTCTCACTTGTCCAACAAGAGTGGCAACAAGCTTAGGCCTTTTAATAAAAGCCGTGAAGAAGATAAATACAGACAGAGAAAGGCAGAGTTCCAAAGCTTTGTAAAACACTAAAGAAATAAGATAGCTCATCTCTTGCAGTTACCTGCTTCCTGAATCCTAACTGCTACCCTCCACACAGAAAACTTAAAAAGAATGACATTCTTGAAACACTTCCAAATGAATTCCACCCAGGGAAAGAAGAGTTTACAGTTCTCTGTCAAATGTCAGGAAGCCAGGCCCTCTAGTCATAAGCATGATTTTATCTTAAAGGCAAATGACTGTACTATACGCACAAGGCAAGAATCTTATGCTTTTCACAGCCAGGAGGCTGGGTCAAGCTCACTGAAACAACCATTGCATTTACAAATTCTTTTGAGAAATAATATGGCCATAACTTGTTTAGTCATTTGGATAGTTTATGTGCCCGTATTTATGAGGATTTTTCCGCACCAATAATCATAGACCCTTGTAACCAGTTTGGATCTTAATGTAAAAAATTTAACAGTTGTGTGGGTGGGTCAAGAGGGGAGTGAGTGTGTGAAATGAAGCTATCATTGTACATATTTTACTACCATCTGTTCTTTCAATGATTTTTAATCACTTAACACGAGATTCTCAGTGCTGAGAATGTATTTTGAAGGAAGGATTTTAGAGCAAGCTACCCTGATTAAATGGTTTCCATGTGTTGAGAGGTGTTAGGATGGAAGGGGGGGGCGGAGCCGCAAGGATCAAAGCCCCACAGAGTCTTCAGCCTACATTCGTCTTCTACGCTGATGCAGATTTTATTTTGTTTTTTAACAGAGCTGGCATCCAAAAGCCAGCGTGCAGGTGACCTCACTATTTAGACCGACCGCTTGCTTCTCATAAGGTCATGGTCACAGCTGACAACACTGTTGTTAACATTCACGTCCAAGCATCCAGCTGACCCACAGAAACCCCTGAAGTGGCATCCTACTGTTTGACCAGAGTCCCACCCCCTCCTTAGACTTTCTAAAGTGGCATCCCTACTGTTTGACCAGAGTCCCACCCCCTCCTTAGACTTTCTAAAGCACCCCGACTCTTTGCTTGGAAGACACTGGACTTCATGAAACCATCAGATATTTATGTAGAGATCAAGGAGATTGACCCATGTCACATATTCAAAAAGATCAATTGAATTCATGAATCAGTGGAGAATCAAATAATTTTTAAAAATCATCTTAGACAAGCTTAGACAAGCCCAAAGGATAGTCCCACCTATTTCCCAAAGCAGCTGCTTTCCGTATTGTCAATTCCACAGAAGTACAAACACATCCCCAAACAGGTCCCTGTTGTTGTATGTATTCAGAGGTTCACATGCCACGGTAAGTGTCTGGAAGTCAAAGGACAACTCTGTTCAGTGGGATCTCTCTTTCCGACTCAGTGTGGGTTTCAGGGATCAAATTCACGTCCAGGTTTGCAAGGCAAGCCAACTGTGTGTTGCACCATCTTTCCGACCCTTTCAATGGATTACTAACATTAGAAATAGAGCTGGTGTAAGGAAGATTGTTTACACCAATGTTCGACTTTCACTAAACAGCGGCACCCATTTGATACGCCAATGTGAGCATGGAAACATAAATACACAGCTCTCATCCTCAAAGTAAATCTAAGCCGAATGCTACAAGCCTAATTATAGCATGCATATGCTTTAAAAACCCTGTGAATATTCTTTTTTTGTGTGTCTCAAAAATTAACGTTACACAACCCAACTTCTTCAAAATTTACTAAAAACTAGCCAGGCAATGATAGCACATACTTTCAATCCAAGCACTAGGGCAGAAGCGGGCAGATCTCTGAGTTCAGGGACAGCTTTGTCAACAGAGAGAGTTCCAGGGCAGCCAGGACTACCCAGAGAAACCATGTCTGGAAAAAAAACAAAACAAAACAGAAAAACAAAAACCAAACAAACAAAAAACCAAACGAACAAAAATTTAAAGAATGATCTCTGTGTAGGGGAAACAAGAGAGACCAGCAATGTGATTTCCTTTGGTAAACTTGCAATTTACCTCATGCAAGATAGAGGAACACCGGGGACTTCCCACAAGCCATACTGGGGACAGACCTCACAAGGGCAGGACCTGGAGCTGGGGTGGGGCCTCAGCAGCATCAGTGCATGTGAGAAGAGCTTGCAGTGGGTGATGGGCAGGTGAAGGGAAGCGAAACTGCAATGAGATCAAGTCATCACTCTTCCCAATGCCCCCACCCGAATGACAAACCAAGGAGCCAGTTGTCATTCCCGCTTGCAGAGTCCTGCGCACGTGCCATGATGGAGCCAGGAGAAACAGGAAGGCTTGCGTGCATCATCTTCTGACTAATTTTTCTGAGTAGTCTTAGAGAAGTACCAATGAGACAAAATCTGTCACATTTAATGAGTCACCGAGCAGCAGTGAGACACATAAAGAGATGTGAGCAATAACCTCGAGAAAGGGCTGAGGCCTGTGAGCCCTATCCACACCCCCGCTTAACAGCGTCCGTGTGACTCTACTGTGCGAGGATGTACATTAGCACCTGTTCTGAACCAGCTTTGAGAGCAGCTGAGAGAGCCCATGTTTGGGGGAAAAATACTCATACACATATACTCTTGGCCATTATGCACACTCCTCGCTGTCAATCATCCATCCAGGCCATCAAAACTAAGCCAGATGGTTTCTAGGAGGCAGTGTTTTCACAGTACAGGACTGAACTTCCCCAGCAAGGCACTCATGACTGTGCACCAGGAGGACAAATGCAGCCTTTCTGTACAGAAAGGCGACTAATAGCCAGACCCTGATTATTCTTCTGCGGTGAATGAAGCCTAGGCTACAGTGGGGAACTAGGGAATAAGTCTCATTGATCGGGGTGGGAGGGGGTGATTGGGGGGGATTGTGTGGGAGGGGTCCTAAGGCAACTCCAGTTCCTTAAGAATCTTCTGCATTCCTGAAGCAGGGTGCTCATCTCGGGCTGCTCATTAGACCTGCCTGAGGAGCCATTTTAAAAGCCCCATGCTCCAGCTTCCCTTGCTGGATCAGATCCCATTACAGATGGTTGTGAGCCACCATGTGGATGCTGGGAATTGAACTCAGGACCTCTGGAAGGGCAGTCAGTGCTCTTAACCGCTGAGCCACCTCTCCAATCACCCCACTCTCATTCTCTTTTATTTCTCAGCTCTTCAAAGAACTACATCTAAAAAGAGTGCATCTTTTTTCAAATACTACCCTAGTCCTGAGCACCACAGCCTCACCAACGTGACCCCCTTCATCAGGAGGTCTGAAGATGCCAGCACCCACAACAGTCCTGAAAGAATTTCCTGGAAGAGAAGACGGACAGTGAGAGAGGACGTACCTGGGTGATCGTACACAATCAGTTTCTGAGTGGGATTATAAACAGATATGGTAGAAAAGCTTCTAAAGAAGACTAAGAAGCTCTACACCAGATAGATGTGCGTGGGGCTACCAGGAAACAGCCAGCCAGCATCTACAGGAAGGGCAGGAAGAGGCAAGGGAAGGAAAGAATGAGCCAGATCACTGAAGGGTGTGGCTGTCAGGGTTTAGACAGCAGGGCCAGCTGCTGTAATGACCGCCATCCACAAGCCAAGCCCTTACACACAAGCTCAGGGATTCAATTTTTTTTTTTAAAAGTTAATTTTTTTTTTTTTAAGCAAAACCCAACTTAATAAAATGTTCCAGTAATCCCCTATCATCAAAGTTTACTCAATTTGTGGTATGGACTTTACCCCTTCATATTTTTAGCTACGAAGTCAGGGCCTGCTTTCTTCCAAACATTTTCTCATCTGCCTGCAGTACATTCCGAAGACATGTCCTAAGGCCTGGGCAGGCCGGGTGCTCTCTGGTCGAGATGTGGAGTGGTACTCCACTTGAAATTAGAAGAAGAGAGAGGTGGGGGGGATCGGATGGGGAGGAAGATCACTACCCTCAGATGCTAAGGACTGGAGTCTCGCATGGTTCCGAGGTTCATTTCTGTGACCTGGATCCTGAAGAGAGCTTTGGGCCAAAACAGCGGCTAAGTGGGTGTGCCACGTCTCTCATTACTGTATCTCATATCAGATAGTTTGATTTTGGGTCATTTGTGGCATCTGGCTGGATGACAAGAAGAAACAACACAGAATCAAAGAAAATAAAGAAAAAAAGAAGGAAACGGAGTCAGCGGTCTCTCCTCTAGAGCAGCCAAAAGACTACGCTACAAAAACCAAGATTAAACCTTAAAAAATATTCTTTCTTTTTTAACTTCGATTACACAGTTGGGTTGGCTTGCGAATATGGTAATAAGTATAACCTTTAGAATGGAAAGCAGGATGAGCAGATGGGACCTAATTAATAGTGAAATATTATTAATCTATCTTCCTACAAGGAGAAGGAGTCAGGCTGACTTTACAAAGGGATTTCTCTGTACAATTTAATAAAGGCAGAACTGGGCATACAACTGGGGGCTCATTATGAAACAGATATGTTTGATACAAGCCTGTCCCAAACCCCAAGAATTCAAATCATGTTATCCTATCACACAGAGCTTAAATATGCTATTAACATGAACTCAGCTGTTGTATTTCATCATGTACCAGCTAAAATTCACTATTTAATAAATATTCTTTACAGGAAAAGAAAATCCATAGTTCATTATGGGGAAGCTGGGGATGGAAAGCTAAAATTAATTTACTAGGAACTCAACTTTATAATTCCTCAGAAAGCGTACATCTTATTTTGAGTTGGGCTCCCATGTGGTCAGCCTTCCTACAAAGCAGAAGTACAACCACACCCCACAGGTGCCACAACCAAGGCTCAGAAGCAAGAATTTCAGAATCAGAGTGTTCAACTCCAATCCCTCACTCCTGGTAGCTAAACTGTCCAACCCTCACTGTTCTAACTTCTCTTTTCAAATTTACTTTTGATTTTGTGTGCACTGGTGTTTTGCCTGCCTGTATGAGGGTGTCAGATCTGGGAGTTACAGACAGTCATGAGCTGCCATGTGGGTGGTGGGACTTGAACCCGGGTCCTCTGGAAAGAGCCTTCAGTGCTTTTAACCCCTGAGCCATCTCTCCAGCATCTCACTATTCTAATTTCTTAAAAGAGTATAAGATATGCACCTCAAGTGTCTGGCACAAGATAAAAAGTGGCAACTCACTTTTCTAAAAAGAAAGAATGAAAATACAAGCGCACATATTCATGTGTGACAGCCAGAAAACGACTTCCAAGGTGATCACCCAGGCACCCCACACATTTTCCTTAAGCTTCCTTCTTCCCTGTCAAAACATGACTGAAAAGCCAAAGTCAGGGCAAAAGCAGCAACGCTAAATTTGTATTTGAAGCCACTTAGTTGGAAGAATAAAGATTTTTATTGTGTTAAAACCTTAAACTCATCATTTTAACCATTTGTAAGCATGCAGTACCGTATCTAATGGTGGCATATGAGGCGCTACCTCATATCCCTGTAAATTCAGTGTCCTACAAGACTGAAACTCTGGGCTGAAAGGATGGCTCAGTGGTTAAGAGCACCACCGTCTGTGCTCTTCCAGAGGTCCCGAGTTCAATTCCCAGCAACCACATGGTGGCTCACAACCATCTGTAATGGGATCCGATGCCCTCTTCTGATGTGTCTGAAGACACGCGTAGTATACTCACATACATAAAATAATGTTTTAAAAAAGAATAACACACTGGAGGCCCTGCAATTACTGTACCCTCACTAGAATCTGTGCCCCTCTTCTGTGGCAGAGCTACCTTGCTAAGCATGAGACTAAGTAATAGTCCAAGTACATTTGTGCGGTATTTTCAATGTATAGGCACTTATGATCCCTCTCTTAAGTAATGCCATTAATGTGGCAAGGGCCCTGTCTTAGTCAGGGTTTCTATTCCTGCACGAACATCATGACCAAGAAGCAAGTTGGGGAGGAAAGGGTTTATTGAGCTTACACTTTCATGCTGTTGTTCAGCACCAAGGAAGTCAGGACTGCAGCTCAAGCAGGTCAGGAAGCAGGAGATGATGCAGAGGCCATGGAGGGATGTTCCTTACTGGCTTGCTTGCTTCTCCTGGCTTACTCAGCTGGCTTTCTTAGAGAGCCCAAGACTATTAGCCCTCAGATAGTACCACTCACAAGGGGGCCTCCTCCCTTGATCACTAATTGAGAAAATGCCTTACCCCTGGATCTCATGGAAGCATTTTCTCAACTGAAACTCCTTTCTCTCTGATAACTCCAGCTTGTGTCAAGTTGACACACAAAACCAGCCAGTACAGACCCCATGAGCACTCATCTTCCTTGTAGAAGGTGATAACAAATCTCTTTCATTTTTCTAGTAATTTATCAAAAGCAATTATACTAATTTATCAATTTTAATTATAATAATTTGAAAAGGAGACCCAATCTGTCTTTGGCTAAGTGACTTACCTCATTAAATTAAAAGTTTGATCTCTCAGCAATAGGAGATGTGTGAAGCAGAACTGTTTTTACAAGATCCTCCCACCTATTCTTGTCCAAAGCAGACTAGGTGAAACTACTAACAATTCTTTGGTCAATACTGAAACATTATACTCTTAGAGAAAAAGATTTTTTTTTTTTAAAGTAAGAGTGGTTAAGGTAAAAATCTCACGGGTACCTCCACATAAATCAGAAACTCAATAAAACACTGAATTGTGTATAAATCAAGACTCAACATCAACTCTGGCAACCCAATAACGGTGTGGCCATGAGCAAGCCACTTAACTTTCCTGAGTTTATTTCTTTACCTGTGCACTGGGGTTAATAACGCTCGCTTCCTTCAGGTCTGGAACAATGATTAAATGAGACCTAGCAGTCAGACAGCCTGCCAAGCACATAGAAAACATTTTAGGAAATAGCATGTTATTTTTAAGTCGGTTTAGGACTATTGTTGAAAAGACTCACCAGGAAAAAATTCAGTCAGGACCACAAAAAAATCCTTCTAAAGGATTAACTAAAATTAACTATCAAGGTAAAACTGTATCCTATGCACACATATATCGTACATGAGTAGGTAAAGGCAGCACACACAGCCCTCTCTTGGTCAAATTTGGTTTCTGTCAGACAGCTTAATAAATTCCAATGTAAGCTTTGATTCAGCCAACATTACTTGGAAATGGATTCATCTTCCTCAAAATCATTTCCTTCACTAGCGCTGACCCATCGCCACAAACATCAGCTAGGTTTTTGGTTTTTTGTTTATTTTATTTATTTATTTTATTTTATTTGCTTTTTTCATAGCATCAGATTAATAGCTGAATGCAAAAGCTGAGGGAACATCTTGAAACACAGCCATGTTGTATCACACAGAATATAGCCTAGATAAAATATTACTTTTCACAGACCAAAAAAAAAAAAGCGAAACCTTGGCTGTAGAAGCGGAGTAGGAGATTAAAACAAAATATCTCCAAGAAAATGTGTACAAAAGAAATTGTAGTAAAAAACCCCGAGTGGGAAGTGGACTCAAGGCTGTGTCCCGTCGGCGCTTCCCGGGGACGCATTTTGAATGGAACAAGATGAATTTCAACAGGCTGTGAACCAGAGATTTTGAACATGATAAAGGGGGAGCGATATATATTCAATTTTTACAAGCACTGGGTGAGCAGAAAACTGAAAATTCTTCAGCTGATGATAACGTGCTGATAGAAGTGTTTCCTCTACAGCATTCCTAATGGACTGCCAGAAAAATAGAGAGGTCGTGAGCAGACACCAAATACTCCCGCGTAAGCACAAGGAGCGGCTCGCCCCTCCACAGTCACTTTTCCGTGTGTGTGAGAAGATCGTCGGACATCATTTGAATAATTTCACTATTTATAATAACCTCTAAACATCTTCAAATGCAAAATAAACTCATCAAGCATTATATGTTGGAAAGAATATACAGAACTTCTGTTTCTTGGTCATTTAGCATAATTAACTACCATGATAGACACTTTACACCCTCATAGTTTTAACATCTCTCAATGATATCCAGGGGGAAACATGGTCTTACCGCCTTCATTTGACAAACGAGGAATCAGATGAGTCAAGTATTTGCCTTACTGAAGTACAACACTGGATTTGGCATTAGTTTGAACATCTTATCCATGATAGTTTATGTGTACAATGGACAGGAAACACAGGAAACAGGGGTAAGGAATAAATTGAATTTATCTATGAATGGAATACATTGAGTTCTATGAAAAGATTAGTTCTGCTTAATTACCGGAATACCAGCATTGTCAGGTGTAATGGTACATGCCTGTATCCCAACCCTTGGGAGACGGAGACAGGAAGACTAGATGTTCAAGGTTATTTGCAGCTACACAAAGGAAGTTCAAGGCCAGTCTGCGATGCATGAGACTCTGTCTCAGAGAGGTTAGGAAGAAAGGGAGGGGGAAGGGGAAGGGGAAGGGGAAGGGGAAGGGGAAGGGGAAGAGGAAGAGGAAGGGGAGGGGGAAAGGGAGGAGGAGGGGGAAGGGGAGGGGGAGGGGGAAGGGGAGGGGGAAGGGGAAGGGGAGGGAGGGGGAAGGGGAAGGGGAGGGGGAAGGGGAAGGGGAGGGAGGGGGGAAGGGGAGGGGAAAGGGGAAGGGGAGGGGAAAGGGGAAGGGAAGGGGGAAGGGGGGAAGGGGGGAAGGGGAGGGAGAGGGGGAAGGGGAAGGGGAGGGAGAGGGGGAAGGGGAAGAAATTAGGTTGGTTGTTCAAGATCCAAAGTGGGTCACACACTGTATAAAATGAGATACGACAGAAACTACAAAAGAAAAAAAGACTTAAGAATAAAATAGAATTATTCACTTGAAAATTTTACAATCTTCATAGGAAATAAAACAGGAGCCATATTGTCTATGGGGGTTGACAAGATTAACATGGGAGGAAGATAATGGGGCGGAATACAATCAAAGTGCATGATGTCCTTGTGCAAAATTCTCGTATAAACCCATTACTCTATACAATGAATATATGACAATAAAAATTTATATTAGAAATATTTACAAGCTTTCCTTTGGAATGCTATGTGTTGCAACTGTCCCTACAAGCAACTCCGACACCCACAAGTACACACAGACCACCATATGGCTGCTCCTTTCAGCTCAGAGTTCAGAATAGTTATGGACCCAAAACAGTATTCTATGCCATGAACTACTTTTATTTAAATTTTCTACTTTTAGATATAAATACGGTATTTTCATTCATTTTCTTTAAAATAACCAATAACGTGAGTCCATTTTTTTAAAAAAGAATATTTCACTAGCCGAACTCCACACAGTTTAACTCTTCATCTCTGACAGTGGGATAGTTCCTCTAAACTATCAGTCTCTTCAGTCTCTTTTAGCTAAGTCACTTAGTTAAAGTTGCCAAGGAGGAGTGCAGGACTGAGACTCATAGGAAACACAGACAGACCGGACCTGGGGC
>JADRCH010000066.1:8680276-8710056 GCA_019843965.1 Rhynchomys soricoides | reverse complement strand
TGCAGGACTGAGACTCATAGGAAACACAGACAGACCGGACCTGGGGCATCCTACATTTCAGGGCATTGTTTCTCTACTTGCAAGGGCACAGAGCATGTATTAAGGACATAGAAATATGCATAAAGTGTCCCGATGGCTTGAAAGGACTACATGGGAAAGGGTAAGGGACAGAAGATAAAGACCAGAAGAAATCAACTTGAAATGATGTATACACAAGATCATTCTTTTCAGCATCATTACACAGCAAAATGCTACAAGAGTTCATCATTGAGCATCAACTAAACAAACTACAAGATACCCATGAATAAAGACAGTGCTTTCCAAATGGATAGAAAAGAGTCCCCAATTTTGAAAAGCAAGACACACCACACACACACACACACACACACACACACACACACACAATATGCCTTAAGTATGATAATCTCTTGGTAAGCAAGCCAGGAGCATAATATTATTATGTGCATGCACTTGCACAAATATAGAATACTCAAAAAGCAGGAAGCAGCATTTTCCTTTGGGGGATGGTGCAGACAGGGTAATAGAGGAAAGTTGGGGGGGAAAGGCTTCATGATATGTTTCTTTTTGTATCACGTTGATTTCTGGACCTTCTAAACATCAATCTTAAAAGTAAAGTGAAATAGATTGAAAGCAACTGGAAACCTATACAAACCCTTTGGTAACATGTAGCAATGAGTATCACTGTGGTCTACAAAGATTTATTAAATAGTTTATGGAAAGAAACCCCTCATGAAGCAAGTGACAAAACTTCAAAGATTTAATGAGAGAAAAAAAAAAAAAGAACGATTGCTAAATTGTTACGATTCTGTTTCTAGTAAAATCTTATCATAGCAACACTATTGAGATCTTTTAGAAGCATGCCTGGGAGAAGATACCTGATAGACCATCAGGAGGAGGTGGCCTCTAGCAGGCACCGGGTACACACTCAAAAAGAGGTTGCTTCTAGGAAGGCATGTGGACAAAAGTGAATATGGCAGCTACATCCCATCTACATCGTTGTGAGCTCTTTGAAGGGTTCTTCTCATTTGTATGAGATCTCCCAAGTCCATCGAAAAAGAATAAATCAGACTCAAGAGCGATCTGTCAACCCAGAAGACCATAGAGGCTGAAGTTTCTCGGATGCCATCCTGATGTCAAACATGAGTGATCAGTGCCAGTCAGGGTTAATCACGGGCTCCTTCCCAGAGGAAGCGTATGTAAGCTAAGGCTTGGAGGTGACAAAACAGAAGCCAAGTTGACAAAAGATGAATTACAGTAAGATCTCACAGGGCCACGAGAATGGACAGAACAGTGGCACAGGCACTGGAATGTGGGCAGCTGTAATGGCATACATTTAGGGGAAGCGAATATAAATTACACTTGAGGATGATCAGTGGGCTTCAAAATGACAGTTACAGCCTCAGAAGAGGAACTGCTGGCCACTGACTATTCATTGAAGATTACAACAATATAGTGCTGTGGTCAAAATGACAACAATAAGTTGAAGGTAACTGGCGAGGATACTAACAATGTTTCTCTTTTAATTCTCAAATAAATAAAATGTATGTTTGTACCTGGTATTCACATTAAAAGCTGATCTGTAGAGCTTAAGAGAGTCCAGAGAAGAGAAGTAAGCAGATCAAGACAGAGAAAGACTCCAAGTACACACACACACACACACACACACACACACACACACAAAACAATTCTAAATATTTATCTTTAGACTGGAAGGTAAGTATATGTCTTACTCCTTATCAAGGGAACTTCTCTTTGCAAGCACAAAAATGAAAAGCTGTGGAATGCCGGGCAGTGGTGGCACACGCCTTTAATCCCAGCACTCGGGAGGCAGAGGCAGGCAGATTTCTGAGTTCGAGGCCAGCCTGGTCTACAGAGTGAGTTCCAGGACAGCCAGGGCTACACAGAGAAACCCTGTCTCGTACACCCCCCCCCCTCAAAAAAAAAGCTGTGGAATGGATTCATCTACAAGTCACTCCCACACCTAAGGTTCAGAAAACATTGTGGAAGAGCCAAAGAACCGAGGAGTTTGTGAAGAGACTGTGTCTCTGAGAAAAGCCACAGCCATGAAGTCTCAACAACATGGCTGCTTAAACAAGTCTTCCCAAGGAAGAGCATACCGACTGGTTGTCCAATGCTAGACAGCCCCAAAAACACACAAGTAACGTTCTACAGACTAGACAGGTTCTATTTATATGCATGCACATATATGTAACAATAGCTACGAATTTGACGTCGCGCAAGGGAGTACACGGGACAGATGAACGAGAAGGGGAAATGATATAATTTTGTTATGATCTCAAAATAACTTTAAAACAAACAAACAAAAAGATTAGATTCCTTTTGTATAGACTAATGAAAGCTGAGTGAGCCCAAGCTGCAATGTCTTCAAACAAGAAAATGCAAAGTGTAAAAGCTAATGTTTATAGTTAGCATGTGACAAACTTAGAAAACTCTTTAGTCCCGGAGAGATGCAGACTGAATTCCAAACTAACTTCTAAAGACGTCTAGATTGTCTCAAAGTAACTACATTCATATAAGTACATTATTAATATTTTAAACGGTCCCTTTGTACTATATTCCCAGGGAGAAGAAGAGGGGATCCTTGGCTCTGCATAATAGTTTGACCTGATTAGAGAGCATATACCTCTTTATGAATTCCCCCTTCACCTCCGCTCTTGTATCTGCTCCAGGGAGGACTGGAGAATGTGTGTTAACCTCAGAGCACAGCACCAGGAAGGGCAAGGTAACTCATTCGCAATCTCCACTGAAAATTGCTTCGCAACGCACTATAATTTCAAGACTGTAGAAATTTAAAAAGCAGTGCAAATAAACCAACTGTACAAGAGCAAACAAGGCTAGGAAATAGCAAATGAATATGAAAAAGAATTAGTCGACCAAGAGATAAGACAATGACCTTCTTCTTTTAAAAGTGAACTCAGTATATTAGTAATATAATATCACTGCTTGGGAGACTGAGGCAGGCAGATCATGTGTCCCAGGCTAGCCCAGGACACCCAGCAAGACTTTGTTTCAGAATCAAATAAAAATCACAAAGCAAAACAATCCAAAGGGCACTTAAAACACTATGGAAGACTCGTGCCTTAATGGAGGGTCATTTAGTACTAACCAGACTCTGTTCTAGGTACAGTACAGTCACCTGTGCTTTCTCTTTGTGTTTTGCATTGACATTTATATAAGAATGATGAGATAATTTGGGTGTCTAATCTGGAGTCCTCGTGAGCTTGGCTTCACAAGGATGACTGGCTGAGACAGTGACCTGGATGACAACACGGTCATTAAACACTAGATGTCTTCTCAAGCCCTGTGCTTTAGCAGAGAGTAAGCTGCAGCTTTCCAGGAATCAATTATTTTTCCCTGTCTAGCCCTAATGCATGGATTTAAATTTTCCTGAAGTTACTGAACACCAATAATGAGCATTATGCCGAATTTAACCCCCTCGTTAATCTTGATAAAGAGATTTGAGTTCACATTGGAGGCAGAGAAAGAATAGGAATTTATGATGCTCCGGAAATGTGCATATCCCTCAAGGGACACAGAGCAAAAGCACAGTCAGTAAGTGTCCTTTACCAGCTCACCCTAACATGAAGTTAAATACAGAAAAAAGACAGTCACCGCCCTTTATGATCCTAGCTGCTGCTATTTACAAAGTGTTCGTAATTCTGAATATTGTTATTATTGACTCAAAGCAGGTCTGTCAGTGAATGTGGATATACATCGCCAGTAAAACAGTCATGTCAAACGAGGGGGGGGGGGACTCACTGGATCATGGATCAAAAATGGAAATAACAGTAAAGAGGGAATGGGATTGGTCATCTTTTCTTCCCCCCGTCAAAACTAAGGAAGCTCAAATAACGGGAACAAAATAACAACAACAAAAAATGTAGGTAAAATGAGAACAGCAGTTCATAAGTACATGCACTTTTCTCAAATGTATAGCGGCTCAGTCAGCTGCCCTTATTCTCATCAGACACTTTGTAATTGTTAGGTTACTAATCTAGACCCTATTGGAAGTCTCGGGCTGGTTCTAGGTGATAGGGAGAAAGGGAAGAGATGCTCTGGCAATCTAGAACAGGCTCCCAGGGGTCAAACATTGGCAGAGGAGAACAAAAGTGGTCACAAGGAAGCAGCGAGAAAAAACTAATTAGAAGATCACAATGCCTAAAGGCTCTGGACTTTTGGGGGGGAAGAAAAAGCAAACCTCAGTGTTGGCAGGAGGCAGGAAAACCAGCCATCTGGGGGGAAATCATAAAAAAGAAGTCAGTTAAACCTACAGACTCAAAGGCTCCCGAGTGCATCCCAGGCTTGCCAAAGAGCTGTGTAGCTGGTATTCTTAATGAGGGTCCTGATTCATTGAGAAAACTCACCATACTCTACCAGACCTGGTCTTGTAAGGACTGTGGCGTTTCAGAACCATTTGCAATGAAAGCGTTTATAACTGTTTCCTTGTTTGAAGGATTAAGCAGATTTAACCAGAGTTTCCCCTTCCTAGACCCTCCAGAAGAACTGGTTCCTGGGAGGATAGTTAGTTTATCTTTGCTTAGAGCAGATAAAATCCACAGAATAAATCATAGCTCTTCAAGAACGTATCGTGAAAATTTTATTTCTTAGTTTCCAACAAATGTTAAGGTCCTTCTAGGTAACATGATAGATAAATCACTCTGATACAGGAAGAATTATTCAGGAAGGTCATACTTTAGGAAAGCGCCAAAGGAAACGGGTGTTCACTCACTTCATCAAACAGTACTTCCTTTCTTCCCATTGCTGCTGTGGCTCCCTTACCTACAAGTCACCCCAATGCCTAAAAAGTATTTAATCACCAGTTTCATCGTCATGCCTCCATGCATGTCTTGTCTCTCCCGTCTGGTAAATTGCACTTATTAACAGCAAAGAAGTGTTAGAAGCAGAAGCATGCAAGGCACATGGTTCCCACCCACCCTGTCCTTCTACCCACGAGGAACCGTGACTTATGTTAGGAAGTGAAAACTGGTGGGCATGAGATTCCTTTTACAAGAGCAAGCCAAGGCGACAGCAGAAATTTACTTCCTGGGTTGAGTTTTACAGAGCTTCAGAGAGGTTCCTGCCCACAGAACAGAGCAAGCTAATCTACTTTGCAAGAGACAGTGACCTTTTAAAGCAGGCTCTGATAGGCTGAGTCCTTACTTCACAAAGACTATCAGGTCTGAAGCAGGCTCATCAGAGCAAGGTGATCTTGTAAGGACTAATTCAGCTGTTCCTTTTGCAAGGTGAAGGGCAGACATTTCTCAAATCTTAGAGGCTACGAACCAATGGAATTGCACATATATGCAAGGAAATCCAGACAATCGATAGCTCTTGGCTGATAAATTGAGGACGCACCTGAAAGAGCTGCTCCGCCTCACTAATCCCTGATTTTTTTTTTCGTTTAAACTAGCCAATATCATATTTAAAAGTCACAAGATTAAGATGTCTATGGATTTCATGTCTCCTCGGCAACAGTAACAAACGGCTTCGAGAAATAGTCTCTGCAAAGAAAATAGCTTACTTTAGTCTTTTGTCTGCTCTATAGTCTTCTTTGGCTTCACAGTATCAAAATAAATAAATGAACACATGGCATATGGGAGGTAATAAGATCATGTGTGGTACCTGCAAGAAAACATTGAAACTTAAAACATGGAGGTGGCCGTGCACATCTACTGGGGGCATGGCGGGACACAGATGGACACTGTCACATTTGCCACACCCAGGGCTGTTAGCACAGAGGTCGGATGTCAACAAAAAGAGCGGGGTGGTGTTTGAAGTCCTAACTCCCTAGACAGTGGGATAGGGTCCCTTAGGTAAAACCATTCGCTCATCAAAGCATGGCTGTCCATCAGTGGCTGACAGTCTTCTTGGTGGGCTATTTTCATGGAGGACTTAATTGAGGGATACCGTGAAAGGTCTATTGGCATCTCAGGGGTTGTTATTAATCCATCCCAGGCTACATGCGACTATCTGTGTCCTTCCGGCTCACCAGTTTCTACAAACCAGCCCTCTAAGGACAGTGACCTCAAGGAGAGTCATTTGCTTCCAATCAGGTAACAAGAGAAGGGACTGTGGCTGCACGGAGAGGAGAGCATGTGGGACAGATTAGGCGCCCCTGTAAGGAAGGTTTCAAAGATGGGGATCGTGGGGCGGAGGGGCATGCAGAGCTAACTAGAGGCAGCTGCTAGGATGTGGTTCCTGTGTTGATATTCTCCCCTTTCCCCAAAGCCTCTTAGGAGTATTAGGAAAGAAAGCACATGTAAGACATGGTGGATTGGTTCTCCTGAACATCCGTAAGGCCTGAGACCATACCTCAACATGTTTGGAGACAAAGATGCCGGCCAGAAGAATGAGGTAAATTGCTGCAAACCTTTATTTGATCATTTTCTTAAACGCTCTTTCATCTAACCCTATATTAATATAGCAGAAAAATTGCGCTGTTAGCAGGTAGCAGTCATGATAACTAGGAGAAACCGACAGCAGCAGTAAACTCCACAGCAGCAGCTAACTGGGGGTTTAAAGCTGACCTACCAGCTGCAAACGGTACATCCTGTTGCCTCTGTGACCTCTGCCCCTATCCCCCCACCCCGCAAATTCCACCTTCAGACTCTCACCCCAAGGCTTCAGTGTGGCTCGCTGCCAGCACCTTCATCCTTCCTCGGGTACAAAAGTAGATCTGCTGTCCTTTACATATTTCAGCAGGCTCAGCCCTGGGCTTTAACTGAGAATTAAAGTCACATACTATTTTAAATAACACAGAGAATGTATTGTTCTGACAAGAGTTTCCCTTTCCCTGCCTGCCCTGACCTCTCTTCCCTTCAATATTGTCCTCAATAAGGGGCTTTCTTCCCTCCTTGTAAAGTCAGTATGGGGCACTGAGAGGAAGCAGGGGGGAGGGAAACGTTTCTATTGCTCTTGGCACTGAATAAGACGATTTTCTAGAGGATGGAATAGCTCTCCCCATTTTAATAAAATTCCTGCTTCCTATACGGTATTACTCAGGTCACCTCAAGGTGAGAAGGTGCTCAGAAACAGATGAGAGCAAGAGACAACACTCGTGGCTCGGACTCAACCCGGGCCACGTGCTGCAAATCAATGCGGCATGTCAAGCACCAACGTGCACCAGCCCTGCCACTACCCATATCCCGTAAGCCAAAAGCCACGTGATGCCATGTGCTCAGACCAACAGCGGCTGCAGAGCTCTAAAATAACAAATTTTCATTTAAAATTTAAGAAATCCCTTCTCAAACTCAGGAGTGCTCACCCTTAACAGGAGGAACGTCAAAATTCTCTCTGACTTGGTATCTGCTTGCATCTGAGTTTCTAAAGTGGTGTAACGAATAGGGTAGCATTGGGCTTCACTCTTAAAACAGCTCTTCTCTTCCCAATAGATAATCAATGAATCCATTTAATTCACAAACAAGTCCTTCCTTTCTCCTCCCCTGTCATTCATTAATCCATTTACCTACCTGTTCTCCTTTTGATTTCTGCGAAGCTTTGGCTCCTGCTATTCTGCCAAGCAGATGAGCAAGCATGCACACACACACACAGAGGCATGAACACTCACATGCACACAATTATACACATACACATGCGCAATGCACTCACAAGGCTCCTAATGTGGTGTGGTAGAATTGCCACCTGAACTACATCCTTAGCTAATACCCTTGGCAAGTTACATAACATCTCCAAATACCAATTTCCTCTTCCATAAAGTCCAGATGATAATTGTTGTCTCATACAGCTACCAAATAATGCCACAGCTATCAAGTACACTTCTGTACAGTAGTCAACATCAGCTGGAGTAAGCATATATCACTGTCCTTTAAATATAAACATTATGAATGGAAGGTCCCCTCCCCAAAATAAAATCTGCCAAAGCTGTAAATAACCGTGTTTTCCTCTCCATTGTCAATTTCTTATTTAATTTTCAATCCCTTCTTTTGTCAGTACATTACTCTACATTAAGGTGTTTTTCTATCCAATCTTTCTCAATGGTTAAAGTTTTTTTTAAAAGGGGAGTTAATATAATGGTAAGTGTTAGTCCTATCTTCTCATGAGCAATATTCTAAATTTCCCAGTTTCAAGCCAGAATGAAATTTATATCCTACTACACAAAAGAAAACACTGTACTGTGAATAATACTATTTCAAGCTATTGAGTTAAAAGATGAGAGAAGTCTATGTTCCTTCTTCCCCTCCCCAGCAGGAAGCCCATCACACATGTTTAGAGCAGGGGAGGGGCTGACCCCCTTCCTTCTGCAGGGAGCACCCCTGTTCATTTCTTCTCCTTCCCCAAACATCTGCAGTGAGCCTAAGCCCAGTTAATCAATACCTTAGAAACATCATATATGCCAACACTGGCAACTCAATGTACAAACTTTTTAAACTAATGGGCTTTTCCCCCAAATGTTTCAGTTTTACTAATCTACATTATAGACATCAAAACCAATCTGGTGCTATATTTTAAATCATCATGACATCTATAATATCAGGTAGCCAAACTTGAACGTTTCTACTGAAAACTCATTCCCTCTTCCACTTGTGCCTCGGCCTCTTCTTCCTCCATCTCTCAAAAAGCGTATTCTGAGGTGATGTGAGAGAGGTACTGGGTGGGGTGGGGAGCATGAGATTTCATTAAAATAAACACATATATCCTCAATGTCAAAAGGGCCTCACCTTGGTTACTATATGTTTATAAAAGGACCTGGGCCAGCCATGGTTCAGCATCCCCTCCTCTCCTACCCTGTTCCCTCCCAAAGCTGCAACCTTCACAACAAAATGCAGATAAGCTGCCAGCGCCTGGTAGTCCAAGCAATTTACTCCCCATCTGCTCAGAAATTTCAGAGAGATTTTAAAATTCATCACTCAAAAGAAGGAGAGCGATATTCAGCAACTTCAAGACAAATACAGCCCAAGTTGTGTGTTAAGCGAGGCTGGCAATGTTACATCATGGCTTTTATGCCATGAAGCATGAACAGCGCTTAAATAATCATGTCACTTTCCCTGAAGCGACAGTTTTCAAAAATTTAATGACGGATTTAGCTTCTAGGTGCCTTGTTTGCCACCAAGGATTCCTGTTTCTCAGTCCCTGAATGGCTCTACACTTTCTAAAGCCAAGTGGCGATTCATGTCATATCATCTTAGGCAACATTATTAAAAAGAACTGATCAAGACACAGAGGCCTGATTCTGGTCCTAAGACCAATAGACTCATTCATACATAGCTTAAAGTGTTAAGTCTTATCTCTCATAAGGATAGACTGTTCAAACACCAGGCTTCCCCCCTGGATCATGCAGGCATGCTCTCAAAAGTTATGTTCTAGGCAGGCAGAACACTTCTAAAGGGCTACTTCAGCTGAATATGCTCTTTGTGAAAGGTTCTTTTGGTTCCCTTCATGTCATGGAGGCCATGATGAGAAGAAGCATGCCAACTTCCCAGGGCAGAGATACCTTAGAGCAAGAAATGCATATGCAAGACTGCTTGCCCAAGGCAATGTTACACACCCCCTACACAAGACAGTGGCAGGATCCCACAGCTAGGCTCACCTCCACGGAGTACCCCACAGCCCTTTATGCTGTGCCCACAGTCCTTCATCCACCATGATGCTAGCGATGCCCCCAAATCAGTTGGTCCTAAGGCTCAGCTTATTCAAAGCGATCTATTTCTCCTTCATAAATTCTCAGTCAGTGGAATAATATATTGAGGACAGGAGGTGTTCTGGGGCTTCTAATTTAACTCCCAATCACAATGTGCATATTAAAATGGGTGTATCACAAACACGCAGCTCCCCTCTTTGTACGCCTAATTCTGAGAGTCAGGTTTCTCCCTGTGAGACATGTGTTTTTCTACCCCATACATTCCTACATACAGCTGCAACACCTTACGTTAAAAAGTCTTATTGACAGTTAAACACAGACACTAAAAAGTCCCAAGCAGTCAAATGGCCATTAAACACAGAAACTAAAATCACAGAATGTAATTAAAGGGTGGGTTCGCTACGTCTCTAATAAAATGTATTCAGCAGCTCTCCTGCAGACTGAGTGAGGAATTTACACCAGCATCCAAACCCAGAGAAATACAAGGGATGAAAATTTACTATCGGCCATTTCCATTCACCTCAGCAAGAACCAAATTCTGCCATTATTAATATTATCTATAAAACGGGTAGTTGAGACTAGTTGCCTGTCACACCAGCCCTGGCCACCTTTCTGTCTTCCTATAACTTGGCCTTCTTTCCTCCTCCTCCTCCTCCTCCTCCTCCCCATTCCCTCCTCCTCTTTCTCCTCCTCCTCCTCTGGTTCTTAACATCAGGGGTAGGGGTAAAAGCAAATCCACATCAAAATGAGAAAGATAATTCCTAAGCAGGAAAGGGCTTAAATGCAGTAAGTGCCCCCAGAATGCCAATTCACACAGAGACACGGGAAGAAAAATCAGTCCAGAGCCCATCTGGTGTAGTGGGGGCTCCGGTACAGCTTAGGTGCCTAGCGTGGTAGCCGCTCCGTTGAGAGCTGAGAGCGTTTGCCTGAGAGGTCACCGTTAGAATTATCTCTTCCCCAAATTTACCCATGATGCACTTGCCCCGCTCTCCGAGGCTATGGCATTCCAAATAGCCTTCCCGAGCACTCTTCAAACCACCCCTGGCCTTGCCTGCCGCCAACTAAAATAAGATGACTGAATGGTACCTCTTGAAAGGTCGCGATAACAAATCCAATTTACAATTCTCAAAGGGACAGAACCAAAAGGTGGAGGCGTCCGAGTGAGTGAAAAATTGTATTATCGCTTAATTTATTTTATTCATCAGGAAGATCACCCCTCATTGAAGAAGCTCGGCTAGATAGCAGTGCTCAACAGGATGGGAAGAGGAGGGATTGCAGGAAGGCGTGGAGGGGAATCCCACCTGCCCTTCAAAGTATAACCCTGAGTTAAATTCTCGTCTATTATTCCCGTTCTTAAAATAGTCAGATAGCAAGATGTTCAAAGGCACACAAAGCAACAGAGTAGAGGCACCTCCTTTCAAAGGGCCAGAGCAGCGATTCAAAGAGTTATTCAGGTCACAGAGAAATTACACTTCTTTATGCATCTATAAAGAATTCAGAGTTTTCCATTTTTATTAGCTTTATTGTAATAGCAAAGGTTTTCAGGCATATCATGAGAGGAGCAGTTACAGAAGCTCTGGGCAGAACAGGCTCACACAGTTCCCGCCTCTCTTTACGAGGTCCACAGCCAGGCAGACATTTTGAAAAGCTTAATGAACACATAGCATCTTCTCACTTGCAAGATCCTGCTAATTCACATACGTAGCCCAACACTTCATGGAAAAAAAAGAAGAAGAAGGATAGTAGAAGGTTAGAGCGTGATTTTGTCCACTACCCAGACTCCACACGATGCCTCCTCTTTGTGCAAACAGAGTCCTTGGGGCCATTCCATTTCTTCCCTAGAATCGGCATGTTGTCATTGAACTGCCACAGAAAATGTCTCATTTTTAAATGTTTTTCTTTAATCCTGTGATTGGAAAACCGGTTTCCTTTTTGATTCTTTGTTAATGCTTAGGGTTCCTAGTTTCTGATGCAATTCTATGACCCCCTTTTTTTTAATTGATCCAATTGTGTCGCCAGCTAATTTCTTTCGCATCTCCTGGCTTCAACCTGGCATCTCCATAGTGGCACTGTACACATTCAAAAATGGAAGACAAAACAGGTCATACAGCAAGCAGAGAATTTTCTAGCAATGTAGGTTTCGATCTTTGCTATTTCAGTGTTATTCCCGCTGAGCCTAGCGTGCCAAGAATACCACGGGCGCTGTTCAGAGACACTCGTGATGGCTCAATGGAGAATCAGGAGTCCTGGGCACTTAACTATGAGCCTATTCCCAATGATATTCTGTCTCAAATCATTTCCATCCTCATAGAAACATGAAAGTGGAGCAATGACAGATATGAAGCCCAGCATGAGCTGCCTGGAAGAACTCTGCTTAGCAACACGGCTTTATCACTCCACCAGGCATATAAGACTAGACTCTGGGTTAAAAAATGATGACATAAAGACCCTACTGAAAATGCTACATATAAAAAAAGCTATCAACCAATCAACCAATCAATCAATCAATCAATCAATAAATAGATAAAATAGCCCACAGAAGTGGATGCTTAAAAACAGCTTATTTCTAATAGATAAGTACAAATGAAAATTACTAGATATTTTATTCACAATGAACCAAACAGCATGCCAGCATGGTTTTTTAAATAGAATATAATGTATTACCTATAAAGACTTATGCTTATAAAAATTCCACACAAAGCAAAGCAAAGCAATAAGCTCATGTCTTGACTTATTTTTGGTCATTGATGTAACAAAAAAGGAAACTGGTTATTTCAGGGATCATTCAATCTGTCTAGGTCAGTGGTTCTCAACATGCAGGTAGCAACCCCTGGGGGTCAAATGACCCCTTCACTGGGGTCACCCAAGAGCATCAGAAAACACAGATTTTACATTACAACTCACAATAGTTGCAAAATTACAGTTATGAAGCAGCAACGAAGATAATTTTATGGTTGAGGGTCACCACATGATGCACATAATGCACATGAGAAGTGCATTAAAAGCTGCAGTATTAGGAAGGTTGAGAACCACTGCTCTGGGTAATATCAGATTTCCTTTAGTCTATTTTATTAACAGAAATGTCTAAAAGGTTTCTTCTTTCTTAGTCTTTTTTGTATTTCTTAACCTTTAAGAATTCTAGTTCCAGCCAGGCAGTGGTGGCGCACTCCTTTAATCCAAGCACCTGGGAGGCAGAGACAAGCGGATTTCTGAGTTCGAGGCCAGCCTGGTCTACAGAGTGAGTTCCAGGACAGTCAGGGCTATACAGACAAACCCTGTCTCGAAAAAAAAAAAAAATTCTAGTTCCTAATTGCATATATGTTATGACAGAGCACAGAATATGAGTTGGCTTTTTTTTTTTTTGGTGTGGCAGGGAATACATACTTGAGCTACTATAAGCACACTGATCTTTCTATTGGTCTCAACCAAAAACACTGTGAGATAGCAGACCAGGACTCTGACAGGCATTTCTAGCCTTGGGAGGCAATCCAATTAACTAGTCTAATGTAGCCTAAACCCAGGTCCTAGAGTTGATTAGTGGCAAAAAGCACTTCTGTTGTGAGAAATTAATGAGTGTGCACAGGGCAGTTATTTCAAATCATTTTCTTTACTGAATTCCATACTAAGAAACCAAATTTACTCACATGCTTCTATCCCCAGCTCTGTAGCAATTCTGACATTAACAATGACACAATAAAGAGTGGGAATTAGTCCCCTTCAAATGAATCTGCTCCCTTCAGAACTCAACAAGGAGTTTTAACACACATTCTATATACTGCTAATACTGAAGAGTATTAGCAGTCGATAGGAAATGTCTACTTCTTTGCTTATGGTCCTTATGTACAGGCATATGCCTCAAAACTGTTGGGAGATATCATCCTATGTTTATATTACCTTATCAATCTTGATGTTTCTTAGGTGGTAAAATTTACAGATCACATACCAGTATGGTTAATTATATGTTCTCTGCCTTTTACAGTGGGTAATATTACAGTAGCATAATACAATTCTACTGAATCAGAGAAAAAAAAATAGATGGCATTGAAGACTGTTAGACAAAGCTATCTAACCGTGGACCTTGAATTCTTACAACCAGAAAAGACTAGCTGATATTAGAAGGGTCAATCACCCAATTATTAATAGCCTGTACAAGCAAAAAAAAAAAAGATTGATTGATTGATAGATAGATATATTAAAAATGCATCCAAAATAACTCCTTTGATTAGACCCCATGCCTAACTGGTAACTAACAAGCACATATAGAATTAGTTCACAAAAGTTTCAAGGGAGAACATGCCACGTGGTTATGGAGAATATCAGTGACGGAGAGCCTTAGGGCAGGCAGTACAGGGGTGAGTAGACAAGGCGCATAGCATCTTTCAGAGAAAGTCTGGTCTGTAACAGTTACAGTCAGTACCTATGTTAGCACAGGGAAGTCTACTTAATGAACTGCCACGAACAGAGCAGAGCCACTATGAGAACACATTTTGTGTTTACCAGACTGTAAAATCTGCACTAAGATCCCACAATCCTCTTAGATGAATAAGAGTTAAACGAAATAACCTCCAAGACACAAAAACTCAGTAGCAAAATAAGAAATAAAATAGTTTCCAAGGAAAAAATGTCTCAAAGACTTGAATTTGGCAAAGCCCACAAAATTTGCTTAATCATCTACAAACAGAAATAAAGCAATACAAACAACAGAAGATAGTTCCCTAAGCATCTTGAAGCATATGACTTCAACAATTTCCTTTTGTGATAAAAAATAATAATAATCATAAAAATGATGAAGAAAAACCTTGGGAAACACTGAGATTTTTTTTCCCATTTTATTAACCAAAGCAATATAAACTTGAATTACGTCACTAGGTCCATTTGCTAGTTAGTCATTTCCAAGTATCTTACCCTAATAAAAGTAAAATCTCAAGTGTTTTATAAAAGTAACAGGCCTGGAAAAATTGCTGAAAGTATTTTTTATATCATATATAAGTTTCTTTTTATTTTCATACCTCTGGGGATAAAGAAATGGCATGCCAGGTTATTAACTGTAATGTGGCCGATGTAATTACTACCACCAGATTACAGTAAACATGATCTTCAAGATGTCTAAAGTACTTGGATTTCTGTACTTAGAAAGTACTTAGAAATCTGTTTAAAGGTATGATAAGATGTCACAGCTTAACCCTTGCTGTATAAATTTCTGTTCTCCGTCCATTTCTTTCAAATAGTACACGTGTCTAGAAATGAAGTCAATTAAAAACAATTTTCAACAGATTGGATCGCTTTTTAAACATAGTGCACCTTGAAGGTGATCATTTACATAACATATTTCAAGAGTTACATTGCTAAGTAAAAAAAAAAAAATCAAAGTAATGACCCCAATAAGAGATGCCTGAATCACTAAGTAATTTCAAATAAATGGGCAGAGAATGAAAGGCGGTTTTCTCACTGGATGATAGACTCATGATTAAATCTTCTAACACGATCGTGGGTCTTGTCCTGCCAACGGCTCTTCATTTGGCTAAGGTCACCGTGAAAAGGAGGATTATCAAATAAACCCAATCAGAAAAGACTCAAAAGTCTTCAGAGCCTGCGGTTCCCTAAGATGACTGGGTACCCTGATTGTCAGTCTTGTAAAATGTAAGGATAATTAAGCTGACATGAAAATCACTACCCTGCATAAATCCTAAAAACAGTTTATCTAACCTTTTGGTCCTGGAAGAACTCAGGGCTGTCCTAGCAGCTGCCCCTCCTCACCATCCAGTGACCTTCATGAAAAGATTAACGCTCAATGATCACACCCTGTTTAGTTCACACACATCACGCGGATGCATGGATGTCCCCCACAGGAACTCGGACGGGTTGCACTAACTGCATTAGATGAGGCTTCTTGTAGGAACTGGTTCACAGCAGCACCAGTCTCTTCCTCCTCCGGCATGAGAGAGAATGAAATGGGTCTTCAAAAACAGACACTTGGTGAGATAAAATTAAATTTTTACTTTCAAACCACAGTGCGCCAAATACTTGATACTTTAGCCCAGTGTTGACAGAGATTAAATTTCAAGTGGTTTGACAAAGTCAAGCAGTATTTTAAACCTCAAATCGTATATACAACAATATTACCTAATGTAAAATGAGTGATTTTTTTTTTAAATTAACGTAAGAGATATTGATTCAAAAAAAAAAAAAAAGGTGCATGAGAAAACACTGGCCACTGGATTTCCCCCACGGGGAGGTATCCACATGTGCACGCATACCCAATCTTTGAGTACCTGCAGCTGCCTCTATCTAAGGTTCTCCTCTCCAAGTCAATGGTCATTTTCCCTAACACAGACATAGTCACATAAATTTCCTTGCAAGGCTCAGGGCTATGTAAACATCCATCTCTCTCACTCAAAAATCCAAAAGGAACTTTTGAATATTTATGTGATATTAAGTTAAGGAAGGCAAACAATCCAAAAAAATGCAGTAAGTACATTTCATTAGGAAGCTGGAACATAACAATATATTTAAATGTTCAAATGCCTTAACAACTTTCTTTTTTAAAAAATGATGCCTTGAAATCCAGGTATCCATTCAGATCTTCTGACATGGGATTTTCCTTTATCTTATTTCAGACTACGTAGGAGCCGCCATGTTTTGCTGGGAAGGTACCTGCCTGAAAGAAACCAGGTACTGAGATTTTCATGCAAATCAAACGCATACAGAGGATTGCCATGTCCTGCTTCTAAAAAATATTACCACGACCCTCTTTATTTCTTCCATTCTTTTTGTTCAAATCTTTAAAGTGACGAGGTAATCTTAAATGGGAGTTTAAGGGGCACCTGACTGGCTTGTCAGACTAAACTAGCATATTAACTACATTCATTGTGTCGCCATGGGAGCCTCAGTTTTATCATTTTGATATCCTCTCCAGGGTTTCAATCTTCTCTCTTGGAGCTCAATCATGCTCTGTGGTGCTCTGTTCCTACATGTGGATGAGAGAATTTCTATTTAAAAATACATGGGGGGGGGGGTGTCAGGCACTACTGATTGAGAAGGTATTCCATGATGATCCCTATTTTCAGTTAAAATGCGCACTTACAGTTTTGGATTTAACACCCCTGCCTCTGCAGTCAGACAGTCATTTAGCTGGAGTCAATCAAGCGTATGATTAGAAATAATAACTCACAAGCAATGAATTCAAAAAGATTAGATCTCTGCCGAAATGCACAAGTACAGCGATCCCATTATGCATCCCTTCCTCTTGGGTTTCTAGAGAGCAGACCGAAAAAACAAACAGAAAAAAAATATATATATCTCCTGCACGCTATACGCTGCTTTCACTAGAAATCTGACTGATCACCCTTTTTTCACTGTGATCATGAACCTCAGTCCCCTGGAGAGACGAACAGCCCAGGAGTGGTGGGGGATCTCTTCCATCTTTTCTTCCCTTATGGCAAAACTGGTGTTTTACACTGACTAAATGGATTGGAGGCTGAATGCATTTTAATCTTATTTACACAGAATACAAAAGGCAGAAGAACATGGTGGAAACTCAGATAAGGTTGGTTTCCAACAATAAAGAATGACTTTCTTCTTATATTCTTCAAATTACGCCTCACGCCATTGTCTGGTATTTCATTAAGTTGAGGGTGAGATGTATTTAGAAAAACTATGTTTGGATTTCACAAAGTATTATATAGAAACACAGTCCCCATCAACCTTGTCGGTGTAACACTTTCAACCACGTCAGAAGGATTTAATACAGTCTGGAGCATGTGGAAGAATTGTGCAGAGATACAGGGTGTGTGCCTTAATCAGAGTACATATAGCAAAAGTCATGGTCAACCGTGTTAAGAAGTGGGTGAGTCTTACAAGGAGAAGGTGAGCAAAGTGATAAGCATTTCATTTTAGAGCCTAACGTGCAAGGGATGCCTTCCCCCAGGGTTTGCCCTCCCAGCTGTACTTACTTGGGCTGCACTGTGGCAGCACACAGGACAATACTAACATAATTCATACAAATAAGGTCGCAGAGAGCAGCCTGGGAATTGAATTTTTTCTGCAGATAAATCCCAAGGCTGAATACACTGCAAGGGGGAAACTGAGAGTCAAGGCCGTATAGAAGCTTCATGTAAATGAAGTCCACAGACATGCTCTTAAAATACAGATATATTTTTAAAATGTGTGTGTGTGTGCGCGCACGCGTGCGCGTGCACATGAGCCCACATGTGCATGTACTTCTTTTTAAATGAAGTAAAGTCCTTCTCAATTGGTAATGGAAGGTATCTTGCCAACTAAGGAATATCTGACCTATAGACAAGCACTGAAAGTAAGTTATCTCAGTGAAGACTCAATTATATTCATTATAAGTCATACGCCACTGAGGACATTTAGGACATCTAGTCAACAAAACCACCACCACCACAACAACAGAGGCACCTTTAAAATAAATCTAAATACTGCTTTGGATACTGTCCCACCACATTTACTTAACATTTTCATCTTCTTTCAACTGCCAATTAAAGAATCAAATTCCAACCCTCTATCATGATGTCACCACCTACATACAGAGGACACTTCAGGGATCCTAGGACAGAAATGCTGGCCCCCCTCTAGTACACCACACCTCCACGGAAAGATCACCAAGAACCCCATCTGAAGTCTCTTCTCTACTGTGTCTCTTTTCCCTAGGACCAGAGAACACTCACCCTGATTCAGAGGATGCAAGTTTGCATCTACCATCTCACCATTAAATTCTAGTCCGTAAAGAAAGGCAAACATAGGACACACATAGACACACATGCACACATACACACACTCACACACTCACAGAGACAAGCTTTCTCAGTACACAGGAGGAAAGGGAAGCAAATGGCATGCACTACGCCTGCAGCTGTTACTTTTGCAAACTATTAATATTATAAAGGAACAAACCCACTAACCACTGGCAGATACTGAAAAGTACAACAATGTGCTCACTCCCCCTCAGCGGACATGGGGCAGCTGACTTCTACCTGAAGGAGCAGGCTTCCCAATGTTTACAGCTGGCTAGGCGGTTACTACAGTTTTAGGCCTGGCAATGAGGAGTGGGGACAGACGGAAAAGACAGACTGAAAGACAAGTCTACCCCAAGACTACATTTGTTTATTCAGAAGAGGAAACATCAAGAGCCACTACTCTGTAGTCTTCCCCTTCTGCTGTGGACTGAGACACGTCACCATGTCACGTGACATATGAACTGAATTGCTCCATCAGGGCCCAACCAAACTTTCAAACAGGAATGAGAGAAAAATACAGTTTAATTTGTATTTATTTATCGTATCTTTTTTTTCCTGCCTTACAGAAAACTGCCAATCTAAAGTAGGTCAACCTATGAAACATTTAGGTAAAAAGCTATGGGTTTCAGGGAGTAAAGAAGAGAGAGATCCTCCAGCACACCATCTCCAATATTTCACTGACTCGTTATGAGCTTTGCGGTATTCCTATTATGTGACAAACCCATTCCCAGGCTGGTGTCTTTATGTGCATGATGTGCAGTTTTTAAATATGCCACACAAAGATCCCGTACTCAGTCCTGATCAGCCATTCTCTTTGCTCCTTGTGAGCATGTGACGCCATTGAAAGAAAATCTGAAGCGTACAGCGCTAACTCAATAATAAGTTCTTAGGGTGTCCCAGTTACTTTGGGCTGTCAGGGAAACGGGTACGTGAGAGATTCCTTTTAAACAAAATTCATTAAATGTACTTGTGCCTCTCATGGGCTGGCTTTTTCAACATTCCCAAATACTGTATGACAGCACTTGCACAGTGAGGAAGCTTCTGTCCCAAGGGTGGGTAGCTACATTCCCGAGGCCAGGACACTGACAAATCAGAAGATGAGAGGCATCCTCAGCTTGCATCATGTGACATGTGTCAGAAATTACACTTGGCATCACCTTTAGAAACACTGGGTTTCGGTGACATCCGGATAGGCAGTTTCCTGACAGCTGCGGCACACCGAAGTTTCAGAAGCCACTTTAGAGAGAGCTGGAGGGTAGGGGTTCTCCACTTTTGTCTGCAATTTTGGAGGAAACTAGTATATGCAACCAAGAAGAAACCTAGGAGGAGCCACTGGGTCTCCGATGAAGATGTTCGAAATGCCTGGCTGCCTCAAGAGGATCTCGTATCTCTGCTTCTGAAACCCATGCCGCCTGCACTCCAAGACTGTTCAGCTTCAGGCCTTTTCCATTCCCATCAAGCACACAGCCAGCAGGTGCTTTGCTAAGGGTGTGTCAGAGGAGAGACTGGGCTGACAGCATCCTACAGGGTCACTGAGAAACTTAAAACTCTAGTGAATGCGTCACATAGTATTCACATGTGCTGGTCCCTGCCAGCCCTTCTAAATGACTTTCTCTTTTATAACACAAGGCAAATTAAAACACAAGGAAGCACACTCCAATCTATGCTAGGCTCCTTTCCAGATTCTACCCAGCCCAGACTTCCTCCCATCTTCCTTCCTTAACCCATCCTCCTCCCTTCTCTGGTACACATTCTTACAGTCCTAGCCTACAGCTTCATCAGTTCTCCAAGAAGGATACCGGGAGCTGAGACCTACATTTCTACCTCTGGCTAGAATACTCTGACTCTTCCAATCCTCCATTTGTCAATAGATCTCCAGAAGAAATCAGCCCGAGGGCACCGAATGGCGATGGGTCTCTGCAGGAGCGTGGCTGGCTGACACGGACCAGCATCCTCAGAAAGGCCAGGCCATGTTTGTTCAGACGCTAGCCCTCAAGTGCTCGCCCACCTCCAGGGCTGTCAACCTCCATGTGATTTTCATTTATAAGTGGAGTTGCAGGAATCTTCAACGATAAAGAATAGTGACGGAAGTCTTTGTGAACACTTGGCATTTCTCATTTTCTACAAAAACAAAGCTAGATCCCCATTCCGGCAACTCTTAATTGTGCTGGCTTGCTTCATTTGCCTTCGCCACCAATCCAGTAGCAATCTGTCAATACCGATGCCATCAATGACCAAATACTCTAAAGTACTTATTTCAAATTAATTGTACATTTGCATATTTATGAATATTATACACTAAAAATTAAAAACTGTTTTTGTTACTCCCGGAGTGTATATATCCAATCTCCCAGATGGCTTGAGCAATAAATCACTGAAAAGATTTCATTTTTTTTTTAAAAAAAAAAGAATAATAATTTTTGCAATTTAGCATTGGTTCTTTTTCTTAGCATGGCTCCACAAATCTTCTTTTCTTTTACAGAGGAGAAAAATCCATTTTTTTTTCACTATATTGGGCAAATATAACATAATATAAAGCATCCCTGCAAGAGACCCTTATGCTAAAAGTTAATCATTTGCGGATATGTACTCCTCAGTGAATATTTGTCCAGCATGAACTTGTGCCCCCCTATCATGCTTAGTTAAGGAAACACAGTAGAGAAAAGCAGAGCTGGAATGTCCCTAATATTAACTTAAGGAGAAAGAAAGGCAAATAGTTACAATTTCTAATGCTTAGTTCAATAGTTTCCTGTGCAAAAGTCACACGAGAGGACTAACTACTACGTGGTCTGAGAACTGAAGAAGGACCAATTAGCAGAAGAGTTCAGAGCATTCCATACCTGGATCCTCTTGCACTCGCCTGAGGACACATAGAACCTTCTAAGGGAAACAAACTCAGTTTGCCAAGCCTCACAAAGAAGGAAAGGTGGGAACAATCACATTGAAAAGGAAAATGAGCAGGTAAAAGGTCTGCTCTAGAGAAATGGAGCGGTCAGAGGATTTTAAGCTCACAGAAGATGAGATCAGATTTCGGGGATAGAAATGTAGAAGACATCTACATTTCGGGGTCTGGTAGAAGACAACTATAAAAGAAATAACAGAGATGGGTTGGAGGAAGAGTAAGTCTAGAGGCAAGCAGCAGGTGCGGGGACAGTTCGTGTCTGAGGACCAGATGCCGCTTGCCACTCCTGTAGTGGTGGCAGGGTTAGGGTTAGGGTTCTTACCTAGAAGCAGTGAGGACCAAAACAACTTGCAGGGTTTACTCTCAGGAAGGACACTCACACAGGGCCAAAGGAAATGAGGGTTGAGACTTTCTTAAGGACTAATGTCTCCCAAATAAAACTATGGTGGGCACTTTAAGACCAACACAACAAAATGCAGTAACTGTGTGTGAGAGGGCATGCAGCATTAAAAACAGCTAGAAGGTGTTTATTGAGGAGTGCTGACTTATCTCCAAGATGTGCCCTCTGACCTTCCTGACCTCTGACTTTCCTGACCTCTGACCTTCCTGACCTCAAAGGCACTGCTCCTATTCTGCTCTCCTGTATAAAATAGACATACTATTATTTGTTTGATTGCTATTGAAGACTAAAGGAGCACTGAGCATTGTTACATTACAGTGGATAAAACACCACGGTATAAAAAGGAAAGGTGGCTACCATGAGGCCATCACGGAGAGTGCTGCAAAGGCTTCTGTTTGATGTTAGCATGGAAGAAACAAGTTTACCTGAGTCTGGCTTTAAATGAGTGGGTTTCATCTTGGAGGCAGAGGATGTAGATAGAAGGTGATGCCCG
Source organism: Rhynchomys soricoides (assembly GCA_019843965.1). Classification (NCBI taxonomy): domain Eukaryota; kingdom Metazoa; phylum Chordata; class Mammalia; order Rodentia; family Muridae; genus Rhynchomys; species Rhynchomys soricoides. The sequence continues at coordinate 8,687,862 of JADRCH010000066.1, read as the reverse complement.
TTCTTATACCATTCTCTTCATTTGGCATTTGAATTCCATAACTACTCAAACACTAATGCATCCTAATGGGTTTTTTTTTGTATGTCTTGGAAAACTGAGGTGGACTAAACTTCATTCATGGAGCTGGAATATCCCAACTAGTTTTCAAGCCCCAGACTTACAGAAAACCAAAGCAGTTCTCCTCACCACTACTTGAGCTGGGCCTCATTTTATGTAGAAGTACCACCATGAAGGTGCTAATGAACAGAAAGCTGCAGCAACAGAGAGACAGAAGAGCTCACTGTTGACACGCTGGGGTTGATGCTCTGAGTAGCCCCGAGTCAACTTCACTTCTTAGGGCCTAGCATTTCCTCCTCTACAATAAACCAAAGAGAAGTCTCTTTCTCATGTTCACCTTGAGGAGCCAACTTCATGCAATCTCGCCTTGTTTTCGTGTTATGTTCTCTCTGCTCTGGATCAAGGAAGGGAGCGAGTGCAGATCAACACAAAGAAAAGTGTGTGCTGAGTGCCAGACCCTCACCTATTTTCAGCTCCCTAGTTTAGAAGCTGAAAATAAATCAAATGAGATGCACTGAAAAAAAAAAAGAATGTCTTCTGGATTTCTTACTGTTTAACGGTGATTTATGGTCTTAGAACATTTGTGAATTTAACAGCCCATCAAAGTGTCTGAGAGCACACCAGTTCTAAGGACTCATTAAGTGGCATTAAACATAACTCTCCATGAAGCACGGTGCAGCAGGAATGGTGGGCAGCCCTGGTGAGCAGCCACAGCTACATAATTTATTGTTAGTAATTTTGCCTTATTACGTCCAAAAACATTTTTTTAAAGGGGCGGGGGGTCGATTACAAAAAAGAAAATATTACAAAGTGCTTCACTACTTTGCCAATACTATAAATCGGATGGACAGAAAAATCTCTAATGATTCTAACAACGACTAATCCCATTCCCAGTGACCCCAAAAAGCGACAAGGAAGACATTTTGTGGCAAAGCATTACAGGATTTTTATTACAGGCTTACGTTCTTCCAAAGTCACCTCCTCCCCAAATTCCAAAGTTCACTCAAGAAAACAAATGTGAAATCTGTGGAATTTTTCTTCCCCTCAATACACAGGTGGGATGCCTTCTGCTTCAGCCAGCTCACCCCCTCAGATGGACTGTCTTTTGTCGAAGATATGCAAAGGTCAGAGGCATGACATCCTTCAACAGAACTGGGCTAATCACACTCTGTTGGGGCATTGGCAATACTTTAATGAGTCAAACCAGAAAGCTAATAAAAGCTAGAATAAGGGGAGGGGACTTGTTCGGGTTCCCTCAAAGTGTGCATGACCCAGTTACAATGACAAAAGAGAGTGGCCAAAGTTCAACCTTCTCTGCTTACGAAGCAGCCTTCAATTCATTCTCTAAGACAACCCAATAACTTGGCCAGATACAGCCTGTAGCATTCGTGGTTTCCAGTCTTCCACTGTGAGCTTAACTGAATATAAAAGTTTTAACTATCAGTACGTGACACATAATAAGCTAACAGCACAACTTTAACCAGGAAGCAGATCACTTGTCTGCTTTAGGCCTTGCTTTAAACATTGACTTTTTTCCCTCTCTCCCTCTGGACCAGCACAGGTGTGTCTACCTACATCCCTTTGCCAAATTCTGTACTTCCCTTTTACTGGGTTTGTGACTAAAATTATTCCCTCCATAAACTTCAACAACTTGGTAGTGAATGTCTGCAGCAACGACAGCTTCCAGTAATAAAAGTGGAGTCATAGGATTGAGGTTACCTCAAAAGGGCAGCCATGTTGACAATGGACTCCACAAAGCTACAAGGATCTCAGTCCTGCAGTGTTACTGCTCATGAAGAGCATGTGCAGTAACTCCTGCAACATTAGTGTCGGCTGTGTGCAGTGTGGCGTTGACGTTACATAATGTAAAACATGATTCTCTCAGAGATTATATTCTGCAAGTAAGCATTCAACTGGCTAACTATTTAATAGAGCTCCAGTCAAAGAGACCAAAATTAATTTCAGTGATTTAAAAAAAAAAAAAAACCACTGGGTTAATTTATGTCCACAAATTTGTATGATTTTTTTTAAAATTACATTTATTTTTTATTCGTTTATTCATTTGTTTATTTATCTCTGGGTTACATATGTGGGTGCATACATACCACAGAACCCATATAGAGGCCGAAGGTACACTTTATGAAGACTAGTTCTCTCCTTCTACCACGTAGGTTCTATTCAGGGGCTGGAGAGATGGCTTAATGATTAAGAGCACTGAGGACCCTTGTTCGATCCCCAGTACCCACATGACAGCTCACAAGTGTAACTCCAGTTCCAGGGGATCCAACGCCCTCTTCCGGCATCCACAGGTACTACAGGCATATGATGCACAAACACCCATGCAGACAAAATATCCGTACACATAAAATAATATTTTTAATCATAATAAAATAAAAAGGTCCTACTCGGAGCCACTGAACATGGATGCTTTCTTATCACTACTCCATGGAAGTACATTGTTGGGCTCAACTGTGTGAAATTAGCTTAAGTGGAGGGTTGGCATACACCTAACAGGTGAAGTTATATTCTCTCATAAGCAAGTCTGTACTTAGCAACCACAGAAAAGTTAGATTATCATTACAACACAATTAATCACTTTCTCTCAACATATATGCAAAGCAGAAGAAAAAAAGAAAAAGAACTAAACCCATCCCCAGACTGCATGACTTTCCTATTTTCCCCATCACTAATGCCAATTTACATAGACTTCATAACATGTTATAATATGAAATAATTTATTCACTTTAAAATTATAATTCTAATTCCTTATTAATTGGTGTTAAGTAAGAATTAGTAGATTATTCTGAAGCTAATATTCTAAAATAGCCAGAAGAGGCAGGTTGAGCAGTCATCTAAAATTAGCTTATTCACTGTAAAATAAAGATTGAATGCTAAGGTATAAAATTATTCTAAATCCCCAAACACACCAGAACCAATTGTGAAATTAAATGTGACACTCTCCATAATTCAAACTACAGCACTTCATTTTTGTCTTTCTCCTCAGCTACCCCTAAATTAAATTAGTCTTATTGATTATAACTCAGAAATATTCATCTTACCACGATTTTCAAGTATTAATAAAATGCACAATTCAGTTGTACCCCGTCGAGTTAGTTTTCGTAAACTGCAATACAGGAGGTAAAACAAGTTCAACAATGGGCTAATGGGCTACAGCCTCCGCCACAAGGCTGACAGCTAAGTTCTCTGCTACTCCAAGACAACTGATAAAGTCACACACCCCAAACCTGCTTGCAGGCAGATCTTGCTGGGGCAGGGGCTTACTAACTGGTGACAGTGCTACTTCACTAGACATCCATGGTAACAAAGTTTTGGGATGAACCAGAAGCTCTGGTCCAGTTAAAATGTGTCACTGTATATAAGCCATGGTGAAACCTTCACTGAGAGCAGAGCCAGCCAATTAATACTCACAAGTCTTTATCCTAAGAGCACATGGTGCATCTGCTCTGCGTTTACTCATAAGATAGGGACACACTGCGGAGAGCAGACTACTGGATCCTTTGTCCTCAGGAAACTTCTCTCTTGTTACCAACTTCAGGAATATATTTGGTAAACTCAGCCTATATACCTCAGCAGCTTTTGGTTTTGAAATTTAATTTGGAAGAAAAAAACATTTAGCTTTTCCTTCTTGCTACAGTGGACGAGGGTAAATGGGAAAGAAAAAACCAAAGTATCCCAAGACCACCCCCAAACCATCCTCCTGCCTCCCTGGTTCAAAGCTGGGCACTAACTGTCAAGCTGTCCTTATTTGAAATCTGTGGTGATGAGAACAGCCTCATGGTTAATATTAGATTTTATATGCTGTAATGAACCTTGTTACTTCATTAACTGTTGCTTAAAAATGTGCCATAAATCAGTATCATCCTTGTTTAGGGATACACATACGCACATGCACACACACACAGACACACGCACACACATATATACACACACATACATATACACACACACATACACACACACACACACACACACATATATATACATACATACACACACTCATCTATGTAACAACAATTAAAGAAAAAGAAGCCATGAATCTGAAAAAGAGCAATACACGGTACATAGGAGAATTTGAAGAAAAGGTAAGAGAGAAATGAAGTCATTATATTATCTCAAGAAAACTTTTAATGTTCAGTCTTTTTGACATAGCCTTGTTTGAGTGGATTGTTTCTGTGTTTTTATTTCCTGTGTCATAAGGCACCAGTTCTCAACCATAAACACACCGATATACATTGAATTGCAATGTTTCCTTTTTGAACCAGGTGTTTTATATTGTGGACAAATCTCCATTATAAATACTAGATGGTGTTTACACAAGTTACAATGATTTGCTTATGCTCCAGCAAACCTGTCCTAATGTTTAGCATTGTTCATTGTCAACTATGAAGTGCATTTACTTTCGCCATCAGAGAGATAAAACATTTAATTTAAAAATATTTAATTGCCCACTGAGACTGAATGAAAATAAAGACTTAGTAATGAGCGGACATTACTTCCACAATCCTTCATTTAAATAAGAAGCCTGACTTGATATGCCATGCACAGAAGTGCTCTACGCACACGTACACACTGACGCATGCCACCTGTGAAATGACACCGGGGAGCAGTTGTTCTGTGACGCCCCTATTCCACAGATGTGCTTGATGATACGAAGAGTTAGAGAACATGCCTAAAAGTACACAGAGAGTGACTGGCAGATAACTGATTCTGGAATGCACGCTCTGTGTACTATAAAGCTAGCCAGTTTTATGTTGTGGTGCCTAAGTCTCCTCGGGATCAAATTCTGTGGCTAACCAGCACCTAGAGAAATTTCACTTTAAAAAGAATGAAGTAATAGGCCTATTAAGTTGTGCACATTGTAGCACTTTAGAAAGTTCACGCAAGACGTACTCAAAAATGTTATTAGCATATAAAATGAAACTCAAAACACAAGATACTTAGAATAAATGTTTTGCACGAATCAACTATCTCTGGCTTCATTTTCCCCCGTCCGTTCATTATGAAAATTTGTCACTGAGCATACGGAACACCTAAGCACTTCTTGTTTCTTTCTCAAGACTACAAGCTATTCATGGTCTAAGAAGGCAACTAATCTCTTCATTATGGGAAGTGCCATGCTATATTGTACCCAGAGAACCTTTGATAAATACTAACTACTAACAATGAGGGGTGGCACCTGAACCCAGAACCACAATTTGACTCAATGAAGAAATAGTACACTAAAAGAAGACAGAAGTGCTTCCATCCAAACTGTCCCTGGCTGAGTCGCTGGAGTCCTGGGAAAAGAGAAAGTAGCCTTTAGGGCAGAGGAAGACAGCATTTCTAGGGCAGAGTAAAGACAATGACATCCCTTATTAGCATCACAATATGAAAACAAAATCATCTATGAAGGGTATATACTAAGGATGGACAAATTCTCCTGTACGCCTGTTCCAGTGTCTGCATGCAGATGAAACAGTTTCTAGGCACCCTATACAAATGTTTTACAATCTTTAGCTGTTACTCATGGTCTGAAATTTTCTAGCATGTGTACATACATGCTATTGCTTCAATAAAATCAAGATTTTTTTGTCTGTCAATATTTATCCAAATCCCTTTTAGTACTCTACTTGATGCTATCTTAAATACTAACAAGCGATTAATAACTCTGAATGTTCTTTATCTAAAGTAATATGCCTGGAGGAAAAAGAAAACTGTGTTTTAAATGTACTAAGCTGTGTGGTTTTTATATACAATTAAGAGTTACACAATAATAGGAATATGTTCTAACAGATTAACCATTAGATGATGCTGTCACTGTGTGAGCATAAGGGTTTATTTCCATGGAATAAGACAGATGGGACTCACTATATAATATCGCGTTCCTGGACCACTGTGTAGAAGATGGTCTGCCACTGACCAAACTGCCATGTGGCACTTTATCTGTATATATGCGTAGAATTAATATGCATGGTTTTGAGAGCAGTTAGTTCATACACAGGAGGCAGTAACAGTCAATACATAGCAGCACATAGCTTTCCAAATACATAAATGGCAGGACATAGAGAGGGAACCTGAATAAAAACTATGGACTTTGATACCTGATGTATCAGTGTAGGTTTATTATATGCAACAAATGTATTGCTCTGCTGGACGTGCTTGTTTAGGTCAGTGGGTATATGGGTAATCTCCATTTCAGTTCAATTTCACTTGAACTTAAATCTGCCCTGAACTGTAAGTTCTATTTAATACGCCTATATGCCCTGTCCTTTTCACATACATGTATATAGGATGCATAATATATGTATGCTCACACATTTTAATTCATGCATGTATCCTCACGTGTATCTTTTATATACACATAAAATTTTCCACAGCAAACTGAATTTATGCTTACAGACACCCATATGGCAACTAATTTTTCTAGACATCAAATAAACAAATAAACAAAAAACACCAAAGACAGCTTCATATGGAGATACAGTAATAATTCTTCTCTTTGATTATGGATGGATGTGAAATAATAAAACACAGATTACATGAAGAAGTATAATATGAGGATCTGTACACATAAACTTCCTGATAAAATGTAAGAGAATTTGTTTAAACTCTCTTTAAATGATCTCTCCAGCCAAAACATTTCGGCCACTTTTGAAAAACATTATAATGGAGACTGACTATAAATTGGTATAAAAAGGTGGTGGACAGAGTTACCAAAAGTCCATCAAGGTTTCAGCATCTGTCTGTTTTCATAAAACAAAATGGTACACATGAATCGTGGGGTTTGCTTGAAATCTCCTCAGGATCTGTTTGCTTTTGTTTGGTCACTGGAACTGACCAGGAATATCACTGGCTCTTCAGCAAGCAGATAGCCCAGCCTCTTGAAAAGACACCCATATAGGTCTCTCTGGAAACTCCTTGGAGGCAGCTGTGAAGCTGGGGACACCACCATGCTCACACAGAGAAGAGCAGTGTGGGGAAGGACCCCCGTTTCCCATTTCCCCACCACTTTCTCTCCACCGTTACTTCCGTGTTTCCTTCCCGCCCATCTCTTCTCTTTACTTGTTCTTCGCTACGCCCCTCCCCACTCCTTATCTCCCCCTTTTCTAGCACACTTCACTTCTTTGTATATTATATCCTTCTGCATAAGAAAAATAAAAAACAAAAACGGCACAATACAAAGAACTCCAGCAGGGAAGGCTCCTCCGGAACAGACTGGCAAGCATGGGCTCCTTCAGTGTCGTCAACACTAACCCTCCAGCCCCCACCCTGCCATCTCTCCTTCCTTTCTTTCTTTCTTTTTGATGAACTACTGTCCACTTTCTTTCTTGTTTATTCTCTGCCTCAGCATCCTTTCTCCCGGTTTTTCATTCGTTTGTTTGTTTGTTTGTTTGTTCCATCATCTTCATTATTCAAGTACAAGAAGATGCTCCGACCAAACCTTCCACAAGTCTTCCCTTAAACATTCCAGGAAAGAAAGAAAGGAAGGAAGAGGGGAGGGGAGAGGGGAGGGGAGAGGGGAGGGGAGG
>JADRCH010000066.1:8667433-8679876 GCA_019843965.1 Rhynchomys soricoides | reverse complement strand
GGAGGGGAGGGGAGGGGAAAACCTAACTGGTTTTTACCTGGACGACAGGTGCCTCTTTTCCACCCTTTGTCCTTTCCCTCACAAGCCTGTGAGAGAAAACTGAGAGGGTGTTTTCTAAATAAACACCCTCCTAGGATGGAAATAATAACTTTTTAACTATCGCAGATGTCTCTTATGGTTGTGGAAGCTATTCTTTGAAAATATTTTCCTAATCTACTCATGTGCCCAGAATATTTTATTTAAATCAGGTTAAAATTATTCTTTCAAAATATCTCAGCCAACACTACATTTTGAAATCACTTCATAATTCAGCAACTCTTTTTTTTTCCTATGCATTTAATCTTCTCTAAACCCTTTCCCAGCACAAGTGTACGTTTATGTTCATAGCCGAATAGTGTTCAGGTCTTGCTCTCCAAGAAACGGCACACGGAGGCATAAAACGAAGTCCTTCCGTGGCTTATACTACGTTTATTCTGTAAAGTGCACTCGGGCTTTTAAATTTTTCTTGCTGCCTTCTTCCGGGTCCTTTTCTGGAGGGAACTGCCTCTCCAGAGACGGCACAAAACCAGTTCTACTAAGAGCCAGGGTCAGACATGAACCTGCAGAAGGCCGGATGTGCTGGCTCTGTGTCCTTCCCTGTTCCTTTTTGCACGGGCAAAGTAAGCAGGGGGAAGGCATCCTGGCGGTAGACGGATGAGTAGGGTGCGGTCCTGGAGCCTGGAGCCTGGAGCCTGGAGCCTGGAGCCTGGAGCCTGGCATCCTCCGCTGCTAGCTGTGATCTGGGCCCCCGCAGCTCGGAGGGTCCAGCCCCTCCTCCTCACTACGCGGCTCTACCACATTACTTCTGCTTTTCTAACTTTTCCACTTCTGAGCACCATCAATTATGCACTAGAATAACAGAGGTCTGGCCAGGCACTGGAACATAAAGGCCGATTATAACGATGAATAATTTAAACACCTGTGTGCCATGTTCCTTTAGCCAGTGATAGGAGGCCAGGAGCTTGCGATGTCAATGGAAGGTCTAAATGTCCCAGAATGCCAAGCTTCAGGAGGGTAGACAGCACATTCACCCGGGAGCTTCCTACTCACCATCCCCCAGTGTGAAAAGCCACAAAACCTGTGAACTCAGTTGTTCTCAAACAGGGTAACATCACAGAGGCCTTCCACCCAGTGTCTTTCCATTTGTTCTTAATTCACTCCAAGAATTTTAGGACTGGGTACCATTTTACATCTTCAAGAAAAAGTTGATACAGGAGATTCCATGCGAGGTTATTAAAGGTTTAAGAAATGCCAGCTTTAGGAGTCCTTTGCCATACGGTATGCACATTCATTTAAGAATAAAAGATGAATGGACACGGGTGAGGGATTACAGGCAGGGGGCAAAGGTCGAGTCCCCTTTAGCAGTGCCTTGCACACTCTCCATCAACTGTAACTCCTCAGGACTCTTTGCTGTCCTAAGTTTTAAATCGTGGTTTACAATGGAGAGGAGACAGTCCGGCAACAACTGCAAAGACAACAAGTTACAAGAATCTCGAAGACAACTAGGACCCTCCATGTAAATACCCAACAAAAATTAAAACAAACAAACAAAAAAAAAAATGGAGAAACATGGATGTCTCGGATGGCAGGAGGAGGATGCTCCCCATTGACACTGGGGAAGCGAATTCAAAGTTGGATCTTTAGAAGCATACACCCAAGCAAGAAACAAAATGGCATTCCAGATGGGGGAATGGGGGGTTGGGGGGGTTAAAAAAATCCAAAATTTCCTCAAGTCTGCAAAGGTGTAATGCAAGGTTTCTAATGTGTAAAAAGAAAGTACAAGAGTCCCAGCAGCCTACAGAGAAGTGGCAAGGGGGCTGTGAGACTCAGAAGAAGATGCAGATATTCAACATGGACCCTTCAACCGTGAAACCCAGAAGGACTGCTCTTAACCCCTGTCAAATGACATTCACCCCGTTCTGGAAGGAGGCTTACCAAGAAATACTCTAAAATGAATCCGCAGTCTCCATGAGAGCTAGTGTTACACTTCTAAATGCAGATGGATGAAAAGTCCAAGGGAAAAACCATTTTGAACTGTGGTTTCCAGAAGGCTTCAGGTTTAGTCATGTCAAATTAAAGGGGAGCAAAGCTTCTTAAAACAACATTCCTCCCAAATCACATCCATGTGATTTAGCAAATTGATACAGCCAAAGTCAATAAACCATGATGCAGGGCTTGTGTTTTAATGTACGACTGCTTCCTTTTTTTTTTTTTTTTGTTCTAAGCCAACTTCTTAAAATTGTTAGCCCAGAGATAGATGTGTATCCAAGTCTGGGCAAAAGGAGCTACTTCTCTCTCATAATGGGGTTCCTGCCTCATTGGCAACACACCACCAGAGAAAGAAATCCACAAAGTTCAGCAGGGCGCAGAGCCTGCTCCCTCTGTGGTTGCACCAACATGCAACCATTAACTGTCTTTCAGTTGGCTGTATTTAAATGTGGAGATTTTCCTCCACTCTCCAGTGTGTGAGCTCCCTTTTTCTTAACCCCGGGGATTTCATTTTGTGCTGACACATTCCCAAGAAGCAATCTCCATGAAACTATCCTTTTAAGGCAAGTGTTTTGTGCACTCCTTAATGATGGGTGTTTAAGAGAAATGGTAATTATGATAGATTTTGAGCCTTAGGTAACAGCCTCACAGTGAGAAGGTTCACTACATTTAAGACCAAACTCCTCATTAAGAAATGGAGATGTATCAATTGAGCCCTGTGCAGACACACTTGACAGCAAGGCCCAGGTTAGTAAAAGCATCCATCCTAAAGATGAATGCTCTCAGGGCTGAGCCCATGCACAGTGAGGTCACACTAGCACATCCTGATTTGAGCAAATGGAACTTCTAGGGGACAATTAAACTAAGGGACACTGATTGGAAATATTAAAAGCATCAGTGTTTAAAAGACTTCTCTTTCTAACCATTTTTACGACTTTTTTTGTTTCAATGAAGCCACTTAAGCTATCGTGTTGGATATTCTGCATGCTGCACCACAGTTTGACAAAAACAATTTGCAGTTCTTGATAATGCAGTAAAACTACCATGGAAACATTTTTCATGTGTGTATGGCTGTGAGGATATGTGTGTGTGTGTGTGTGTGTGTGTGTGTGTATGTGTGTATGTGTGTGTGTATGTATGTGTATGTGTGTGTATGTGTGTGTATGTGTGTGTGTACGTGTGTATGTGTGTGTACATGTGTGTATGTGTGTATATGTGTGTACGTGTGTGTACGTGTGTGTATGTGTGTGTGTATGTGTGTATGTGTGTATGTATGTGTATGTGTGTGTATGTGTGTGTACGTGTGTGTATGTGTGTATGTGTATGTATGTACAACTATGACCCCTAAGACTCCCAAGACATGACACTTCAACACTACGGTTAAATCAAAGAAAATAAGAAATCACTTGCACCAAAATAACACGATCTCAATCTTCTCCCTGCCCACGCAGATGCACGCAAAAGTTTTCTTGCCTAGCTTTCCTGCAAAGAAGGCAAATAGAGCTCAATATTTTATAGAATACGAAAGCACAATGTATGCTCAAATTGGATACAAGAAAATGCTTTCTTTCCTTCCTTAAAGATTAATACCGAAACAGTGAGAAACTTTAGAAAACCACACCAAGTTTTAACCAAATTACATATGAAGTTCCCTCTCGACACCCTCAAGCTGCAAGCAAAATGAAAAATCATACTTAAATAAAGGGACATTTGACTAATCTCCTTACTTTAAAATATTTGTTTCCAGAAGGGTTGACATATCCCATTACATTATCTATCACATGTAAAGGAAATTAGAATTTTTTACTCAATTTCTCTCAAAAAGAGTGGATCATGCTCATGACAATGGATGGTAACAGCCCTATGTCTTAAACAACAGAACTTCCTCCAAGGAAGTAAATCCCAAGAGACCTGTCTAGCATAAGAAAAGCAGCTACTTAGCCCCAGAGTAACCAGCAATAGAGAGTGGAGGGGTCTTGTGTTGGGGGAGAGGAGGGAAGGGGGTGGCAGGGACGACACAGAGCAATAATCTGCGAGCCATCAAAAAGGGCACAAAAAGGATTTAGCGCTTTATAAATATTTGAGAGCAAAGCAAGCATTTCTGGTTTAAATCAACCAGATTTTAAACTTTCTGGCTTTAAAAGAACATCCTGCTATAAATCTTTCTAAAATTTGCCTGCTTTTCGTTTATTTTATTTTACTCGGGCCAATAATGACCAGGACAAATGTCTAAATGCTGAACTCAGCAAAGAATCTTTCCCTAAATTGTATATGAGAAGCTTAAATTTCCCCATGCAAAGCCAATGGCAGTAAATGGGTTTGTAATTGGTCACTTTCTTTTTGATAAACTGTAACCAAAAACTACAATCTTCATAGATTTTTAAAGAGAATCAAAAGTCTGAGGGAAAAAATAATATTATGACCATATTCACTCCAATCTTTAATCTACCCCACAGAAGGTTTTAGTAAAATAAGTCCTTCCCATCTATAAAATTTACTATGACAAGAAGTCCTACGTCTCCAGCCTGCCTCCTACATCTGTTCAGAAAACCGCCGTTCTCTCTCTTAATTTGTGGGAGAAAGCTAATAGGCAATGAGCACCACCTCAGAGAGAAAAGGCACATCATCACAAAGGCACAATACCAAATAAACATCATTACCAAATATACAATGTCACAGGGGCAATACCAAATACCCAGTGCTTGAGAGGCGTTCTGTCACTTTGTGTGGTCAAAACGTAAGTTACTAAATCAAAGTTATAAAGAGAAGTTTTATTTGTCGTTAAAATTATGTCAGCAATAATTATATGTATACGTATACTCTTATGCGTGTATGAAACCAGTTTAAAATGGAGGAACCCTTGGTTTTTAAAACCTAAACTAATAAGTTTTAATTGTTAGGTTTGTGTTTAACACCTTTAAACACTGAACCACGGTCAATGGTTTGTGCTTTACAATTCACACAAGAGGTTTTACCAAACACATTACTCATCTCTCATGATATTGCCTACATGCAGGGTGTAAAACCACAGGGCTCAGTGTAACTGAGAGTCAGAAGGCAGATCTCAGAGACTGCCGGTGACGGAAAGATTCCAGTCCAAGGACACAAAATTTCAATGCAGGGGAAGATGTCCGAGATAACTAGGCACTATATCGAAAACCTAAGATTCTAAGTATTATAACCACATTAAACTTAGTGAAGTCATGTACATGGTAAATAGCACGGTTAGGTCATTCCACAACGTTGTTTAGACACGATGTTGTCTAATATTATTGTGTATAATACGTACATTCGTAATACATACATAATTAAAAAAATAAGTGCTGAAAAATCAGCAAACAAGGAAAAGGGAGGCTTATGTTCAGTGAGTGGTAAAGAGCCATACTGACCACGCTTATTACTATGTAAACTTTTATTTTTTTGAAATTAAAATGTCTCCCCCTTCTATTTTCTCCTTCCACTAGGAACTCCTCACCCTCTCAAGGGATTTTCTCTAAAGAATAACATTAATCTGAGCATTTGTGGCTTCTCACCATCTCAAGCTTCACACACACACACACACACACACACACACACACACACACACAGACACACACACGGCAAACCTAAAAACGATATTAGAATTAATAGTTTCCTGACTCCCTGGGTAGGCAGGGGCAGCAAGTTGCAACGGCTACCGGCAGACTACCAGCGATTTTAATCCCGATTATGCCGCTTTCTGATGGTGTAGAGAGACTCCTCATCTCTATGCCTTGTTTCCTCATCAGCAAAATGAAGATGCCAGTAGCAGAGCCTACTTGCAAGGGCATTCCACAAACAAAGACTTCACACACACAGTGCTTCTAAGAGACTCACAAGCAGTAAGGGCTACGTCATTGTGCTTCCTCTTCGACCTGCTAGGCGCACCCGTGACAGAGCTAAGTGTTCTGCACCACATCCACTCAGTAGCATGGGAAGCAGAAGTACTTCACTCGATTGGCAGAGGATGCTAAGAGTTAGTTCTCCCAATTATTAGCACCTTCAAAACTAGCGAACAAAGGATGAGAACCTCATTGCACTTATGATCACAGAAATGTATGTTAAAATAATTTCTAAGTGGGATCTTAAGAAGAAGATCCACAGCCAACAGAGTATAACGAGACCGTGAGGCACTGCGGCAGTATTGCCAAAATCTATTTGAGATTAAACTGTCTCCACCTCCACGGCACTGGACCTCTATCTTCGGTGAGAACCGAACTATGAGAAAAGCTATTAAAAAAAAAAAAATTCTGAAGTTGCTACATGTGGTTGGTGTTCTCCAAAACTACGTCGGTATCTAACAATGAAGAATAGCAGGTGAGTATCCCAAAATGAAAGGTTAGGATATGCCCCACATACAGCTATTTCATCCGAGCTTGCTCGTCATGACTTAAACAGGAAACGCGCTGATAGGCTCAGAGACACCATTTCCTAAACTCCTAACTCATTTTCCAAATACTAACGTTTGCTAAGGGACACTTCCCAGTTGTAATCCCACTTAAATTCAGTAGGGGTTAGTTAAGTAGGCAATGGCTAATCTTCTCGATGCAAATATATGATGTCATCAACGAGGAATTTACAGTTTTGCAGTCTGCTTCCAACCGTATAAAAATTACTGCATTGGAGGGGAGGAGTCACCTAGATTCAATGAATTGATCAATAGCCAAGCATATCAGAGGTCTAAGGGAACTGTCCCAATGTGAGTCTTAGGGTTACATGTACATATTCCTAAAGTGTCTTCCTGCTTCTAGGGTGAAAACAAGTTCACAGTAATGACAGAAGCCACGTGGCTTAGTGACATCAAGCTCTATCTTTGGTCTTCCTGATTTGGAAGCATTGTTGGTTTATCTGGTAGTTACTTTAATAAGGCCTGAGGGGAGAATCCTCAAACAGAGTGATCCTCCAGCTTCGACAGACAAATACATGGAAGCAGCCAGCCCTGTCAATTTGGAAAAGGCTAATGAAACATTATCTGTAGGTGAGCAGACTGTCTTCCAACATTACAACTCTAAGCTACAAATGATTTCTCAACCACAGAGGAAGCTACTACACAGATACTCAGAAAGACAGTTGAGAAGGCTGCTCCACACTGGGTCAATCACAGCCTTCCCACACTTTGGGTGCCTTCCCCCCAGAGACCATTGGGGACTGGTGGGCACATTTGAGCAAGCCACACCTCTCACTTCTACAAGTTTAAATTCAGCAACCTGGAATATATGTTAATATATTATATGTGTGTGTGTGTGTGTGTATGTATGTATGTATGTATGTATGTGAAATTCATATATGCTTTGAAATCACATCTTCACTCTGCTGAGAAAATGAATAAACATCATTGTTCTCAAATTAGTGGTGCTTCAGGGACACATTACCTATTAGCATGGCAGAATGTGAGCCCAACCAATTACTAACAGTAAACCACTTCTAAAGCCTCAATGCCTAGGTTTACCAGGACAAAGTTCAAGGTTTTAATTTGATGCAATGTATCCTGTTTAAGGATTCCCCTTTTCTTTTTACAACCTAATGATGCATTTGATTTTTAACTCAATTTCATTTTTAAGTATAAAGAGTAAGTCTAAAAGCCGCAGTAAGTGCGCAGCATCTGTTCATGCATCTGCACAAACCACCACAAAAATTAACCTTAATCTAAAGAGGCACAAATGGGTTTTTATGCCATCAGGAGGCCCAAGTATTTAAAAATCAATGACTGTCCACCCAGACAAAGAACAGCTGCTTCCTGAGACCGCAGCTCCACACTGAGCCCAAGCTCTGTTGGATGAGGAGTCTAACATGACCCTCACTACTGTGAGGGTCCTACTAAAACACTCTCAGAGAAGGACACTATCTAGGAACACAGACTGTAGCAAACAGAGACAAGGCAGATGGTATTTCAAAAAGCACCTTTGACCACCATTGCTCAGCAATTAAGAAAATCATAATCAAGCTTAGGTCATGTGTCCAGAAATCTACTAATGGGGAGAATTTACCCATTTGCATTAAGAACATAAAACTTCAACTAAACAGGGGAATAAGTTTCAAGATGCACCAGACACAATTGAGCCTGCACTTAACACTGTACTGGACATTCAGCGATTGATGGGTATCAACTTCACCCCTTCATCCCCTACACACTACACACACACACACACACACACACACACACACACACACGTACGTACGTACATAGTGTTTTCTTTAGATTGATTTAACCCCTTCGTATTTAATACTTGTATGAAATCATCATGTTATACATCATACTGTGCTTTTTTTATTTCCCTTGACAAAAGAGGAGGATCGTTCTATGAACCCTGAACTCAAGGATCCGTCTGTGAAAGGCACATGGTATCTATAGACTATCACAGGCAGGAAAGATAGTGTCTAACTGGACAGTTAAGAGAACCTCTGAAGTGTGTGTGCCGTGTCTTTCCTGAAGAGCATGAAGCAGATCTTATAGAAAGAGAAGGGAAAACCACATTTGGAAAATGAAGAGATGTAAATAAGATGTGAACAGTGGCCACGGTAACTAAGGGAAGCTACTCCTCACGGGGGCTTTCCTAGGGGTCCTTGCAGGAACATCTTACACCAAGAATTCCATGTGGGAGGCACATTCGTGCTCTCTGTGGTGCTAAAATGCCATCTTGTCTATTTTCATCCGAGGGAAAACAAACAAACAAAACCTTATCTAAAAGATTTTTAAGACACCACACACAAACACACACGCACACACACACAATATGTGGTCTTCCAACTACTATGTAATATAAAACTACTCCTAGGAAAAAGTTCTTTGCAAAGTGTATTTTCTGAAGTATACACACATGATTACCATCTTTGAGAATATCCTTGTTCATTAGAGGAATTAAGAATTTACATATTTAACGATTTCAAAAATAAAAACTATCTGTAAGCAATGATGGTTCAAACACCACCAACAAAAATGACTATTTCTGCTTGGGTTAATGCAAAGGTCACCCTGCATACTTCACACGGACTGATAGAACACTGCTTCAGATGAATTGGTGAATGCTTCAATTTAATAGAGTTTAAATGTCTGTTCCCATTTCCTATTTTTTTTATGTAAGACAACTCTTTTATATAGTATTTCATATGGTTATCATTTTTCTCTTTCTAAATTACATTTTTGTCACTTTAAATTTCCAACAGAAATAAATTTTTTTAAAAAAACGAGGAAACAATACCACACTCCTTTTAACCTACACAATCCACAGCACAAAGCAGCAGCCAATAGAATTATACCCTTGTAAAATACTTCCTAGACTCAACAAAAGAGGCCAACCAACACCCTGCAAAGTAGGGGTAACCACTGCGGAAGGGCCCTCATCACAGGGGTACAGGTAGGCATAGGGTCATGTGACCCTGGTGGTGGCGATTCTGACTGGTCATCCCAGCCATTTACAGTGAGAATGAACCACGCGTTAAGAAGCAACAGGAAGCACTCTCTCCAGACTGCACAGGAATTCACCTCTAAGCTGACATCTTTCTGGTTCATCTTTGGAGCCTGTGGGCTCCTTCTTCAGAGTTCTGCCTTCCAGAATGCATCCCAGGGTGTTGCCTGAGTCTATCATCTGGGTCCTCAAAGGGCCCATGACCCCCACCCCCACCCCCAATGCCATTGTCCCCAGAAGTGCCTTTGCAGTGATGCAGGCATCAGGGTTTATTAAAACCCCAAAGGGAAGTAATCCCTGAATACCACTGAAAGCTCTCCAGCTGCTACCGTTTATGAAGAAGGCTGGGTGTGGGGGAGGGGAGGTGCACTGGGGCAGGAAGAACGAGGGAAGGGTGTGTGGGGGAGAAGAATTTGGACAAGGGCGAGTTATCCAAACAGAGCCCCCATCAAGACGACAGAGTTGTGTTTTATCAGCTTAAGCTTTCCCGCCTCCTTCCAAAAACCTATTTCTCCCTTCTGCTCCTATTAATTCTTCATAGTTGCAGGCAGCACAAGGCTAGAGGGAGTCTCTAAGTGCGTAGAAATTAGAAAGACCCAGATGAAGCCCCTGGAAATCACCAAATATCTTCCCTGGGGGTCGGGGTGGGAAACCCTGTGGCTCTCGGAAAAGAATTAGAGCAACTTTCAGTCTGGCTTCCCCCTCTGCTCTCTTTCCAAAGGTCCTTTCATCCCATTAAGTTAAGCTGATTAATAAAAATGCAGCAGTTTGCTCATGGCCCCTTTAGAAGTGGTGATACAGGCTGGAAGATGCAAGCGGAAGGGTTTTGTCCTGGAGACAATGGGGGGTCACTTCTTAAACCCATCGTTGTCATCCCCCATTAGAGAGAGTCACCTTGTTCAGATGCCCCAAACGCGGCCTTGCTGCTTGCTCTCTTCTAGTAACCTTCAGAAGGGGAAAAAAAAAGCAGTACCCATTTAAAACTTAGACAGGAGAAAGAAAAAGACTGGGAGACAACACACAGTGGGAACATTTTACTTCATCTCAAGAGTTCTTGGTTCGGATTAGTCCAACTAGTACATAGACTGCAGAGATGGAAGATTCGTTAGAGAAAAGGCAATCTTCTTTAAAGAAGTCTCCGCATAAACACATTATACTTCTTCCTTTCATGAGTAACTATTTATGACGCCATCCAGAAACATTGTCCAATAAGCACCCAGCACACAGTGAATGCCCAGGCAAGAGTTAATCATTCTACACAAACTTTAAATGACAGTGGGTCTTCTTCTGAAGAAGGGGAGGGGGGCATCTGTTACATAAAGCTATGCTGAGCAAGTGTTTTCAGGTATTCAGGCATAAGCTGAATTTATTTAAGAAAAAAAAATGTATGCAATATCTATTATGTGAAAACTTTGAAGAAGCTAAAGATGGACATATCTGTTGTGGATGGGGAACATTTTCCCAGCCACAGTTAAACGTGCATAACACTAAATAATTCTTCTGAATTTTATCCAAAGTGTTCTTTCCCAGGTGACCGAATTAAATTTGTACTTCATGATGTGCTTAAAAGTCCCCTAAGTGGCATTCACTGTGGATATGTTAATAACCTCCCAAATGTCTATCTAGTCCATCTTTATTTGTATACAACAGTGGTTTTCGGGCTATTTTAACCAATCTGTCTGCACTGTATCAAATCAGGCTTTATAGGGAATTGGATTCCATCACCGAATTTATCCTAAGATACCAGACCATGTAAATATCTTTGTCTGAGCAGACTTCAAGGAATTTGGCAGGTAAAATTTTAAATCTCGGTATTTTATACACTTCGAGTCATTATAGAAGCTCACCCACCTGTTTCACTAAAAGACACTTTATAGGTGCAATCTTGACTCACTAGAACAAAAGCAACATCCACCACAGAAGCTCATTCTAAACCCTGATCAAGCTATTAAGTCAGATAAATATGGAGGATCCAGAACTATCTGGAATGTCAGCACACTGGCCCTGCATTCCTGGTGTGACCCACTTCGCCATTATCAATCCATCGTTGCAAATATAGACCAAACAAAGAAGCTGAGGAAAATAAAGGGAAAGGGTCTATTTGCAATCCTGAGATGACTAATCCTGGGTAGCTCTGTCTTCTTAGCGAATTATACAATTGGTGTCACTAGAGTCTACAGCGCCTTTCTAGAAGAGCGGTAAATAGAATCTAAATAAATCCCGGGACATAGTATCTGATATTCACAAGTGAGTCACAGATACAAGATGTAGTGATAAAACATGAAATAAATCTGAAGATCTAATGGATATCATGAGGACTACAGTGAAGAATATTTTACTGCTGCGTGTGGTGGTACACACCTTCAAGCCCAGCACTTGGGAAGCAGAGGCAGGCAGGTCTCTGAATTTGAGCCCAGCCTGGTCTACAGAGTGAATTCCATGAAAGCTAGACAGCCACAGAGAAACCCTGTCAATTTAAAAAAAAAAAAAAAAGGAAGGAAGGAAGGAAGGATGGATGAAAACTTATTGATACAGAAAACAGAGAGCTTGAGCATGCTAATTTGCTTGACTGTAACAATCTCCCCATGTGGACAGACCAAAGCCTGTGATATGTATCTTTAATATATAATATAAAAAGATTGAAATGAATTCCAAAGCACACTTATATGTGTAAAATCATAATCATTCATCCAATTTAAAAATTCTACAAAGTGCCCTATAATAAACACACAGAGGGAGGAGTCTCGACCTTGAGCATGAGGGAAATAGATGCATGCTCATGTGACAACTTTCCTGAGGTGAGAGGGGATACGGATGGGGAGTGGGGAGGACACAAATTTCGGTAACTTATTTAGCTCCTCACTGGGCTAATCTGTTTGAGTTCACGACCCCCCGTCGGACAAAGACAGGAAGCAGCATGCACATTCAATCATATTGTACATGCATGAAAAGAGTTTAGTTGCTGAAAGACTAGCAAAAGGTTTTCAAAAC
>JADRCH010000066.1:8595432-8667423 GCA_019843965.1 Rhynchomys soricoides | reverse complement strand
GGGGGGGACACTGCCACTTGGGTGCTGGCACCATCAGGGGTAGTGACTCTTAAAATGGTGTTTCTTTAATTTCCAAAGCAATGAGAAAAAAAATTAAAAACTACTGAAAAAATCCTTAGGTATGACCTCTCAGGATCCACCTTCCCAGGACCCGTAGGAATAGTATTCTAGAAACTCCGCTGGAATCTGGACTTTTGAATGATTCGCACACTTTAAGTAGCTAATAATTTTATTTAAATAAAATAGGAGAGATAGTTGTGATGTCCCATAAGACTCCTTTAATACTAATTATTTGCCCGTTTTTCAAATATAGCACTTTTATTATGTTTTTTCCTGATACTTAGAGTGACTGATGCATTGTAAAGCTAAGTGTGTTTACACATCTTCAAACAAAATCATTTCTTTTACATTTTGCCTATTATGAACATATTTCTCTTATTCAATTCTGAAAACTTAGAAATCAGACACACAGATTTGGTTGTTTTTTGTCATTGTTTTTGTTGTTTTTGGTTGAAGGGGGTATATTATTTTGTCAGCCTCTTCCTATTCCTAAATATACATGGGCACATTGGTCTGTAACAGATCAAGAGTAATTAAATATTTATAAAAGAAATATCTTAAAATCATACTCCCATTATTAGCACTGTTATTAGAAGCTCTCGTTTTTAAAATGTCTTTAGTGAAAATGATTATCTGGTAACTGAGAATAAATATCAGTGAAAATCTATATTAATACTCACTGTGATAACCCAAAGAATCAACATTACAGAATTATAGTTTATGGGAAAAACCATTTTATATAAGCTCAGCTTAGAGTCTTAAATTCAATACCTTCTTTCTTTTTACCTGACTAGCCAGGAAACAAGAAACACTGAGCTCACAGCAACAAATTGTAGAAACACTGGCAACCACACGTTTTACTGTCAGTAATGGCTGCTACTCAAAAATCGATCTACTTGCATGAGAACAGAACCTCACCTGTAAGAAGACACACCTTCCTGCGACCAAAACCACACAGACACAGGAAATGGTGAGAATCCAGTTCAATCTACCCATGAAAGGGATTAGGAGTAATTTGACTAGAAATTGCAGAGAAAATAGACCCTAAAGTGGCCCAGTAGTCTCCAGGTAAATGGTTTGGTAAACAAGACAATCCAATACAAGACAGAGCACAGACCAGGTAAAGGAGACAGTAATTAGTCGTTGCTATTTATGTATCTACCTCTACACTTCTCAGCAGGGTGATGCAAATGCACTTAATAACTTGCTTACAATGTAACTGACTTTATGACTGAAGCCTAGTTCTTTCTTGCATAGAGAACTGGCATTGCAAGACTTAAAGGTTCAGTATGTCTTGTCTACTTAGGTTTTCATAGATCATTAAAACAAGTTTTGAAATTTGTCTACTTCATATATATATAATATATATAATATATATAATATATATAATATATATTTTATATATATTATATATAATAATATTATATAATTATTAATATGTAATTATTATATATAACAATATGTGTTATATATAATAATTATATAATAATATATTATATATATTATATGTGTGTATTATATATATTATATGTGAGTGTATTGTATAATATTATATATATGGGAAATTGATAAGGAGTATGGCTGTACAACTGCATCCATACAGCTCTGAGAGGGGCTGCCGCTGAGCACTCTTGGCCTGATTTCCAGTGCTTTACATAGTGAGGCAACTGTTGAGAAGTCTTCCTAATTGTACCTCTTGTCACTTCCCAAAGGCAAGGGGGAAAACAAACCAAGCCAGTTCAAGAATTCAGCTCTCGATACATTGTATGAAGCTATAAGTGAACATTTGTTTTTATTCTAGGTTCTTATTTTGTATTTTGTTCCTTTGAAGAACATAAGGTGGGTTTTTTGTTTTTGTTGTTGTTGTTGTTGTCTACATTTGTAGTTTAATCAGACACAGCTTGGTTGAGATCTCCCCATGTAGGAGAATTTCCAGATTTGACTCATCAACACTGGAGAGGCCACTTAAGTCTTCTGTAGTTGAATACAAGTGATAAGTTATTGTCCTTGTTCATTAACTATAATTTTGATTTGGTTTTCCAATTGCAAATCCAAAAAAATAAAAAAATAAAAAATAAAAAAAAAAAAAACCTATGTCTGGGAAGAAAACGGGAAAAAAAATACTTTGAGAATATATTCAGTGTGTATTTTAAATTAAAGAAAAAATATGTGTGTTCACTTCAAAAGTTCACATTTGTGGTAGGTAGGTATGAATGAATTCCCTTGCACTGACAAATGGGGTGTGTGTGGAATGAGAGTTTCCAACCATGTCGATTTAAAAGGCTAATAGATTCAGCAAGTCAAACGTGACCTGCCAGAGGACAAAAATCTCTCTTTACAGACAAGGAACCTCAACTTGACCTGGGTCAAACGACTTACCCAAAGTCAAGCAATTAACAGTGTCAGGGTCCTGACACAGTCCAGATCTTCTGAATCCCACGAGTCTCCTGAAATACCAACCAATTCTATCATCTTGCAAAACTGGAAAGGAACATTTCAAGGTATGGGGTGATTTGCTCAAGGTTAACCATCTAATCTTTTTTTTTTTTTTTTTTAAAGCAAAATAGAAAAGAAAAATTAACAACCATCCCGACTCCAGGCTTTGGTAGTTTTGTAAGATACCACATCATCTTTGGAAGGGTCCAAATCAGAATTCCCTTATGACTGACACTTGCCTTCAGGTAGGCTCTCAGCACATGCAGGTATATTAGCAGCCAAGGACATGAAAACAGTGTTCAGGAAATGGAACTTGTATGATATTATCCCCGAGATGAATTCTCCAAGTGACTAGATCATAATAGTGATGATCCCCAGATTTCACTGAAGAAATATCACACACATTCACTTTCTCACTGAATTGTGCTCATTTTTCAAATAACACATTGTTCCCATTACACAGAAGTAAAAACTGAGAGCTGAGTAAAACTAGCAACAAAGTTAGGTCAGGCTCTATTGGCACATTTCTATAGCTGTTGGATATTCTGTACCAGAACAAGATAATAAAAATCTAGAAATTCATTCAAATCTGCTTACTAATATCTAATATTAACTGCCTACATAATATATAAAAGAACTATTAGGGGCTTTACATGTAGAAATACATCATATAACTGTGAAAATAATTTCCCTGGATGAAAATATGATTATTTCTTTTTGTACACAGAAAAATGAAACATAGAAAGATTAGTTTTTCCTGGACCTCAGTGAAGGAGCATAGAACGGTACCCAGAACCCACCATAAACTCCTAGCGAGCCAGCCCTGGGTGCAGTGGTTTCACATGCAAAGCACAATCTCTGACCTCAAGAATCACATAACCTAGAAAGGAGCTCACAACAGCACCAAAAGTGCACACCAACTATGGTGTTACAAATATCTCTATGTCATTCATATGATCGGCTAAGACAGGAGACGGTGAGACAATCGAGACTCAGGACAGGAGGAAAGAAGTCCCCAAGGTCTCCTGACACTCAATTCAGCTAACAGATCTGCCTGTCTGGCAAAGCAGATGTACGGAGCGCATAAAAGAAGACCGAGCCCTTTCTTCCTCTGCCATGTACTTCTGGAGGCTTAAAGGGAACCTGATCCACTCACAGCCTATCAGGAGGCTTGTCTTTAGACTAACCAGGAATAATTTACTGGCCTCAAGGCCATAGGGCAGAGATGCTGAAGGAAAGAAATGACAGGAAGTAGAAAAAGACATGGGTAGGGGAAGAATCTGGGCCACAGGAATAAAGTCCATTCGAGCAAATATAGGCTATTCCTTATTAGTTTATTTAAAATATATGTATCCTTTGAAATTATAATATTACATCATCTCCTCTTTCCTCTGTTTCCTCCCTCCAACTCCTCCCCTAAACCAGTATGTCAAATTTGACAGATGTTTACTGTAGAATAAGCAAAGTACATTAGAAGTTGAAGTCAATGTACATGAACACGTTAACCAAGACCAGCCCTGACTGCAGGACTTGGAAATTCATGTTTGGGAAAACCTCCTGACTGCATTGATTCTTAACTTCTAAAACTTTAATTCAAGAACCAGAGGTTGGCTGATTCCTTTCCAGAATAGCCAGGACTATATAGCCTCTCTGCCTATATTAAACAGCCTACAGTTGCAATGATCATGTCCACCAAATAGTGAAGCTCTGAACTAACTATGTGCCTACCGGTGCAACCGTTTTTGGCTTGCTCCATTAAGCACTCAATAAGCAGAACTGAAGTGTGCGTTTTTAACACTCCTTTCATATTAGCATAGATTCCCTATCATTTGACACTGCAGATCCTCAGAAATATAGCCTCAAGGTCATGCTTCAGGATCTCACCAAGTTCTATTAAACTAAGTACGTCACTCCACACAGCCCAGCTGAGTGGTTAAAGGGGCCACTTACAGCTAAGAGGCCTTGGGCTAGTTTAAAATATGCAAAACCCAGTCTGCTCATCTGTAAAGCAAAAATCAGTATAATGCCACTCTCAGAAGAGCTCTTGTCAGGACTAAATAAATAACAAGGTCGAGGTCCCAAGGCGCAGTGCACGGCATACAGTAAGTGTCGATAGATGGGTACCATTGGATTCTGTTCCTAAAGACAACCCAAGTACTTCTGCAGATGTACAAACAAGAATAAATCTCTTCCACACCGTATTACCCACAGGGAACACCAAAGCTGTCCTGAAACCTGGAGGATCTAGGGATGGAATCTGAAGATCGAGGAGCTCCTCCTCCTATCTCTGAAGTCTGGAAGCAGGGGTACACAGATCATAGATCCCCCCCCCGCCCCCAAACCCTGAAATCCAGCCTGCTGTGTTTGGTGATGCTTGGTCAGTTCCATACATAATTTCCAGTGATGGCTTTGGACAACCAGGAGATTTTGAATTTGGTTCTGTGATGTTGTTGTTGTGTTGAAAACAAACAAAACTAGTGTCAAAACAGCTGCTTAACGCATGTCAGAAGTAAAACTATGCCAATAGATTAAATCATAGTAGTCACGTGGAAATAACTCAAATCCTGGGTTTTTCGGTCCCCTCCTGACCACTCACAAGCCAAGGTTAGTTTAGAGTTCTTTACCATTCACTAGGACCTGCTTACACTTCTAAATGAAGCATAGAGCAACCTGCCACCCCCCCACACACACACACACACTACAAATGCTGACGCAGTAGGGGACAGAGTATCCGAGATGATTTCTGCCTTCACTTGTGCTGTGAACCTAAAACTGCTCCAAACAAAAGAGAAAACAACAGCAAAGCACCTTGAATTTTTTATTTTTACCAAAGCAAAAACACAGCCTTACATGAATGTTCTGTAACTCGGTCAACACACCTCTCCCACAGAGGCCTGGATAGTGTTCCAACATAAAAGCCTCTCCTCTCCTTCCAGCTCCGTCTACAAGGCCACAGCCTGCAGGTCTTTGCTCCTTTTGCTAAAGGTCCTTGGAATATTCTTCTACCAGTTCCATCTCGACTCTTAAAACCATGCTTATTTATTCAGAATCTAGACTAAATTATTTATAACCCTTCCAGGAAGTGCTTCCCAGTGGCCCCTGGACGGATGTGCCTTCTCCCAGTACACAGAGAGTTCCAGGCTTTATTGTGACATTATCTGTCCTAACATGCTAGTGCAGAAGAACAGTTTGGTGATTGTCTTGGCAATTAATGAATATTCTAATCATCCTGGTATTTGCCCGAATGTGGCCTTCAGCACTGATGTGCTCGCACCAAAACATCACGGAAGACTGTGTGTTTAATGTCAGTGAAGATGAAAACTTCATACTATGCCACTGGTTTTCAGAGTGTATTTGTTTGAAAAAATGACTTTACAGACAAGACGTGTGAGGATTCCTTTTTAAGATTCCTGTTTACTTTTCCAGTTAGTAAATGTATCAAGATGGTTTTCACTAAAATATAAGTCAGCCAGTTGTTTGTTTGGATTCTTGAATTAAATGATAAAAAAAAAAAATTACTTAGATTTTACTCATGGCACTTAGCTTTAAACGAGAGTATCTGTACTCTGTCTAAATGATGTCTTAAGGAAAAGCTCATACACTAAGAACGACTCAACTCCAGAACTTTCATTTCAAATGGCATATGGCTCTCCCTCACCCATCTGATACCTTAGAGATGCTATAGCACTTAGGAGACCCATGAGAGTGTGAAATCCAACGTGACAGCTGAAGGCAGGAAGGCCAACAGAGTCTCAGTACGTGTACCAGGAAGGGAGAATGGTTATTCTGGATTTCAGACTTATCAAGTTCTCTTGCCAGTTCACCCAAAAGCTACATTTAATGTTGTCTTGAAAAGGCTGCATCACCGCCAAGAAGGCTTCGCTCAGAGACCAGCTGGACCCACCCAAACAAGCAGCTTCGTGTCTGCTGAACTTCTTCTCGACAGACAAGACAGCCAGTGTTTCTGCACTTGAGGCTCCTAAATTCTCTGCAACCCAGCAGAAGCCCCTCTGGCTTTATACCCAGCTTCTCTTTCCGCTCTGTGGTGCATTTAAGAGTTCAGCTGCGAGTCCATTCATTTCCCTCCAGTCTTTCCTCTCTCCCTCACACACGCACACTCCAGGCTGAGCTGGAGTGCTGACTAAGGGAGGAACAATAGGAGGCTTTGAACAAGGCTCAGCCGCAGCCCCAGTCAATATTTACTTCAGTGTGAAGCTCTGTTTTAAGGCTCCTCCCAAGCAGAACTCAACAGTGGAGAGTCCCTAGAGGTTTTTGAAAATTTATTTTAACAAGAGGGAAGAGAGGTACAGAGATGAGTAAATAGATTACTGTCCAAGCCTCTTTCTCAGAGAAAATAAGGGAGGATTTTCTACAAGACAGGTTAGACTTTCAATACTAATTAGCAATTTATCATAAGAAAAATAATTGTTCTCCAACCCTGATGCTGCCTTCTTAAAGCTCCAAATCAGGCTGCACTGCACATCCACTGAATGCAACGCCTGTTTATCTGTGAGCAGAACTCGGATCCTACCAACCACCTGGAGTTTACCAAAGTTTGCTTCTTCTGCCCAGAATGGCACTGCAGGGCCCTGGGCACCCTTAACCTACCCTCCATAACTCTACCCAGATCTTCTATCTACTCACAATCCAAGTGTGTCTCAAAGTGAAGTTGTAATCCCCAGACTCGTGAATGAATAGTATGCCATGCCAAATGCTCCTGACAATGTCTTCTGTCTTAGTCATAGATGGGAGAAGGTTGACCAGGATGCTAGAGAGACTAGCTAGAAAGTCATCTGCATTCCTCTCCCACAGTTGAAGGTGGCTAACTACAGGACAGCAGATACAAGGAGAGTTGTTGGCCACCATGATAGTGGTGGAGATAATCTCTTGTATTGAATGGAAGCATCACCTGTCAATAAAAGGCTGATTGGCCAATGAGCTGAAGCAAGATTAGAAGGTGGGACATCTGATAGAGACAGGAATTGTGGGAAAATAGTCAGATGCTGGAGATTCTCCCCCAAATTCTGAGGAGGAGATAGACACATGGAACTGAGAAGGAGGTAACCAGCCATGCGGCACACTTAGAATAAACTGGATTGTAGAGATATGAGCTAGTCAGGAACACAGCCAATGCCATTGGCCTAGGTATTTATTCATAAAGTCTCAGAGTCATTATTTCTGGGGGCAAAGTTACAGAGGCAATGTTGTTGAGATAATCTGAAGAAACCCTACATACTAAAAGCAAAACTACTCAACTATAAATATGTTTAATTCCTCAGCTAAATTAATGCGTTTTAAATTACAACACAGGGTCAAGTCTCACAGCATCAAATCATAATAAGTTAGGAAATCTTACTAAAAATTACGAGATCATTACAGATTTCCGTTATATACCTAAAAACAAAGTCAGGGTTGTCTGCTAGAGCCAACGGCAATGGTTACGATTCTACCCAAATCAATGCGTGAACTATGTTATTTTTATAACTGTATCACTTATCCTAGCCTCATTTCATCGAACTTGTACAGGGACAGAGACTAAGAATCCAGACAGTTCAATGGTAAGCACGTAAGCACACGTGACTGACCCAAGTTATCATCTATGACAATTTCATAGAAAGGCAAGTCATCATCTTCCAAATGTGGTGACACAATTTAGCCTTTGCAAAGAAAACACCAAGAATTCAAACCACTTTTCCCTCCAAAATATACGAACAGAGAGCAGCACATCAGAACCACCTATCCTGTTACAACACTCGAAAGTTATGAACTGTGCTGGCTATAACCTTCACAACACTGTTTGCTGTATTAGTGAACAGCATACAGCTAAAACACAACCCAACCCAATCATTTCAACATCCTGAGCAATGGCTAGATTGTTAGACACTCAATTTGATAAAGGGCACACTCTCACGGAAAGAAACTGGGCAAGCCTGGCTGGGGTACATTTCTGCCTGATCCTTTTAAACCAGATTTTAAACAGAATTTAAGAATTTAACATTAGGACCGGAGGGTGTTAGATGGCCCAATATAGGAGAATGCCAAGGAGGGAAGATGAGAGTGAGTGGGTGGGTGGGTGAGTGAGCGTTTGGGGGAATACCCCCATAGAGGCAGGGGAAGGGGGGAGGGAATAGGGAGGTTCCAAAGGGGAGCTCTGGAAAGGGGGAAACATTTGAAATGTAAATAAAGTATATATATATACTTTATTTATATTTATATAAAGTATAAAAGTATATATATACTTTATTTATATATATAAAATTTATTTATATATATATTTTATATATATATATATATAAAAGAATTTAATGTTTAGCCTGTCAATAAGTCAAACTTCTTTACTATTTTTTTTTTACGAAGAAAATAAGCTTGGGGGAGGGGCGTATAGAAGGCTAGAAAGATGGCGTAGCAGTTAAGAGCCATAGCTGCTACTCCAGGGACTAGACTTTATTTGCCAGTATCCACTGTAGAGGTCTCATAACCAACCAGCTGTACCTCCTGCTCCGGGAGATCTCACACCCTCTGCTGGTCTCTGCAGGGACTCACACATACATGTGGATACAAAAACAGACATGAGTGCATATGCATAAATAAAAACAAACGACCTTGAGTAGGAGCAACTGTAACTACTCATCAGGAGTATAAGAAAAACAATACAAAAAGTTAAAACCTAAACTCATGGCAAGCTGTGTTTGTTTGTTTGGTTGTGGTTGTGGTTGTGGTTGGTTTTTGACAAACTTTAACTTCCAACTTAGGAAGTTAAGACTTTGGTATGTAATGACGGGAGAGCAGAGGTAAATAAGGGCGGCAGTCCCATGAGCACACCTTTAAATATTAAAGCATTGTGCTTTCAAGGGAACTCTGTTCTGAGACATGAGTGGCTGCTCTCTCAATTTTAGTGCTCCTAATGATAAACTCCGGAGGCGTGTTACCACTGGCCAAGTAGCCTTAAATTTCTGAATGTCACACATATCAGTCATTGATAACTTCCCTTCTGAGGAATAACTAAGAGTAAAAGGAAATTCTAAAATAATTACATTACGTAAGTACACGAGTGCTACTGTAGAACAGACAATGAACACACTGGCTATTCACCTAACTAACTATAAACACGCCAAGTAAATTCTGCTTTCAATGACTGCCAGACAGCTCTCCAAGGAAGAGTGATGTTAGCAGTGATGTTACTCGGACTTCATCGGGATTAAATCTGGGTTCCTTGATAAATTCAGCTGCATGCTATGATCTACCTGTGCTCCTGCCGTTAATGTGTGCATAATTAATACGTAAGCTAGTTTTAAAGCCACAATAGCAGGAGTTCTTGAGCAAACATTAAGAGACTTAGTGCCAGAGCAGTGGGGTTTAGATTCAGAAAACTCCGAGATCTCAGGGCCATCCTGGCTGCCTTCAGGAACAGCCCTAGACAGGAATTGATTCGTTTCAACAAGCTCCTCATTGGAAATACAAGCATTCTGCAGGAGGGTGTCGGTATTCATTAATTTCTCCTTTGAGATAGAGATATCTCATTACACCTATGAAGCCCGAAGTAGAGAAAACAATACAGATAACAAACTGAGAGGGGAGAAGACATTAAAAATAAATGGCCAGTTTTTAAAAAGGAGATCCAAACACCTTTCTGTGAGGAGAGTCTCACGGACATGTTGTAAGTACCACTTTCTCCTATAGTAGAAATCGAAGGGTAAACTGTAATGAGAACTCTTGAAAAACCAAAGATGCAAAACGCATAGCTTTCAGGCACCACACATGCTGACAAATCTGTCTTTTAAAAAGTCAGCTCTTCCAAGAAGATGTTTTGAAAGTAAGTTTTCACTTCTGAGAACAATGGTCACTCCCTCGTTGCTTTTGTTTACAGTGCTTCTTGTTTGGAGACCGGGTGTCACTAGATAGCACAGGCTGACTTTGAACTCACCGCTTCCTGCCTCAGCCTCCCAAGTGCTGGATCTACAGGCATGTAGATCCCCCTCCCACACACACACATACTTTAAGAACATGTTTATCTGTAATTTAGAAGAATATGCTGGATTTTATAAAAGTGAGTCACTTGCAATTAAACTCATAATCCTTCTGTTCCCCAGCTTTACTGAGATATGGTGAGATTTTTCCATTTTCTGCAACTTTAAGGTCTCATATACTTTTCAATTTTCACAGGAAGGAGACATTACCTCTATTGTATCTATTTATTGCTATTTAAAAATGGAGGTCCATAGGTGCCACTATGCTCAGAGCTTATAACTCAATCAGCAATGAACTAGATCCAATAATTTAAAAAAAAAATACTAAGAGATGATTAGCAAATCCAGCTTAATACTTTAGCTTTGTTTGTTATATAGTGTGTAAGAGTTGTTTCTACTGCACAGGCACGTGTGTGTATGTGAGTGTGTGTGAGTGTGTGTGTGTGTGTGTGTGTGTGTGTGTGTGTACCATGTGAGTGCTTGGTACTCACAGAGGACAGAAGAGAGCATCAGATCCTCGGAACTATAGTCATGGATAGTTGTGAGCTGCCATGTGGGTGCTGGGAGCTGAATCCTGTCCTCTGTAAGAGCAGCAAGTGCTCTTAACCACTAAGCCGTCACTCCAGCCCCTTGAGATGTTTTTAAATATCTTGTTCTCTAAGCCTTTGCCTCTATAGTTCTCAGAAAAAGGTTTTATCCTAAACATCTGTGATTATAGAACCGAAATTTTAAAAGTACATGAATTACACATAGAGACACACCTAAAGACTCAGTTACAATCGATTAATGATTTATACACACACACCTAAAATCTCATTTACAATCGATTAATGAATCACACACAACCCTCCAACACCTCACTCACAATCTATTATTATGATGACAGAGAACACCTAATAACCTTGAAACACATTTTAAAACATTCAACATGTTTATTTTCATTGTTTGAAATGGGGGAACAAAACACTAGTCAGAGCTACTGGGCATCTTCTATTTAAGCCTGTTGGTGACCATAAGACTTAGGTGCATGATCCTATTTTGAATGAAGTCATTCCTTGAGGATATGAAAATGCCCTCACTTTAATCAGTAAATATAGCTTATTCCTAAATTTAAGTCTAGATTCTAAACACACAGCATGCGTCCCTTCGAGGGAGCCACTTCAGCTCACATACAGTCACAGATACTTCTCAAAATGTTTAATCTAGAAGAATTACAAATCCTAGAAGCAGTGAGAATTCCCCTCAACGTTCCTAGTGAGAACCATCCTCATGTATGCCATGGGAAGCATAAACGTGTGCTTACAAATGAACAGCCCTATGCTGAGTTACTATTCTTAATAATGCTCATTGTTCCGACAAACTGCTGCCCAGAATTTTAATTAAATTCATTACATCAAGAATTTAACAAGGAGAATATTCGCTTCTGCTTTATAATTAACTACAAAAAGTGTTAGCAAACACCATTATAAAATTAGAGTAAGACAGGAGTGGTAGTGTACGTCTTCAATTCCCGCACTTGGGAGGCAGAGGCAGGCTGATCTCTGTGAGTTCAAGGTCAACCTGATCTACACAGTTCTATGCCAGCCAGTGCTACAAAATAAGACTTTGTCTCAACAACAACAATAGTAACATTAATTAACTAATTAATTAATTAAATTAAAAGCACAGCTAGATGGAATGCTCACCTACTGCTTTGTTTTCTTAAGTTCCTGATTTATAGCAGGTTTTATCATAACAATATCAAGTCTATTGGTGGAGGCTTTCAGAGGCTTGGGGTTCACACAGGATGGTAACATTGTATTCACAGCAAGCGAAAGAGGACCAAGCAATAAACAAAAGAAGACACAATAACCAAATATAACCAGTCCCACTCCTGGCTTGTTAACAAAAGCATCACATGATATCTGTGAGACAGAAGAAAACGAGGTGTCTGTTCTAAAGAACAGGACACAGGAACATATTTGCAGACTGGCTCTACAGGAGCAGTTGTCTCAGGAAGGCTACTGGAATAATAGAAATTCAGAGCAGGGAGATTTTTTTCCCCCAGGTCTTCAAGACTCTGTTGGAAGCACAGGCTCCTGAAAGCCACCTACAGGAGACTCAGCCATTGGAAACAGAACTGTGAGCACTCTTCTTCTACTCTGAATATAAAATAAACATTTTGGGCTCATTTAGAGTTAAATTACAAAGTGTTAAAAATCTGTTTTTTTGAGGTGTCATTCTGGAACCGCTACTTAAAGTACCTTCGGGCAAGGTTTGTGTATAAATATCCTTAAAATTTATAGCAGAATTCTCTTCAAAGTTCTTGGACCAAGACAACATTCTCACTGAAGTAGAGCTTGTCTACAGAGAGGACTTACAACCAAATCCCCAGCTCTGACCTTGTTAGCGGTATGTTTTTAATGAAGCATAAACCTCAAGGTACAATTTTATTTTATATGTCTGCAATTTCATGGAAAGGGCTAGAAATGAGGACTGCTGGGCCTTTCAGGCCTTTTAAATGACAAATAACTTTCACTCATGCAAATATGAAGCCATTTCAGAAATCAGAGAGATGGCTACATAGAAAGCTCCAGACAAACAGTATCCTAAGTCCTTACAAGAAGCCAGAGAAAGAATCTCTTTCACTGAATGTATGCAGAGCATCCATGTTCACAACCAGGGAACTCACAACAGTGTTTATGGCTGTTTCCCCTGGAAACTCATCAGAAATTTGAGACATTGGTTCCCTACCAAGGTCTACTGAATTAAAATCTGCAGTTCAGCAAGATTCCCCAAGAGTTCTGATTGTTCCTTAGAGGGAGACAAAGGGACCTAGAAGGCACGACATGAATACTTCCTGGTGGCTGGCAGTGCTACACTGCCAGCCCTGAGAACAATACCTGGCCCACAGTAGACACTTTACAGACACCTGTCAGGTGAAATGATGTAAAGACATCTTAGAGTTCTGTCTAGTCTGTAGTGCAATTATAGCCACAGAATTCTTAACTCTGAACCAAACCCTTGAATTGCTTAGGAGCACAGACACTGCCTGCCTCCCCCCGAGTCTTGGGTTTTACACATGGTACCACTCAGTAAATAGAAGTTATCCATCATAACTTCTACGTTTCCAGCACATGAATATATTATTACTAATACCTATAACACTACTCTAATGGGAAAATTTTGTTTGTTTTTAAATATTGACAAATCAATATAAAATTCCTGAATTTCCCCCATTTGGCTCTAGTATGAGATACAAGAAATAGATTCTCTTCAAATAGAGAGAATTCATGCAAAACAGAAAAGTGTCAATGTAAATGTTTCTATAGGACACAGTCTGATTCTGTGCAGGTCCAGTGCAGACTCTGAAGCAACTGTAACTCAGAATGGACTCTGAAGCACTCTGGTGTTTAACTGCTTCCAAGGCTTGTTCCCAAAAACATCAAAGCTGTGGAGGTTTGGAGCTACTATTGGTTACTTTATTTTCTTTCTTAACTACATCTAAGAGTGGCCAGGACCGTGAAACAGCTCCAACAAGCTATCTGGGATAAATTGATTAGTTCTTGGTCATCCAGGTATTGACACAAACATGCAAAGTAAGAAAATAAGAGTTTTCACGAAATAATTAGATAATTAACAGCATGTGTGCATTGATTAGAAGACCATTCCCAAATAATATTTAAATTAATGAGACAACTCAGAGGCACAAATTGACTGATTCCATCTACGTTATGAAGAAAGGGCAGCACAGGGCGGGGTCCCCATCAAAGAACTATTGTGCTTGAACCTAATTAGCCAAGTTAGATCGCAAATGTACATTTTGTTGCCAGTGGTTTATTTAGATCCAGAAAATGTACAGCTCAAAAATGAAGCAAAAGTTGTGTCTGACCCTATGTGTATACATATGGATCACACACACACACACACGTCATGTTGTTGTCTTCCCAAGAGGATAGTTGACAACAGTGATGGCTGAGTGTGTAATTAGTTTTCATTGTTCCCCTGACAGCTATAGTGCTAAGCAAGACCTTTTCCTTTATATGTTGTAAATGCTATAGAAAAAATACCTTAATAACAGGCATTTAATTACGGGCCCAGCAGCTATAGAGGAAACAGGGCTGGGAAAGAAGCAGAGAGTGTCTCCATACATGTTTTAATTTGTGGAGAAGGGGGGTTTCATCCTCCAGTTACAGCAATCTCCAAAATATACATGACTGGCAGAAACTGCGGGGGAAAGTTTAAAAATGGACCCAAGTCTCCCAACAATAAAGTAAACACACAGCACAACACCAACACTAAAACCAAGAATAGCATAATGCTTGCACTAAAATATTAATAAGAATAAAGGCATTGCTTATTAATAAGGGAAATACTCTTTAGAAGAGCTTCATATTTTGGTAACAGCAGCGAAGAGTACAAAGATTCAGTTTTAAATTGTGGTCTGGTCTCCCCTATCACAGACTTTGAAATCAACTAACATTTGCACCTCTCAGGGTCTCCTCTCAGGGTGCTGTGCTTCCTGGGGCTAGCTTTAACTTCTTTCATATTTAAGATGGAACATTCCCAAGTTACTGCCGTGGTGGACATGAGATCCGCCCCCGAGGTCCTTTCTCATCTGATTAATTAGTAATTGGTAGACGCTTTTTGGCAGCTTTGACTCCTCTAGTATTTTCTCTGGTTTGACACAAAACCCGGTCAGAAGCACCACTATTTGAACTGCACCCCTCTTTAGTGCTGGGTCACCAAATGCTAATAAATGGAGCCCTGCCAGAAAACTACAGAAATAAGCATAAAAGTTTATTGAAGCACTAACAGTAAACAAATAAATGAAGAAAACACTGAATGCTACAGTATCTAAAGCATTCACGGTCTGTCTGAACCCGGAGGTTACTGGCAAGATTGCCCACCTGGAACTAAAAGAAAAGGCCTTTACCACAGCCACCTCTTTCATCTATCTTTTAAAAAACAAAAAAGTATTAGCTAAAGAAAGCAGGCAAGTGCTCTGGCACAGCAGAAAGGTCCGTCTGAGCCTCCCTTAGCCTTCTGCATAATTCCAAATGGATGAGTAAATTTATTTGGAAGCAAAGATGTATAGCAACTGCACCAACTGGGTACATGGAAAACACATCCAGAAGTCACCAAGCTCTGAGCCAGAGAAACATTTCTCATCAAGGGGTGTGTGTGTGTGTGTGTGTGTGTGTGTGTGTGTGTGTGTGTGAGGTGCTTAAGCTGAAGTTGGAAAGTCTTAGGAAAAAGCCTCACACAGCTACAGAATCGACCTCAGGGTCTCTATCCCCAAGTGTCACTCTCTTGAAAACAGTGCCTGCTATGATGGTGGCTCAGGACACTTATGTGCCAGGGCAGTGGCCATGCTGTGTGAGTCAGAGGTCACTGCTTCCACATTCCGGACATCTGTCTGCATTTTCTTGCTCTGAAACAATAGAAGGAGGGCCAGGCTCATTTGCTTCCACTCTGTTTAACCTAATTGATAAATACAAAAAACCGTTTTCCCATATTGAGAGTTATTTTGGCCTTTCTGCCCATTCTCACCTGTCCCCATTAAATTAAACACCATAAAACTTCACTCAGAAGGTTGAGTCTCCTGTTTACTATGCTCAGGAAATGCAACCAAATGCTAATCCCCGGTCATCTCAGAAACACCAAGTATCATGTCCTCTCCATGATCAAAACCTGAGTAACAATTTGTACTGCAATTAATGGCTTTGCTAAACCATCACTTAATTTTACTCAAACCACAAGACCACATTTTCTATAGGGAAAGGCTTTCATCCTCCATGTTTGCATAGTAAGGGACAAGAGCTAATTGTTAATTATAGTTTTTAATCTATATAAATAAGTCACCAATAAAACTTAAAATGGAAACTCTGACAGCTTGGAAACATTTATAAAAAACAACCAAAAAAAAAAAAAAAGTATTTGTTAGTTCATTTCAAAGTAAAAGGTCACTTTGAACACTCAGTTATTTTAATCTCTAGCAGCCAAAAGAAAGCAGACGA
The DNA here is from genome assembly GCA_019843965.1 of Rhynchomys soricoides. Lineage (NCBI taxonomy): Eukaryota > Metazoa > Chordata > Mammalia > Rodentia > Muridae > Rhynchomys > Rhynchomys soricoides. Next base: position 8,650,961 of record JADRCH010000066.1, on the reverse strand, counting down.
CAGACCTCAGAGACAACGGATCTCAGAGGGAAGCTTTCAGGTGCAAAAGTCTCTGCCAACTCAGACTTTGACTTTAAGCATAAGATATCTATCACCTCTTTAAACATGCATCATATTTACTGACTTTACCCTGAATCTATAACCACGTAACCACTCCTTCTACTGAGCAAGTTATCTAAAACAGACAGAGGACTCATCAGCGCCCAGTTGAAATTAGACAGAGTCAGGCTACTTTAGAAATTAATCTTAGGGAAGCTTTGCTTTTACTGAAATACATGATAATGATGTTCCCAGACATCATCAAACAGATGTAGCAGCAAGAAGTGTAGTGTAAACTTTTGGTAAAGTTTACTAGGCCACATGTTCTTCCAAATGTACCCAGAAATGCAGAACATGGTAGAAAACACATGGTAGGATCTCATGAGTTTCCACTAGAACAAATGTGCGTGGTTTCTGAAATAATTCTCTTTTTGTACCCTCGGAAAAAAACTGATTTAAAAAAAAAAAGGTGAGAAGCTGTGTTTAAAAGGGGCGCCTGGGCTCTGACTTCATATCATATAAATGTTTTATTTGGGGAGCAATGTACAATTTTACCCCGTCCTCTTACTGCATAAAGATACGTGGTAACACACACGAATGTGTGTGTGTCTGCTAGGGTGGGGGGAAGGGGCTGATAGCAAACAGGCGGAAGAACTACTTAGTTGGGTCAGCAGAAAGAAACAGTAGAGGATGGCAGGAACATTAGCAAGGATTGTAAGCTTTTAAAGAGAGAAGAACCTACGGAAACCATGGCACAGCCTAGCACTTAACACTAAAATACAATACACCTCAGCTAAGTATGTTAACGGTATCTATAACACCCTTTTGTCAACTAAATACAGAGAGACAACATTTTTGTGACTTTGCAAATAAGTGTCCCTTAGCTTAGAGTCCCACCGAAAATGAGTGCTTGATGGTTTAGTACTTTCCTGTCCATATTCACCTCCAGACGATTTTCACGAGAGAAATAAAATCGTTCTTAAAACAAGATGGCTGCTTTGAGGAGGGCGGCGGCGGGGGAGATGCTGGAATCCAAAGTCAGCTTTTCTAAATGCAGAAATACGACTTTGGTCTTATCCTAATTCCCGGGTGTTCATAGGCTTCTGCCTGGGGATGCATCAATTACCCTGCACGGATATTTAAAAGTCTTAGTAACAAAGGCATTTCTCAAAATGGTCCAATCTTGGTGCGAACAGCACAACTGTCCAATGCCTACACGCATGTGCATGAAGGCACAGACACCTCGAAAATGGGTAAGCTCTCACTCCTGTTTCACACAAACTCCTGGTCACCAGTCATGAAAACCAGGTCACTGGCTAAGTCACAACAGGAATAACGTCAATTCATATCTTTTAAGGATCTGATATAAAAACCCCTGCAATACACCATCAATTCAACTGCATTTGACTTAAGAGCAAAAGCATAGGAAATTAACTGCTCAGAATCTCTCCTTGAAATGCACTTCCCTGACCTTCCCTGGTTATAATTTTATGACTTTCATATAAAAATTAAAAATATTTCCCTCCATTTTGAAGTAACTTTTAAACACATTTTTTTATTAAAAAAAAATCATCTAAACTTATTTTCATTCCTCACTTGAGTGGAAAATAAGACCTGACAGTAACATTTTCTTCAACCTGTCAACTGTCAGTTGTTTGAAGGACGTGTCTAAAGATGACAAAGGTTTATTTTTCCTTATTGAAAATGATAGAATCCACCTGAATGAAAGCTGGCTGAGCCATCGCCACAGTGTGCTAGAGTCTCACAGCAACTAGGTAACTTCAGTAGGAGCTGAGCTTCCAATAGTTTAAAGTTTTGTTGAAACATATGGTTCACTGTTTGAAAACTAGATCCAGAACGCTCAAAATTCAAGAGTTTGTATTCAGACAAATGTTCTACAAGTAAATGGTCGGTGCACAGATTTTGGAAGCTCCACGGTCACCCTTCAGAGAGAGCAGTCCGAGCTACAGAGCATCAAGAAGACCAAAGCACGTGGATTGCTCTTCAATAAGAAGCATGCATGATAATTTTAATAGAGAAAGTTTGCATTATTAATGTTTACTTTGAAACCAAGTGGTTCTGTGTCACTGTACTGACTTGCTCTTGACTACATTTTGAAAACATAAAATGCAAACAGATTTGGGGGGGGGGGAGCAGACTTCCTAGTATTGAGTAATATCCTATTCAGAAACACTGGAGATTCACATTAATCACAAGAAACTTTTCTACAAAACATCTCAGGACATGGGTTGAGAAGCAGACTAACATATAAATGGAAAAAAATAAATCAGGCCCTTCAAAGAGACAGTAATTTATTGGTGTTTGGCAAAGACCACTATGGTAAGACAAATTATTAAAAGTTGAGTATTAATATCCCATTGCTCATGCTCCTCTTTGAAGCTCTTCTGCCTGAATATGAAGGTGTTATTTGTCAGAACTGATCAGAAGACAATTTTACCCCCTATGTTCAAAGACTGATCTGAATGAGTTGTCCTGGGCAAGGGGCAAGGACTGCCTTCCTCACTGTGCTCAGGGGAACACAGGCTTCCTTTACAACATGGATATCATAGTTACGCTGTTATTTTCATAGTTTATATACTACTTACAAAGAGAAAGTCTATAATGTGGACTGAACCGCCACAGAGTGGTTCATTACTGAAGGGATCATCCCTCTTAGAGCTTCAGGGGTTATTCATAACAATCAGAAAAAGACTTAGACTAGAAAGGAGTCTTCTTCAACAATTAAGGTTTCTATTGGAAAATAAACATTGTATCAAACACTGCTATATACATAAAACTGTTGTTTTTAAATACATTATGTTTTGTTCCTCTTTCCCATTCTCTCCCCCTTCTCCTTTCCCCCCCAGCTCCCCCCCTCTCATTAGTTATTTTGGCATCTTCTTTTCCCAAGCTAGCAAAGCCCATGGCTCCTGAAGGACTAATTGTATTCACTCACTTCCCTGGCCCAGCATGAAGCTGGTAGCTTGCTCAGTTCATAGCAACAGGAGAGAAGGGAGGTGCCATCTTTATCGGTCGCTGTCCAACAGGAAACCAGGCCAGTGGGGAGACTGCAATGAAATGCCTGTATTTTGCAAGATTAAACAGCAGAAAATCCAGGAAGTTAATTTGCCCCAAATAGCTAAGGGTTCCATCTAAACCTGCCTGTTTTCACAGGCAGAAAGCTCTACTGGGTATCAGCCACAAAATGCCCTGGTTAATACCACTCAAATCACACAACAGAAGAAGTAAATTACTAAACACTGTCCTGATATCTTTGATCACTCTTAGTTTAATGTCATTCGTCTCATATTGGAAATGCTGAATGAGCCTGTACAGCTGCCTCACACAGCACAGATATGCCAGTCACCTTAACAGCAGACAGAATATGCTTTCTGATAGTTTAGAATGACTATATAAAATAATGCACACAGTGGCTGGAAAATAATAAACTCATTGGCTAATCTAACTCTGTAAAACTCCAGGAGAGTCAGGCCAAAAACCAAGAAGCAAACTTCTACAAACATCTATATTTAAAAGAGAGATGCAGATCTCTTATTAATGGACATAGGTAAGGGCACAGATTAGCAGTCTAATGGAGAGTGCTTACATAACTCTGATATAAATATCAACATGATAAAATTATCCCAACACAGCTAGTAAAATGATACATTATATGGCACTGAAACTCGGGAGTTAGATTTCACAGGATGTCATTCATTTAAGAAAGATTTGTGTTCTGAACATACAGACGTTGCTTTAAAATTTTTAAACTTCAAAAATAAAGAAATTCTTTACAAAGTCAGCCAGAAAGCCCACTGGAAGTCAATATTAACCTTTCTTCTCTCCTCACAACGAGCATCTAGACCTAAACCTTAACGACTCCATTCATTTGTCAATGGAAAACGGACAGTGCCAGTTCTGGCATATATGACCAAACAGATGATGGCTCAGATGTTTTAAAAATGAACCACTGAATTCTGAAAGAAAAATACGCAAGGGAATATTCTTAGAAGAATACTGGTACTTCTCTCACTTTAGCTGTGTGCATAGGTCCCTCACATGAAGAAGCATTCAGGACTACTCATCCACGATTCTAATTTCTCTAGAACTCTATGCGTGGACACAACTAAATGATGGGCTCCCACTCTTATGTGAGAGGCTCCGTATGTTTCCTAAAATTGAAAAAAAGAAAGAATTCAACAACAGAAACCAACTTGGTTGTGCTCAGTAGCGTCTTCATGATATTACTCACATTAAGGGAATAAACTCTCAGGCTGATGATATTCAGACCTTAGCAGGACACAGGGTAAGGAGAGCTAGTATCAGTTATATTTGCAACTGTCATCAATTCTTTACTCTCTTATCTACAATACAAATTAGAAGATCTACTTGACGACTCCGGAGTCCTTTTGGCAAACAGAGAAACTGAAGAGCAACTTTTCAGGATCCACAGTGGCACTTCTAAGAGTTTTTGTTGGAAGCATCGAGCTGTTTACAGGAATTTTCAGGTAATGAACGTGTTCTTAATAATACGCCATGTCTATCTGTATAGGCATAGCTACCAAGGCGGAATGCAAACCAAGTTTTATTATTGCAAGTTCTCTTTAAAGTTTCCTTTAAAGCTTTCTATGGTTTTAGCTTAAATAGTTAAACTCTCTTCGAGTTAGATTTTCATCATGCAAATGATTCCCTTACAGTCCAGCTCAGAATGCAGGGCGACACTTAAATGAGGACTGTCCACACCTTCAGGTGAAATCCGGCAGCCTTGGAATTTGAGAATTTAGCAAATGTGATGTAGCAATCCTATTTACACTGATCCTTCTCAGTTGCTATTTCGCAGATTTGTGCCAATTTAGTGCATAAAACCAACTGGGTTCACTGTTCAGCTAACAATAGTTAGCAATAGTTAAAAGCTAAATATCCATTGCCCAGGAGTGACAGGCTCTAACTGAAACCCTATTTGGACAGGACATGGGATTATATTTTCCTGAAATAGCAGACTTATAGATACTTAGGCCCTCAACACAAAGTCAGTAAAGATAGCCCACACAGTAGGCAAAATTCTTTCTGCCACAGAAGTGAATTCAAGAACTTGTACAGAGCAAGCTGCTTAATGATAAGGACCAAGATATATTTAATTTTATTTCAACCTATAAATAAACACAATTTCAAGCAGAATCTACTCCATTTACTTTGTGGACAGAAACTATCCGTTCTTATCAGTTTAATGTGTTCACTGAGCTTTAAGTAAAAAAAGAATTTAAGTTGTGAGTAATATTGTCTACTTATTTTCCAGAGGCTGAAGTCTGTTTATTACCTTGCTAATTTAGCAAAATCTTGTCACATCCTATAGAAGGCCAAAAGTCAGGTCTAACATTACAAAATCATAACGTCGATGAAAATGCACATTTAATTTATAATACTAAATAAACCCATACAAGTTCTATGAAAGTGTTTTTTATCTCAGTAACAAAACGTTAGGTTTTCTTTGAAATTCACTTATTTTGCATTTGCCCCTTTTGGTTACATCAAACTGACTTTTCCTGACGCAGAAAAAAAATACATTTCAATTAATAAATCTGAATTAAAACTACCTATCACTACCTACTCTTTAGAGTAAGTTTTAATGCAACAACACACATGATAAAGGCCTCCATAAATCGTAAGAATATTAAATGTTGGATCTGAGAAAGGTCCCTGATTCTGTCTTTGGGGTGCCATCCAATTGCTCATGATCAAATAGTGAAGTATTTTTACAGCCTTCAATTTAGCATGCTGGTTTAAGACTCTTCTTGGTCTTTTAAAAAGTCTACAGATTATAACTGAGCAGGTTCAAAGCTACCATGGCATCCTTCGAGAAAGAGTTTTCTTTAGGAAGGGCATATCTATTAAAAAACATGACCTATGACAAAAATCAATTTGCTAATCTCAAACCAAACAACGGTATCAAAAGCATAAAACTGAGATAAAATGTCCGGCCACTTATTGAGCCCAACTTGACAGGTGAAGAGGGGGATAGACCAGGCTAGCTGATACTTCCTTTTGCTCCAACCTAAGACAAACTGAGACAGCCACCTTTCTAATGAATGAATACCAGGACAAAAATATCTCACTGAATTTTTTTGAGTGACAAACAAGAGCAAAATGTCCCAAATTCAAATAACTGGCTCTACTTTATTAGATAAATCATTTAAGTTTAAAAATATAAAGTGATGATCCATACATGCTGTCCAGTAAAGTGCAAAGGTGCCTGCCTCAAACAACATCATTAGACTTGCTTTTAACACCATTGCAAATGGAAAGCTTGCTCTATTTGTCTTGTCAGCATATTAATAAAAGGCATATTCTCTGGCAGAGCGTCGTCTCTTTCTCTTTTCCTAATAGTGGCTAGTGGCATATCAAAGCGGAAATAGCTTCCCATTCTAATTCCCACCCCCACGATACCCTTTTTATTAAAAACGCAAACTTTCAGGGATGTCTCCACTTGTGCTAGGCTACCTGGTACTTTAGGCTACCTGGGTGTGACTGGACCGGAGTAACAGAGTAGGGCGATTTCTCCCTAGGATGGGCAATCCTGAGCATTCCTGGGGAAATCTACTCTTCATCCTTGCTGACCCTCGTCAACCGGGAAAACCTCTGAATTCATAACGGAGGGAAAGCTGGAGGCGCTAGAAAGGGCTAGTGGGAAACTGAATTGAGACGTCCGCCGGCCCCCTAGCCTAGATCTCTAGATGCGCCACAAGCACAGGCTCAGTCCTCGGCCTCCCGCCTCTTTCCTTGCAACTTCCACCTCAGCTCAGAGAAAAACCTGTGATCCTAAGTACAAGCGACACTGCTACCCTCCCAGGACAACACACCAATACTACCAGCCCACAGCTGGCAGCAGAGCGATGTGGGCCCAGCGGGCCCAACTGCTGGGTCCAGATCCGGGAGAAAGTAAGCTTTGGGAGCAGCCCGGACCAGCAAGGGTCTGCCTGGCGCTGGGGACGACCCTCCTCCCCTCTCCGGGGTCCAGGATCGCAGGGTGGCTGCGGCTGGCTGGGGCCCAGAACGAGCGCTAGGGCAGTCCCCGGCGCCCGCCTCCAGCCTCCCGCCGAGCCCGCAGGCTTTGGGGTCGCCGAGACACTGTCGCAGGTAACCGCGCGTCCCTCCAGCTGCGCAGTGCCAGGCCCCGGGGCGAAGGCTCGCACCTTCCGGCTTGCCAACTCCAGCCGCTCGCTCTGCACTCGTGACGTAACCCGGCATTCGATCAAACTTTCTGGCACCTTAAGCCCATTGGGGGGAAAAGGAGGGTGCTGGAGCTGGGAGAATCCTTTCCACGGCCGAGCGCGATGGGCTTAGAACGACTTGGCGGTGGGTGGGTGTGTGGGGTGGGGGGGTCACGGAACAGTTATCTCGCAGTTAAAAAGAACATTAAACCCTAAAGCTTCCGCTTCCCACTCACCCACCCACCCACACCCCCCTTCGCTTCCCTCTAACCGGTGCGCGCTCTCTATGCGCGCAAGGAGGGAAAAGAAGGAATTATGTTTAATTTTTTTAAAAAAACAATAATAATAAATTAAAAAAAAAAAAACTTTGATGCTATTTAGCAGGGTCTCGGCCCCAGCCCTGCGCCCCCAGGCTCCAGGGAGGACCTCTCGGCGGTACGCACCCGAGGCTATCAGCACCCAAGCCCTGAGCGGAAATCCGGAGGTGCGGGCCAATCTCCCCGGTTGAGAAGCGATGTCCCCGGGCCAGGGCTCCCGCCCATTCCCGTGTCTTCCCGGCACCCGGTCCTAGGCAGCGGCTCCGCGCAGCCCCGGGGATTGCGAGCAGCCGCCGGCCCTGCCGCCGTGGCTTAACAAAGAGCGGCGGAGAGCGAGCGCTTCCCGCCGGCGCCGGGCGGCCAGCAGCGTCTGGCGACGCAGGCTCCGAGGGCGCGCGCTGCCTGCGACTGGTGCGCACCGCTCCCGGCTGCCGTGTCCCCTTGCTCCCGGCCCAGGCCCGCGGAGCCCGAGCTCTCGGCGCCCCCGCCCCGGCCACCTTACCTGGGGTTGCTGCTGTTCCAGTAGACGGCGTAGCGGTCGGCGACGACTTTGGAGCCCGGGTCCTGGCTGAACACACACATCCAGAGCACCAGAAAGAGCAGCGTCAACATCTCCACGTGCAACATCACGCCTAGCCAGCGGCGGAGCCCCCGACGCGCCACTCCGGGGAGAGACCGGGGATCCAGGGGGAGGGAGGGAGAGGAGCAGACGAAGAGAGCGGACGCCAAATAAATAGGAATAAATAAGATGAAGGGGCGAGCGGCGCGCGGCGAGCGCGGGAGGAAGAGGAGGAGAGAGAAGAAGGCAGTAGGCTGGGTCGGGGGGGACAAACTCGCACCCCCACCGAAGGGCTCGGGAGGGGAGAAGAATCACAAGACGGAGAGACGCGTGCGTGTGTGCGGTGGCGGCGGCTAGGGCGGGGGAAGGGGTGCGGAGCTGGGTGTCGGGCGGTGGCTGCAGGCCGGTCACCCCGGGAGAGGGAGGTGCGTGCGGGGCCGGGCGGCGGCAGCGCGGGTCGGGGCAGGCGGCGGCGCGCGCTGCACAGTCACCGGGAGTTGAGCGCCGCGGCCGCGGGGAGACATACACCGGCCCGCCGGGCCCGGCTCAGTGTCGGCGCCGCGGTCTGCACGGGCTTCCTCCGCCGCGCTGGGCCCTCGCCGTGCGCCCCGCTTTGCTCCAAGTTACTTTGGCGGCCGGAGAGAAACTGCAGGAGGAGGGCGCTGTGTGGATGGGGGGGGGCTGAGGGGGGCGTCCTCACGCTTGTGGCCCCAGGAGGCTGGAAGCTGTCCGGAGCCTCCCTTCTGTGCCTTGGCCAGGCGACCCCCCCGCAAGCCTCGCAGGAGTCCTGGGGACTGCGGTACCCGGAGGTGCGCAGAGAAGGGTGGCGATCCGGAGCCGCGAGCCCGGCTCTACCTGGAACTGCCCAAAAGCCGCAGCCGAGCGCTCGGGTGAGGAGAGGAGGAGCAAACCGGTCTTGCTTCGTAAAAGCTCAAAGAAAAGTTTGGCTCTTCTCGTCTTCCAGCAGGTCCCCAGAGGAGTCCGACCGCAGAGGCAGAGCGAGATGGCACCCCTGGGCACTGGCTGAGTCGGGGATTTCTCCTGCTTGCTTGTCTTGATGTGGGTGCCGCGGAGTGAATGGAGAGCAGAGGTTGTGAACCAGCCAGCCAGGCGGGGCCGGGATGCCCAAACCTGCAGGGCGACGCCAAGCCAACTGCTGGGCTGGAAAGCGGGAGGGGAAACAATCACTTTCTGATGGAGCCCTCCAAGTCCGGGATGGGCTGATGTCAGTCTCCGCTCGCTCGCCTTCCGGGAGCGAGGCTGAACCCCCACACGGCGTGCCCAGAGCCTCGGGGGAGCTCTCAGAAGTGTCCCTGGGACTCCGACCGCTCTGGCCCCAACCCCAGCAACTTGTAGAGATTCATCAATCAGTTTGAAACCGGGAGAGAAAAGGGGAGAGGGAGCACACACGAGCTGCTGGCACCTCCCCGATGACTACATCAGAAAACCTTCCCGATCCGGAGCTGCCTCCTCCTTCCCTCCTTAGGCACAGCAGTAACGAGAGGTGAAAGCCACCGACCGAATCCTAAAAACCTCTGCCCAGGCGGGAAAATAAACTTGAGTGCAGCGGCGCGAGCAGTCTGGAGAGGTTGGGAAGACGGGCGAGAAGTAGAAAGGGGGGAAAGTCAGTTTTGCAAAAGAGGAGGGAAAAAAGAGAGAGAGAGAGAGAAAATGCTTTATAGGAAAAAAAAAATCTCGGGCACGCCCCCTCGTTAATGACCTGCGTGTAAAGCCGACTGCCGCGGCGGCCCGGGCGGCAGCAGCCTGGGCACCACGCGAGGCCGCGCGCGTGGACGTGGACGTGAGCGGGCGGGGGGCTCCGCCCGGGCGTGTTGCGCGGGGCGCTGGGTTGGCAGGCGGCGCGAGCGCGGGGGTGAGCTCCGGACCGAGCAGGGGGAGGTGCCGCCGGCGCTGCTGCCTCCCCGGCCCAGGTCATGTGGGCTGCTTCCCCCCCTCGAATCCCCCCCCTTCATGCAGTTTACTTGAGAGGGTGGGGGGTGATTGGAGTAACCAGTCAGGGAGAGGCCTGCTGTTTGCTTACAGATCGGGTTTTTTTTTCTCTCTCTCTCTCTCTTTTCTCTAACCGGATTGGTTTGCTCCGGGAGAAAGAGGCGTTTTCCTCATCTCCTCCCTCCCCACTCCTCCACCCCCACCCCCGCCCCACCTTCCTGAAACCTGACTAATTGAATTACTGAGAGTGCCGAGGCACCCTCTCCTCGGCCCAGCCTCGCAGCACGAGTAACCCTTTGGTTGCTGAACTGCGTCTGGACTTAGAGTGATTTGGCATCTTTTTTTGACTTGGAAGTGGGGGTCTTTTCGATTGAAAAGAAACTGGCTCCCACTCCAAAAGGAGAGTCGAAAATTGCTTCTGGGACCGCTCAGGTGACGTGAAGTCTGCGCGGACAGGCTGGAGCAGTCCAAAGTAAATCAGAGTTCGAGTAAACCTCTGCCCGGTTCTTCACGCCGTACATTGCCTGGCGCTGGGGTCATCTGTAAATCTGAGCATCTCTCTTGTGCCTTTCAACTCTCTCTTTCTACCGAGATTTAAAGGCTTGGGGGCAGGAAATAAGACTTTTCTTTAAAGTGATGCTCTGAAAGCACGTTTTTGAAAAGTCGGGGAAAATCTCAGTTTAAAGTGATTACCATTCTGGGCGAACCTTCATCTGGACGGAGATAAATGCAGCGCGGGAGCCCATCAGTACTTTACACCTTTTCCATGAGGATCCTGAGGCTGGTTCGCTACGCACACGCACACCCCACATAAATATCTTGAACTAAACTCGGTTTGAGAAGAAAAGGGAGGGAAATAGTAAGAGGGAAGGAAACGCCTTTATTACTGAAAAAGGCCATGCGTCCCTGGGCTGGTCAGGAGGTTGCAGGGCCCCGGTCTTTTGAGGCCAGCCGAGCTGGATCTCCTGGGAGCGAGGAGCCCTGGCGCCTCGGGACCGGTCCCCTGTGGTCCTGCGCCCTGGCAGCGAGCCCCACAGCCGATACTGCGAGACCTGCAGCCCAGGCTTTGTATTTTGTTCTCTGGTGTATACAGCCTGGTAAGAAGGCCGAACCCCAAAAAGAAAGCAGTTTACCTTATTTTCCCCTCTCAACACTGCGTCTTTTTCCCTTTTCATATTAAACGAATAAAATCAACCCTCATATTCTCCATCCTGCGCTTTCCAAAGCTCGGCCTGGGGCTTCCAGGCGCTTCGGAGAAATTTGGAAGCGTCCAGACGCCCTCCAGTGGTCGGCCTGCAGTCCGCACCCAGCAGGGGCATTGCCAGCAGCCTCACTTGATGGAAAATCTAAGGTCAGGATGAGGAAAGACTTCAGAGGAGAGAAGCAGTTCCCACTGGCTGGGCGTTACTGGACATGATAGAGATTTTCCCTAATTATCCTGAAGGAACGTCCATGTTGAGTGACCAGATGTAAATTACAACCGTATCGTTAGACTGCATGGCCAACCACTTGATAGACTGGTCACTCTTCTAATTTATAAGAGTTTAAATTGAGACTATTCGTTTAAGCTCTCCTCTGTTTGCTTCTTCCACCAAATTCCAGCGTCAAGAAAGAAGACAATTTAAATAAGCCAGAGGATGAGATTTTACTATTAAAATCCATTTCTGCTTTCATTTAAAATGCTGCTGTCCCTCTGGCTTTTTTTTTTTCTCTGCTGTGGAAGGATATATTTCTTTCCCAGCCTTTTTGATAGTAACTCTAATAGGCACTCATGTGACAAAAGCAATGATGCAGGAAATATTCTGGGACCTTTGAAAGGATGTATGTATCTTTAGGAAGAAGAGAATCCGAGACTCCTGTCTTGAGGAAAATGCTGAGTCTCAATAAGAGTCTTCAAGGGCTATCAGGTATCAGGGAGCCAGCCAGCTGGCTTTCTAAGACACCACATTGAAAGGGGTCAGACAAAAAAGAGATAATACCCAATTATTTCCCCCTTAGAAATGCATAGAAATGTAAGAAGTCATCATACCAAAAGAACATGCACATTTTAGCATCTTAAACATCTCTATTTTAAATAGGAATGGCCCTATTTTGATGAGGCAAAAGTACGTTGTGGTCTTCCTCAAAATGACTCATATGGTTGGAATAAGATACTAGAACTCGAAATGGTTCAAAACAGAACTCAGAAGTCTATCAGAAATAATTCTAAATTAAATGTCTCCTCTGGAGCCAAGTGCTGACATTGGACTTACTAAGCAATGTGACCCTTAAATACTTGAGTGGATACAATTTAAAGAGAAGTATATATTAACTATACACTAGCTCTGTCGCAAGACATACACTTCAAATCCATAGAAAATAGTTTCATATAAAAGAGTGAGTTTAACCCCTTATTACCAGTCTGCTCTTTATACAATGAGTAGGTTTTCTTCAGCTAAGGCAGGAGGCTCTTGTCTCACCAAAAGGAAACAAGAGCCTTAAAAGTGAAGGAATAACAATTCATAGAATTGTGGAGGGTCTTAAGTTCCACACCATGAAAGCAGTGTAGATCCCCGAAAGCAGGTTGGTAATGGTCTGTGAGGTGGTTTAGCTATCCTGAAACCGGCTGAACTGGGAATCAGCAACCTAGCACTCTGATGACTTTAAAACCAGCAACACTGAGGCAAAACCATTATTTGCCTCAAAACATGAATTAGCTATAATTGATTGATGATTGATTGATTGATTGATTTGCTTTTAACTGCCCAAATCTGTGTTCTAATCTTAACTATGAATTAGAATCACTGAGGGGAGCTCTCTAGAAGAAGAGTGCCTGGGCCCACGTTGTTTAGGCTAGACCTGAATCTGTAATTTTTAAAAGCTCTCTGGAGGATTCTAATGAGGATAGAAGAATGAGAGCTGCTGATCTAGGTAATTTATTTTTGCCTTAATTACTTCAGTCTTTCTGGAAAATAAGACCCATTTTTTATTTATCAGGAGAAGTACCCCAGCTTACCAATGAGAAAGAGTTTCTCGATCCAGTCTACTAAGCTGAATGATGCTTTTAAACAATTTTCCATGTCACACAATTATTTACAAGTGCCATCTCCAAGATATGGCTACAGGGGCAATACCTACTTTTAAATGTGGGCAAATCTTTCTATCTGGCTTATTGGAATTGTAGAGTTCTCTTATGTCAAGTGTCCAGCCAAATGACTGAATAAGATAAATTAAAAATAAATAAAATGAATCAAGTCCCCACAGTCTGTAGACTCAGTTACTCTCAATTTAGGAAAATTAAATTTTAACTATATTAAGATGTTAAATTGGAACTTGTATCCAGCAAAAAATAATAGAGGAAATAAACTCTAGAGCAAGGATTAAAGAAATTATAATTAACAGCCCTAATTAAAAAAACAAAAAAACAACCTTAATGGATGACTAACATACTATTTTAAGCCACGCCCACTGTTTCTGTAGAGCGCTTAGTGGTGGTTCTACACCCCCAGTAAACCAGCCCCAACCCCTAAGCTGCCAATCTGCAGCCCTGCCCTCAGACTGAAGTCACTAACGAAGCTCTGCTCCGCTCCTTACCCCCTTTCATGACAAGTTTATCCGAACATTTAGAAATAATAACTCTCCTGCCTCTTCTCTCCTCAGACATCCCGAGAGGAAACATTCATTTTCAACATCTGATCGCGCTAAGAGAGTATCACATCTTTACCTTTAATACTATCACCATGAGCTTTGGTCTCCTTCTCACGTGACTTCTCTTTCTGTACTGGGACTTACTTCCTGTAGTTTGTTTCAGCATTCTTCCTTTTACAGTCTGGAAAAAAACAAAGCAAAACAAACAAACAAACTACCAAACAAACAAACAAAACAATCCAGAAATGGTTTTAAAATGTTTTCTGCAATATTCTAAAACAGGGATCTAAAAATGTTCCATTTCTGAACTATCAATCTATGTGTTGTTTTCCCAGTTCAAAACATGTTTTAAATAACACCACGGTAGCAAATTCTCCAAACGTATAGATGTGTTAGCAGCCATTTTGAGAAACACCTAGATCTCCTAATAAGGTGCATATGTGTGTGTTTCTTGTATTACAAATATGTGTGTATGTATGTGATTCTGAAAGCAAATAAGTGTTGTCTTAGCCTCTGCGTCATGTTTTATTATGCAGATTTCAGAATATATACAGGATTGTGTAGCCAGCCACTAAGCACATAAATAAATTTATTCCCATAGGCAATTGTTCTAATCTTACTGCTTGAGCATGTATTTTATTCTGTATTTCCCTCTTCAGGTTTTAATACAATTCTGTGAATGAAAATTGCCTCCATTTTGCAAATCTAATCAATTAATATAAAGTATAATACCCAATACTATCTTCTGTGAATATATTAAATAAATATCTTGCTTAAAACAATATATTACCACAAGTGGATATCGATAAGATAAAAGTCTGGATCTGTATTCTATAATCAGAGACATCTATAACATGCATTTTTAAAGGAATATGTGTAGTTATTACAGAAATAAATTAAGTTACACGTTTTTCACATTCCAACTAGTGATTAGGTTATGTCTCTCCTGCCAGTTACATATATCGTCACCCAGAGGGCACACAAGTGTGCATTTTTAAAAACTCTTTTACTTGCTTTGAGGCTCCACAAAAGCCAACACACCTCTGTAAAAATGGCCAGGGCTACGCTATACGTCCACACACATAGACATGTAATTCTTGTGTGAGAATATGCAGATGCGCAAGCGTGGAGGTAGAGGGAACTTGTCCTCAATCAATATTTCATCAAAGATTTTCACCAACTTCTGCAAGCATTCTATTTAAAGAGGAGCATAGGATATAACCTCTAGTCAATAAGCCATGATTATATAAAATGGAAAAGGCTGTTTCCAAGCCCTTTTTAGCTTTGGCTTCACTTTTCCCCTTCGGTTCAAAACTGGCAAAGGAAAGTAAAGCATGGAATTATGGCAGACTAAGATATTCTCTCCTTAAATTATGTGCATTTTCCTGCAGAAGAAAAGCTTCGGGGGGGCTGGGTCTTGGTATTTTTCAATTCTTGACTCTGTATTATTATTTTACTTGTCTAAATAACCTCTATCCATATATTCTCATTTTATATGAAATGAATATACATATATATATATATATATATATGTATATTCATTTTACCTGGCCAAACTATAAATACAATATTAATATTCTAAAACATTGTCGTCGGAGCAGATTCATAACTTTGGCCCCAGCCTTGCAAAAGCCTTCATCAACAGTGTAAGCTATATAGTGATAAGTTAAAGATATAGTGAAGGTATACTTTTTTAAAAATCATTCCACTGGCAGTTAGGAACAGTTATAGTAATCTGGAAGCCACTATGATCTCTGAATAGCAGATAATAACACATAGGATTATAGACCAAAACCTTCTTTTTAAATGAGAAATATTTTTGCTAAATTGAGTCTTTTTAAACTCAACGCTGTGAAGGAACGCATGCTCTTAGGCTGACTGCCCTCTAATCAGAGATTATCACTCCCCGTTTCTACTACTTCCTCTTTTTCCTCGCATGTGATGTATGCTAAATTAAATAGGATTTATTGGTTCGGCTAGATTCTGAATTACCCCATTTTCCTGTGGATTAGGAGAGTGCATTTCTTAGCCCTTCCCTTCAAATCCGTCAAGATCTTTTATGTGGACTATCTAGTATCCTGCACACTTCCAATACTTAGTGTATATTACACTCCAGTATTAGCATAATAATAAGCCGTCTGAAAATACTACATGGGCTGCTAAGTGAGAGCCTCCTCAGTTTTGAGCCGCGACATCAAAAAGTTTTATTTTCTCCATACATTACAAAAATACTTTAAAAAAAAAAAAACAAAAAACCTCCAATTCTACAAAATATACTTTCATCCAAACGTCTACTTCCTACAAAATAGAGTGGCGAAAGTCATTTCTTCCAGGTACATACTTTTTTGTTTAATGCATTCTGAGGCCTGAATTTTCTGTTTCAGTAAGTGTTTTTCTAATGAACTAAAATGATAGTAGCACCATTATATCAAGTGAATATCTTTTTTACAATGACAAATTCTAGATTCCTCTTCTTCTTCTTCTCCTTCTTCTTCTTCTTCTTCTTCTTCTTCTTCTTCTTCTTCTTCTTCTTCTTCTTCTTCTTCCTCCTCCTCCTCCTCCTCCTCCTCCTCCTCCTCTTCTTCTTCTTCTTCCTCTTCTTCTTCTTCTTCTTTTTCTTTTTAACAAGGTTACCAGAGCAGCAGCTAGAGATTGTTTCTTGTTATTGAGAAATGTTTTCCTCTGTGATGGGTGATGTCACATAGGCCTGGACTGACAAGCAACTGGAAACATGATGGCTTTCCTCAGGGTTACAGAGAGGCAGGGCGGGGGCGGGGCACGACAATTCCATTAAGACAATCTCATTTTGGTTGCTCTAAGCAAGAACCTGCTTTTAAGCTATTATAAGGAAAACAATGAGCATGGTTTCCTTTCCTATGGTTTACAGCTGGGTATGTAGCTTGGTGGTAGAGTGTAAGCAAGTGTAAGCCTCTGAGTTCATGCCTACTACCATGGGATGGAGGGAGAATGGGAGGAAGAGAGAGAGAGGAAGAGAGGGAGGGAGGTAAAGGGAAACCAGTGTGTAAATATTCTACATTCATATTTTAGGTGTGCATAGCTAGGTGGTAGAACAGTTTCCCAGCAAGGACAGGATCCTGGGTTCCATCCTTAGCAGGGAAGGGAGACAAGAAGAATGGAAAAGAAGACGAAGAGGAAGGGTAAGGGACATCTTACCCACATGCAAATCAAATGGTACAATATGAGGCATCATCTACGGTTAAGAGCAAATGTACAAAATGGCTCCGGTACAGCACACTGCTGTAAGCAGCCCCTCTCATTAACAGCTGCAGCCTGTTTTTTCCACCTCTTGAATTGAGCTGATACAGGTTCTGATTCAGGCTTTAAAGCTCTTTCTTGAAGCCCTGCCCAGTTGCCAAGGAGACAAGCACCAGTCAACTTAGCCTTCTGGAGGGTGAGAGACAAGCAGTACAGTGACCCGCGGCATCTTCCCACTAAGTCCCAGATGCAAGACTACCTAGCTGGTGGCAGCTACTGTTAGATACCTTAAAGTAGATAAAGACATCACCTGAGAATAGAAATGTAAGATTGAATCCAGCCCAACTTTGAACCCAAAATATCCTGGAGCTGAATGGATGCTTCTTGATTCAAGATACATTTTGGGATGCTGTGCTATTCACCAAAAGTGTCAGAAATAGCTTCTCAAATTATTGAGAATGAAAATTTGAATATTCAAATATTATTCCCTCATAACCCTCCTTCATTACCAAGTTTCTGCTGCTAATTCGCAACTGACAATCGCAACTTCCTGAATATTTGTAGCATAAATGGTTCTAAATGTCCCAGGGAACCTTTGGCTTCAACGAATGAATTTAACTGATGCTCAAGCCTTTCTGGTCCCATTCGGATCGTGTCATTGCGTTAGAATAGCAAACCTGGGCCGTTGATTTATCCAGAGAAGATTCTTCATCCAAAGTAATGTCCTGCAAGAAAAATGAAATAGTGAAATCAAAGGAGAACGCGTTCTGCCTCATCTCTAATCTCCACATCATTCACCACTATTGATTTAACATCGTGGCACCTCCATATTTCAGCAGGAAGATCTGCCACAAGACAGAAACTGTGATGACCCTGCAAGGGCCATCTTGCTGTCAACTTCAAATTACAACATCTCTACTCTTGGCTGAGAGCCACAACAGCCGCTGGGTAGCGCAGCTCTCTTTCTGTAAATGGAATAGGAGTGTTTCAAGGGAAGGAGATATGAAGTAAGACGTATTGCAAGCCCCATTGCCCTATAATTTCAAGCTTTAAACTATGAGGAGGGCTTAAACCCCATGTGTTTGTTTGCTAGCCTGCTTACTAACCTGAGTTTCCAATGTCTACAACCTAGCATCTAACCCAACCCACAATCAAAGTTGTCCTTGCAGCGTTCATTCCGCTTGACCCTTCTGCAGCAACAGAAGGACCACCCACCCTTCCTTCTTGAAATGTCTCTCCGTTAACATTTCTCATTTCACCTTTGAAGAGGCGTCTCTTTTATCTTTAACAAGTTTCTTCTGCAACCTTAACACCAAATAAATATTTGTGAAATGGATACATTTATGATGCTCACCCCTAATGCAGGTGTTTCCTTTAGGCCTCTCTTCTCTCTTTACGTGCCTGATATTCTTTACGGGTTATATTGATGCCCAGCTCCCATCATGGTTTCTTTGTGGCTTTCGCCTGAGATGAGCATCATGCCATCATCACGCTCCCTTCCCAGCCTTCTCATGACTTTTCCAAGTCACAACACTCTGATATCTCAGAAGTAACAAGTTCAAAAAGTGTGCCTACTCATGTGGGATGGAGCCACCCTCACTGCCACTGTTCTTCCTTTAGCATGCTGAGGTCCAGGGGGAGTCTCAAGAAGTAGTTCTCAAAAGAGAACTCATAGCTATCAGACATAATAAATCAGAGGAGTGGTTAAGGGAGGTAAAGTTTCATTTCCAAATTCCCCACTTCTGTACTAGGTTATCTTCAGTCATTCGTTCTTACCCCTAACATCTATCCCAAATCTCTGTCTGAAATAATGCAATTGAAGGGGAACTTCTGATGTTTAGACTCTCCTGTTTAAATAATGTCTGCTACCACTCAAAATAAACTTAGGATAGTACAGCTGCCAACATCTGCCCAAGATGATCTCTGCCTTCTGCTCTAACTTCACCCAGTAAAATGTCCCCAACTCAGGACAACCACTCTGGCAGCCTGTTGTGTCCTCACAGAAAGACGTCTGTCTTTGCTCATGTGGTACCCTCCGCCTAATACATTTGAGCGCTCTCCGGGTCAGCTTGCTCTGTTGCTGCTTTCTTCATTCAGTCTCCTCTGACTCCATAAGATGGATCCAAAGCCTTTCTTCAAACAGCCACATGACGTGAGTTCCTTTCCCTTGGATCACCTGTGTTCTGAATAGAATTGCACATCACTGGAGCCAGCCCAGCCCCTTCCCTTTCTAACTCAGTTGCTCTCACTGTCTTGCCCATGTTTTGCATTATGAAAAGTGTGGAGTACACACCCCCTAGATGTTTGCAGTAATTGATGGACAAATGTACCAGGTTTTTGCACCATTTTTTAAATTGGGAACCAGGTATTAGGTGATACAAAAGGTAGAGATGTAGGAAGGATAGTACAGTACCCCTCAAAAGTTTGGGGAAGGAATTCTTACAGGAGATTTACACAGCAAATTTCCACACAAGGAGCCCAACAAGGACTAAAAATTGTCTTGAAAAATGCTTAAAACCTAAAGCCAGACCTAACTGAAGTCCTTTCCTTTTGGTGATTTGAATAAGAATAGCTTCCATAGGCTGACATGTTTGAATATTTGGTCCCCAGCTGGTGGAACTGTATGGGAGGGATTGAGAGGTGTGGCCTTGATTTAGGATATGTGTTTGAGGGACAGGCTTCTAGATTTCAAAAGACGCATGCTATTCCCAGTATTCTCTCTCTGCCCCCTAATGGCGGATCAAGATGTGATCTCTCAGCTGTTGCTCCAGCTTTTCCTGCTCCCATGCCTTCGCTCCACCACCATGGACTCTCACCTTCTGAAACCACCACCCAATTAAATGTCTTCTTTTTATAAGTTGCCTGGGTCACCATGTCTTATCACAACAATAGAAAGATATTGAAGCAATAAGAGATAAAAACCTCGGGGTGTCAGTGAGCAGATCTTTCAGGTGTCATCAACCTTTGTGAACCTGGAGATTTAAATTACAGAGAGGAAGGGAAGTGAGCAGAAGCCTCAGAGCTGAAACGAAGACTTGGGCTTAACAGGTTCCTGAGAGGCAGATCTTCTGAGACTCCAGGACACTAGGGATGCAGACAACCCAGTGTTAAAGGAAAGCTTTTCTCTAGGGGCTGATGCTGCTCAGTACTACATTACAATGTAGTACTACATTATGATCACAGTAGGGAACAGCCATATGTTGAAGACTGAAGGAGTCTGTGTACTGCTACATTTTTAATTCATTAAATTCTTTCACTGTCACCTGTTGCTACTGTAGCATGTAGTTTGGAGATGAGCAAATGATACTGGAGACACTTGGATAGCAACAAATTATCCTTCTCCCAGAACTGGACACAAAACAAAAGAGGAAGTTTGAAACAGGAGCCAGGTTCTTAATGTTATAATCATCCAAAAAGAAGCATGGTTCCTATGCAGGCCAGGTATGACCCTGAGAACAACAAAAACTTTCAATTAATAAACAACTTATATTGAAAGAAACAAAGGGAGGGAGAAATATGCATGAGTCTCTGGAAAGGATTTTATAATGTATCCGAGTTAGCTCAATGATAAATGTACATAATTAATCATAGGCACCATTTTGGCAAATGATATTTTTAAGTGATAGAGGCAATTATCTATACAATTACATATGCACAGGAATGCATTATTTTCTGACTTTCAGCAGGCAGCCTACCTCCCAGTAAAAAAGAAAGCTACCTGATTTAGCATCCTAGTTTATAACCTCGCTCTGTCAAGGACTTTCTTTTGGTGGCTAGAAGTTCAGAAGAGGAATATAAAACTAATGGCCATTTCTTGGATGTGTTTCTGTTATGTTTGCAAAGTGATCTAGCCACTTATGATTTGTTTCCATCTTGAAATACATATATATATATATACATATATATGTGTGTGTGTGTGTGTGTGTGTAAACTACATTTATTACTATAAATTATACAATTACAGATCATATGCCCTCCCTTTCCTCCTTTCCTTTTTCCCTTGTCTTTAAAAGAATATAAAATTCTTTTCTAATTACATTTCCATTAACGCTCTTGAAAACCACTACCAGTGTATGAGGACAATGGATGGATCTGTGAGCTCCCTGAGAAGAAGATGACAGTGGAAGGAGAAAATGCATCAACTATGGAAAGCAACAGATTTTCTCTAACCTGGAAGGGAAAGTTCGCCCAGTTCTCAGCTTTGCAGCAGAAAGACCACATAAGATGATGGTTTCTATCCGGAATCAGACAAAGGAGGTTTTAAAGGCCGTTCTGCAATTCGCTGCCTTCATACTAAACCACAGTTACAAATGATCAATTTTCTGTATGCATAAAAGCATATCATATCATTCTTGTAAAATTTGTGCTATCAAAATTATTTCTATCAAATATCATACCTGGTCTCATGTCAGATGCATAACATGCTGAATTCTGTTTTAATTTATTATTAATGCTAAGTCTTTCCCCCTTTCCCCCAAGCTCTTTATATCTTCTCCTTTTAAATTAATCATGTCATTCTGTCATTCATTCTTGCCAATATACTGAATGTTATGCATGTGTATAAGATATATATATATGAACATCTCATTTTATTTCATTCATATTCCTAAACTTAAAAAAAAATTATTAGCATATTCATAGTTTAAAGTGGCAGGCTTCATAATGTATCATTCAGGTGTATCATTTGGTATGACCCACACTCACATCCCCTTAGTCTGCCATATACGTGTGTGTGTGTGTGTGTGTGTGTGTGTGTGTGTATTCCATCATGGCAAGGAGAGGCATGGCTGTTGGGGAAGTTCTGTCTGTGGCAGAGGGAGCTTGTGACACTTTATTCATCCTGGTGGATTAGGGAGTCTCCCTGGGAGACTAGCATCGCCAGACTAGACCTGTGTTAAACATTACAAACCAATACCACCTACTGGAGATCAACTGTTCAAATATCCAGTCAGAGTGGGACATATCACATTCAACCCATAACAACAGCCTTGTGCAGTTACGGAATATCTAAAACATGGAGATTTTAAGTTGAGATGTCCTGAAAATGTAAACCACATAGCAATTTTTGAAATCTCAGAAGAAAAACTGTAAAATCTCTCAGAAAGTCTTTTTTTTTTTTCATATTGACTACAAGTTGAGATGGTAGTATTATATGTATACTGGGTAAGGGTTTATGTGTGCTATTAACATAATACCTTTAATACATTCATTTCTTCCTGCCTATTAAACGTGCCTATTAGGAAAATTACAGTTGTATGTCTCACATTTATGGCTAGCATTGTGCTCCTATTGGGCAGTGGTGATCTAAACATTTAAATACGAGAAAGGCAAAAAGAAAAAAGAAAGAAAGAAAGAAAGGGGGGAAGGGAGGGAGGGAGAGGAACGGAGGGATGGAAGGAGGAGGAGGAGGAAGAAGAAGAAGGAGAAGAAGAAGAAGGAGAAGGGGGGGGATGAAAGAATCTTCAAGAACCAGAAGACTAAGTTTGAGAGACTTTCTGAAGACCTGGCCAACAGTAGGACATCTAAGAAGCTGAGACTGTGGTTAACAGTGTTAGGTTCTTGGCACATGCTCAGTGAATACCAGATTGATCGGATGTCAGCTCAATGATTTTCTCAAATTCATCCTGTAATACAAATTCAAGCAAGACAAAATTTTGCAAACTTTTATATTTCGTATATTATATTTCGTGTGTGGACCTAAAATGTGTTAGCCTTTGATTTTCTAAGACCTGTGCATAGTTTCATGTCTGACTCTGATTAGAACAACAAACAATGGTTTCTGTTTTGGAGTAGGTAAAAATTATCAGGAGCCATATAATGAAGGATGGTTATACTTTCTTTAGCAAAAACAAAAGCAAAAAAACCCACTTGCTAATATACTACAAAGGTGCCCAATGAAAAAGACTAATTTAGAAGCATTCACCCAGCATCTATTTCTGTACTGTATATATCATTCTTATGAAAAAGCATTGCTGAATCCTGAACCCTTTATGAAGCCAGTTTATGGCTCTCTACACATGCAAACATACATTTATACACACATACATGCGTGCATGGGCGAGGTGACAAGTATGTTTGTGGTTGAGCATAGCATCTCTGTCTTTCCTCTTCCACCTTCAAGCTAGTAAGAAGCCAACTCCCTGCTTGAGCACACAGGACTAGTCTTTGGATAGGAATGAGCTGGTATAACATGGGGCATAGCAGATTTACATCTTAAAATAGAATCCTGTCCCTGGAGGAAAAAGAAGGAGAGTCTTCCGGGAAGTAGAGTTAGGTGTCGGTTTGGAGGGGTGGAGACCAAAACAGCAAACAGGAATCATGGTAAGCTGTGGGAGGCATTGAGATTTGGGCTGTTTTGTTGATATTGTTAAGGGTTGGGATAGTCCAAGACTCTGAAGAGTTGGAAGACAGAGTCATCAGTGGATAAAAGATCCTAAGAAGGCTTTCTGGGAGTTATATTATCTCTTAGTGACTTCCTGAGAGATGTCCATGAGGATTTAAAATGCTTTTCCTTAACATGTGCTATCTGCCGGCAGTGTAGTTATTTGACACTGGCTAGAGTAGCTCTAAAGAGCTTAGCTGTTGCCAATTCTGGGGCTACCTCTTGGCTCCAGTCAGTCTTGACTGAAGATGGTCCAAGAGTCTGTCGTCTGGAGCATCTGTAATAGATAAACCCTTGCACCTCAATCCTAGCAATGGATAAGTACTGGCTGAATTAAAATCCTGACAGTTTAGAGAAATATTTAGTATTGGTATCTCTGAATACTAAATAGGTACATACAACATCAGATTTAGCAAAGGTGGCCCTATGGTTCTAGGTGAACTATACCTGGGTATTCCCAAATCTTCATGGTTGCAATGTATTTCTCTCTCATCAGAGAAGTTTCCTTATTGAGTGGATGATGGTTATTACAGAGAATCACAACTGGCAAGGATAGACAGTAAGTGACTGTGGCCATTCTGTATCATGTCATTTCTTAAGGCTCAAGGAAGAGGGGGTAGAAAGATTGTAAGAAAACTGAAGTGAAAAATTGTCTGCCGGGCATGACACAAAAACTGAACTTATGAACTCAAAGTGTCTCTGGCTGCCTGCATAAGATCGAGCCGGTAAACATTCTAGCTTATGGAGTGGGAAGGGGCTCATGAGCTCCACACCTGTATGGGGGAGCTGTAAATAGTTGGTGGCTTCTGCCAGAGGGAAAGTCCATTCTCTTTCAGGGTATGGCTCCTGATAAGTTAACCATGCTCCACTGAATGGCCCCATAGGCAGAACTATACAGACAGCACAAATTGGAGTCAATGGGTTACTGAAGTAACAACAACAACAACAACAATAACAACAATGTGATGGTCCAGGGAGTGGCACTGTTAGGAGGTGTGAACCTTGTTCAAGTAGATGTGACCTTGTTGGAAGATGTGTATCTCTGTGGACATGGGCTGTAAGATCCTCATCCTTGCTGCCTGGAAAGCAGTCTTCTCCTGGCTGCCTTCGGAACAAGATGTAGACCTCTCAGCTCCTCCAACACCATGCCTGCCTGCACACTGCATGCTGTCCTTCATGCTAATGGACTGAACCTCTGAACCTGTAAGCCATCCCCAACTAAATGTTGTCCTTTATGAGAGTAGCCATGGTCATGGTGTCTGTTCAGAGCCACGAAAAACCCTAAGACAAATAAGACAAATAATAAAGCACACACACACACACACACACACACACAAAAAGAGCAAATGGAGGATGGGGGTGAAGGTAGGCCTGGGAGGAGCTAAGGGGAGGGGCTGGGGTGAACAATCAAAATACATTGTAGCAAATTCTCAAAGCGTTAATAAGATGCTAATTGCAAATCAACTGATTTTTCTCAATAAGAAACATATAGTCTCCATTTAACTACACTAGGTCACTGTACTTCAAGTCCACTCCTCTTCTCCCTTCAAAACGGTAAGTGGAATCGCTTAGTTTGAGGCTCGCACACTGTTCAGTCAGCATAAGACAGGAAATGGAAGGGAGAAAAGAAGGTCTCCCAGAGGCCCGCTCAAGAGAAGCGGTGCAGTCCTGCACAGGTCACGTGGTTGCAACACTAGACAGTTGGGTTGTTTGTTTTAGACCCTTGTCCCAGTCCAAGCCTGAATGATTCTATCTGAATTCCTGAGCCTCTTCAACCTCTAAGGTCCCTGGGTAGTCCTGTTGCTTAGAGACTGATCTGAAGCACTCTGTACGGTCACTTCCTATCCCAAGTATCTGATGGCTAACCAAGCTTCCAGGCCTGTAAGTTGCTTACTAGCCTGAGGCTACCAAAAGAGGAAGCTGTCTTGCTTTGCTCCTAAGTAGCAGCTGCCCTGCTCTGGTTGACCTGCTCATCCCCAGGTCATGATGTTATCTTGGGAAAATTATGACTAGCTCTTACTTTCACTCTTTTAAAACAACAACAACAACAAAAACCAGTAAATTAAATGGTCCCTTTGTACACAGAAACTAGAAAAGCTAAGTTATATTTTCTGGGATTTCTTTCAGTGACCATATTCCCCTTCTGAAATGTCCTTTTCTGTTGATCAGATGAGGTTTAATGTGGCCTCCAGGCAGACCACTCTGTCACACACACCCTTTCCACACTCAAGAATATTTTTCTCCACTCCTCTGCACAGAGGCTGCAGTTCTGTCATTTGTCCTGTTTTGTGTGTAGGAACACGGGAAGCATATCCTGAAGCTCCATGAGAATGGACCATCCTGGGCTTTCTCCAGCCTCGGCAGACTAGCGAAATGGTCTACGAAATATAGTGTCTCTAGGAAATAAACTATAGCAAATGATGGGCAGGCACCTTCAGATGGACCCGTATCCACTGATCAGGATAAACCTCAGATCACTACAGAGTTACGCTGGCCTCCAGGTCTTCTAGATATGAAGCCCAAATGCAGGCTTCGCATAGAGAAATGCAGAAACTGCCAGAATCCTTCCTGCCTGCCCCACATCTTCCTGACCAGGTTCCAACGTTTAATCCCAATGCCAGTGTCTTTGCTATGCTATGCTTTGGGGTTCTAGCCTTGCTCTTCCTCACCTGCCTTGCATCCTAACTCTCAAAGCTGATGATCTCCCCACCTTGCACTGACCCTTCCTGGTGGAACTCGTCCCAGCTACATTTATGGTGGTGGTGATCCTCCAAGAGCACAGAGCAGCACTTAGGAAACCACCTCCAGGTAGAGATGACCCCCCAGGCCAATTCAATGGCAGAACCATTGGGCGTGGCCATTACGTGTAGCTTGCTTCTGTCTTACTGCGTGATCTTATCTGCCCTGTTCTCATCACCCTTCTAGTTTCTCTGAGAGACTAATGATAGGAAACAGCCGGAACTTCTCTGTTTGTTTTTGCTTTATGCTGAGGCTTCTTCCTTGACTCCTTCCCTTCCATCAGGCTTCCACACGTTTTCTACAGTCCTCCGATACAGTCTCAATCCTTCCCATACGAGTTGCTAAATTTGTTCCGGAGCCAAAGCTCGCATATGACTAAATACCAAGCTTTAGGGTTGCAAAACTCAGATCAACAAATCAGAGGTTACAAACACAGATGACCAGACAGGCAAACTGGCAGGTGCTTGACCATCTGGGTGGGAAGTGGGGCAAACTGTCGCGCACCTGCTACATTTCAAGCATGCGCAGTCCACCGAAGCCTTAGAGGAAGGCTAGTGCCTGACACCACAGCTTTCTGTTTTCTCTAAAAGAAAGAAACCGACATTTCTATAAGCAGCCTACTACATTTTTTAATCTCTGAGTTTTTAAACACAACGTTGACTGACTTTTAATGATTCCACACTGGCTCAATGCAACTTGTCCCCGAGCATGGCCCTCTATTCTGGTTTGCTGTTTGCAGACAAGCCCTCGTGCCGTGTGACTGGAAGACTTAGACATGATTTGAAGTAAATCAACATGAAGTAAAGCCGTGCAAAATCCTACAGAACAGCCTGGAAACAACAGGACCAACCACGGGAACGCATTAAATGGCAAACAGCCACTTAAGAAAATTTTTTAATGAAAGGATATTTTAAACATCCTGTAAGAGGTCCACTGTGCACTCTTTTGTGTCTGAACACCTCATTTTTCATAGACAAGAGACCTCTAATTGTCTTCTACTTCAAAATATCTTTGTCAGCAAGGATATCGAGGAGGCTGTAAAACAGTTGGCGGCGAAATCAGTTTTCATATCCCTTATGACAGATTACGTTTTGAATGACAACTAAGGTCATCTATTTACAGGTCTTGTAGCTTTATGCACAAACAAGGCAATAGGAAAAACACATTATCTCCACTATTACTAGACATTACCTTTAGAAAAGACGAAAAACGTAAAACTTTAAATAAAAAATCTTTCAACATAGGTTGGCAAAACTGGCCAACTGACTAAAATTCTAGAGCCAAGGCTTTCAACCTCAGTGCTTTTGACATATGAGTCAGCTAATGTTTGAAGGTAGGCTCTGCCCCATGTGCTGTCAGCTATTTAGCAACAATCCTGGTCTCTGCCTACTAGATACCAGTGGCACCCTCTCCAGACCATTGGTAACACCCAAATAGCATCTCCAGACACTATCAAATATTTCTTGCCCTTGGCTTAAAAAGCTTTGTTCCAGGAGACTTGTATGTGTCAACTCAGATTCAGAGCCACAGAAAGTCCTGAGATGGCAGTTCACACCAAAAGAGAGCTATTAAAAGAACCATCACCATGGCTTTCCTCCAAGTCACACTGCAGAGACCAGAAAGGAAGCCAGGAGCACTGAATGGCATGAAAGTTGCTGTGGGTGAAAGGGTTAGGACAGGCCCGCCATGGGCAGTCACCTCTTCTCACTGTCAGTAATACTCCAACGCGTAGGAATTGAGAGAGACTGAACCAGGTGATAAATAATCTGGTCGACTCCAAGTTCCAGATCCAGGCTCTGAACTTCTATCTTGAGCCAGAGGAAAGCTAAATTTGAACATCCGGAGAGATGGGATGATTTGGAAGTTAGACCTCTTTTTCTATAATTTTCAAATCAAAACTTTTTTTGTTTTTTTTTTTTTTCCAACAGAACCGGAAAGGTCATAGTGATTTGAAATCAGTAATTCATTTTTTTTTCCTTTTGGTTATGGGAGAAATCATCAATTCGATTTCTCAATAGACCTCATAAACATAACTGTCTCCATGCCAGAACAGAAATTAAATGGCTGAGTGATTCTCAAGGAGGTATGTCCTACGAAGTCTTCACACCAAGTCACAAGAGCAAGTACGCAAAGGCAAATGAACCAGAGGATGTGTTGTGTGCACTTACAGTTTTGACAGCATATGTCATCAGAACAGCTAAAGTTTTCAAAGGCAAGACTACTTAATGTTTCTTGAATTGCTTTTCTGGGGAGAGATATATAGGGAACACAATCGCTAAGATTTTGGTTGAGTTTTGGGTTATTTAACTTGTTTCAAACTTGTGTCTTCTAGGCTTCTATCCATGGTGTATTATAAACTTAAAGTCTGTTTTGATGGGGTTGTAATGGTGGATGCATGTCATTACATTTTCACTTAGATTCTCCAACAGAAGTCAACTCAGAGGCTCATCAGGGGCTCCAATGGCTCACCAGGGGAGCCCATTAGCAATTACGGTCCAACACTGTTTCACCAGTTACAACAAATGCACTGCACTGATAGAAGATATTAAAGATACAGAGGGTTGTGAGTCCCCATGGGGGCTTGGAAGTGGAGTTCCCTCCACTTTCCATTCTCTCTTCATATAAACTGAAAGGTACCATTCGTCAACATATGTTTCGTAAATTTTATAGTCAAGCCTTCAAGTGCTAAAATCCTCTCTGTCTTTTTAAAAAGTCCCCAGAAGATGGATCACATCACTGGTTATTTACATTTAATGTTCAAGATGAAGAACAGTTGGGACAAGACGTTTTTTTTTTTTTTTCTGGATTAATCATTTTATTCGTTTACATTTCAAATAATATCCCCCTTCCCCATTTTCCCTCCACAACCCCCCCAACCCATCCCTCTCGCCCTCTCCCCTTTGCCTCTAGGAAGGTGCTCCTCCACCCACTCCCGCCTCGCTGCTCTAGCATCCCCCTACATTGGGTCATCAAGCCTCCACAGGACCAAGGGTATTGCAACCCCATAGAAAGAACAATATCAACTAACTGGACCACCCAGAGCTCCCAGGGACTAAATTACCAACTAAAGAGTACACATGGAGGGACCCATGACTCCAGATATATATGTAGCACAGGATAGCCTTGTCTGACATCAATGGGAGGAGAGGCCCTTGGTCCTGTGGGGACAAGACCTCGTCACAAAACCCTGACCATGGAGCGTTCTTTTTTGTTTGTTTGTTTTTTGTTTTTCGAGACAGGGTTTCTCTGTGTAGCCCGGGCTGTCCTGGAACTCACTCTGTGGACCAGGCTGGCCTTGAACTCAGAAATCCACCTGCCTCTGCTTCCAAAGTGCTGGGTTTAAAGGCGTGTGCCATCACTGCCCGGCAGAGTGTTCTTATCCAAACTCCTGAAAACTCAATTTGAACCTTGTAAACAGTGGACCTCAACATGCATATTTTTGGGCATTCTCTTCATGTCAGCAAATTCTCAAGAGTTTGTATTTTCTTCTTCCAGGAGAAGTTTGGAAGGAGAGTTCACTAGTAATTGCTTGCAATGCATCAAACATGATAGGTAGAATTTGCGTCTAATTTACAGCGGCTAGTGCTAGCCAGGGGAAGAGTAACATGGTGAATCAGACAGCCTTTTCTTGGTCTTTATGAAATAGCAAACAAGGTGTGAAGCTGACATATAGCAAATTTGTTTTCTCTGTGACATTCCGCTCACCCTGCCATAATAACTGTAGATCTCAGTTTTAATCTCTGCCACAATGGAAGATTTTTCAATGCAGAAGTTTCTTGGCTGGTTGTCAGAGGGGAATCTTCAGGCTCATTAAGACCCTCATCAGTCAGGGGAGGAAGGCTTGCAGCCCAGTTTCATCCTAGATGTGCTGAGGATTCCTAATGTTATAACCCTTTAGTACAGTCCCTCATGGTGCGGTGACCCCAGCCATAAAATTATTTTCATTGCTACTTCATGACTGTAATTTTGCTACTTAATGAATCATAATGTAAATATCTGTGTTTTCCTGGGGTCTTAGGCAACCCCTGTGAAAGGGTTGTTTGTCTATCCCATAAGGCATTGCAACCCACGTCGAGAACCACTGGTCTATATGGCAGTCTAGAGTGTACCATGATAATGAACGAAAACAACTCAGAGAAAACCACTGACTGCAAGGCAAACCTGGAGTAATGGGATGCTCAGTACCCAATAAGGAGGCACAGGTGCTGGCAAACTCATGTCTCGTGGATCTGAAAGAATTCAGGTTCCACTGAGGCTGTAGAACACTGCGCATGCGCAGGTCACTAATTTGGACCTCCGGGGTTGTGAGAAGGGGCAGAGGAAGACTCTTCAGGTTCATGGCGAGAGAGCAAGTAGGATTTTCTTGTTGATGTTCAGAGCAACACACTTTTACCATTTCAAAAGGTTTCATGGTTCTAAGAAGCTCAACGGAGGGAAGTAAGGTAACTAGATTTTGAGGTCAAAATTTGCATTTCCAAAGCACTAAAGAAGAAATAAGTGATATTTTGAAGTAAGACTAGAAGCTATTTTTGGAGATGGGGAGAAAGACACAAAGCAGCAGACAGGAGCTCTTCAGTACTGTGTACAAGCTTTTATTTACATTCCCGACAGTAAACCAAATCTGCGTTTTAAACTGTGGTTGATGTGGGAAGAAGGCTGCTTATATTAGGATATATATTTTCTGCTCACGTGCAATATTTTAAAAATAAATGAATCACACAGAAGCAGAGTGGATACATTTTGAGTAATTTAAATATGTGTGTATTACTTGGGGAATATTGAGAAATCTTGTTTCAAGTTTCATGAACTGGTGTTTGGGTCCTGGTGTCCTTTTTCTTCTTCACATTGTTTAATACAAATTCCATTAGAAGGAAAACTTGCTATCAAACAGTGACATAGCAAATGCATCCTCAGCATTGGAAGGTTCCATCTCACGGCTCCACTGCCATTTCCATGATAAATTACTAAGTAGACAGGGAAAAATTAAAGTTGGACTCCAGGAGCCACTACCAACAGAAGGCATAATATGTTTATGGCATTATAAAATTTAATTTACTGAAATTTATCTTCCAATGCTTTTCAAACTTGCAAGTGCTGTGTAAAATGAGATATACCGGTAAATTCCAAAGCTAAGCTTGGGCTCTTGGGACTCCATACACCTTTGATCTTGTCACAAATTGGCTCCTGGAAGCCAAGTCTCCAGCATTCAGGTCTCCAGGGACTTTACCCCTGAAGCATCTCAAAACAAATAAAGTAGCTGAGACAGATGCTAGGCCCAGACAGAATGGCAACTATTTCACAAAATTAACCTCAAACGATGTGAACAGACAATTCCTCTCATGTCATTCTGTCTCCTTCCCCCCCCTCCCCCATGAAATCATGCTATTGCTTTGGCTTAAATGCAATAGATAGAGGTATTCAGCCTGGGCTGGCGATATTTCTGATACATATTTCAATAGATTACCCTGAATTGGCCTCCTGGAAGCAGTTAGGCTGACCAGCTTTGCAAACATCTCTGTCAGCCCTCGTCCTTACCTGCTCACACCCGGCGCTAATGGATGTGAGCAGGGAATGATGATAATCACTGTCTGTCTGCCAGGCCCTGGGTGTGCTGCCTGCGTTTCCACAACAGCCCGTCTGGAGGGGAAAAAAGAAAGAATCAGGAGTGTAATTCAATGAATCCTTGGGAAACAAGCTCCAGGCTTTCTTTTTCCTTTTAAAGGAGAAGTGATATCAGAAGCAGGATTATGAAAAAGAGTTCGAAAAAATAGGATCATTGTGAATTAGAAGAGCGAGGGCATTTCAAATTGAATTACGCAGGATCATGGCAATTAGAATTGGAAAAGATCTTTCGGTCTCTCTCTGTCAAAGCATGATCACTCCCAGTGGTATATTCTTCCGAGCCCAGTCCAGTCCAATTTTGAATGATTCAAGTGATGGAGTGTCCTCTCTTCTCTTGGGATATCACTTAACAGTCAAAAATAGCTAACTGCTAGGGCATCCCTGCATATTTTTTTCATTGTCTTATTTCCATTATTATGTTTCGTATTTTGCCCCAATCCAACTTAAAATTATTTGACTTTAACTTTGAGTGATTATAGTCTACGTTTAAATGATTAAACCCAGCTGAGCCTGAGTCTTCATAGCTAGGTTAACTTGTCTCTCACCCTATCTTTCTTTCATGTGTTTCTCCCATTTATACATAGACACATGCATATGGGCCCCACCAACACACTTACCTACGACACACATATATCACATACACAACATGAGTATTTTATACTGCTTTGTTTTCTTGCGAGAAATAAAGGCCCATGATTTTTAGTCAATTCGCTGATTAAACAATTACAAAAATCAACAATCTGTTCCTCTGATGTTGGTAAGAGGCAACACATGTAAAGTTAAATGTTTTACTTTGTGAGTATTTCTTTGACACGGATATCACAATGTTCTTTTCCTATGATGTTCACAATAACTTATTTGGCATAAATGATGTAGATGCAAAATAAAATACTAATATTATAAACGTGTTTCTAGAGAACATTACTCAAATCTTTCTTGACATCCATTGAGACACACTAACTTATGCTTTCTTTGTGCATGGACTTAGTGACAATAAATATGGTTTAAGGCTTGGGTAGGTACTGGACACTGAAAGAGCAGCTGGGGTGTTCAAGGGTAATAGGACTTGCTTAAAGGAGATCAGATAGCTTAGGGAGCTTTCTACTTCCTTTAGTAGAACTGCGCTGATGTATTTTTTGCATTGGTCAATCAATGAACCAATGTCCAAAACAGGGAAGAAAATAAGTATACTAGAAAAAAAGAAGAAAGCAAAATACAGACAAACTTTTTTTCTTTTTTTAAATCACCATTTCTATGAGGATTTTATATGTCACCAATTCATGAAATCTTCAAGCTGGAATGTATCTTAGAAATCATTCAATCATAATCAGTGATGTGGCAGTCACAGTCTGAAAAAAATAGAGAGCCTTGTATAAAACTTTAAACTTTTAAATGTGTTCATTAATTAAACTTTAGTGTGTGTGTGCGTGTGTGTGTGTGAGTGCACATGCAAGTGTGTAACATGTTTCTGTGTCAAATTCCTTTAAAACTATTTTTCATTTAACCTTTTCTCCTTCTTTTTTGGTTTTGGGGATTGAACCCCGAGTCTTGTGTGTACTGGATAACTGCTCTGTCGCAGAGATATGCACTAACCCTCCTTCATACAAAACACGCAACAAAGGAACGTTTAAAACACAGAGAGTGTGCAGGGCGGTTAACCGGGGAAGACCTGACTATACATTTTGGTGAGAAGGGGAAGATGAAGGCCAACGAAATAAACAGAAAAGGCGAGCAAGTTTGGCGTGCTCAGTATATACTGTTACTATAAAAGCTCGACAAATTTAACTCAGTAATCTCTTACTTTGATATGCATTGCCCACATTTATCAGATGATGAATCTGAGTCACAATGTATTAGTATCGAAGTTGTTTCACAGTGGGATTGGCTCCTAAGGCCAAAAACTAACACTCACATCTATGCAGAGAGGAACATTAATGGCCAGCAAATCAAATCACCCTCTAAACCCATGAAGGAATCAGTAGTCGGAGGACCCTTCATGGTAGGAGTGAATGGAAGACTAGTCGGTTGAAAGACTCTCAGGAAAACATTAAAGACCTATTTTACTATGCCAAATGAATCAGAGGTATAGAAAAAAATATGGTAGAAACTAAATCTTCTTGGGGGATACTTAAAAAAATCTGACACTTATTTTTCTGTAACAGAGCCAGCTAGCCGCCTGGTCCTGACACGATCCTGACACAGTAGAGCCTGTCTACAAGGGTCTTCTGTAACTGCAAGGCTTGCTATCAAGCCTTATTGCATCAGCCTCTATAGTTTTTGCTGATTACATCAGGTCTTGGTAATATGCTGGTTTCCCCTTGTGGTTTTGAGAGAGAGAGAGAGAGAGAGAGAGAGAGAGAGAAATTAATTTCGCTGAATATTGCATACATGTGTGCAAAACAATAATAGACACTGAAAAATATTTGTAGATCCATGTAAATATGAAAGTTGTACATCTATTTTAAACCATATATATTGATAATGGACCAGTCAGGAATTGTGATATAACATAGTATTTTTTTTTTATCCTTGAATATTCTGTATCAGTCTATTTCAAAATACTGTATATGTTGTCACTTCAAAATCATATCTATTTCATTTCTATAATCAAATCATTTCTATAACCTTACATAAATCTTGATATTTATGTATGTAGATAGCAAGTAAGAAGAAAATAGGCATAGCAACACAATTACCCAACAGCAATGCCACTATTGCTACTTAAGATAAAATTCTTACGGATAGCTACTCTCTTCCCTCACTATATATACATTTGGGGAAGTCAAAACTGAGATCAGCTCTATATGTTAAATTAAGTTCTCCCCCCCCCACTCAGCAAATGTTATGTTTACAATACAGAAATGTTCCTAATGACTCAAGTGTTAAAGGCTTGATCCTGCAGTAGTGTTCAAAGGAACTGAATGGTGTGAGCTTTAATTTCATCAATGATCACAGATGACTAGACTTTTGGGGGCCAGAGGAAGTAGGTCACTGAAAGGCCCTTGTTACCTTTTACATCCTTTCTTTTGCTTCTTCCTTGCTGCTTCTTAGTTGCAATGGGGTAAACAGCCTTCCTCTGCCATGTTCTGCTATGGTATTTCTGCCTTACCCACAGGCCTAATGAAGCCAACTGACCATAAACCAGAGCTGTGAAGCAAAACAATTCTTTCAGGCTGGAGAGATGGCTCAGAGGTTAAGAGCACTGGATGTTCTTCCAGAGGGCCTGAGATCAGTTCCCAGCAACCACAGGGTGGCTAATAACAAACTATAGTGAGATCTGGTGCCCTCTTCTGGCATGTAGATGTACATGCAGGCAAAACACTATACACATAATAAATCTTTTAAAAACAAACAATTCTTTCTACCCTTAAACTATTTATGGCAGATATTTGTCATAGTGACAGAAAGTTAATTAATGTGATAATGCAATGTGGGCACCTTAGGTAACTAGTATAGATTTCCAAAATAATTTTACTGCATAACATTTGACCATACAGATTGTTCATGATTTATAGACCATAACATTAACATTAGACATTATATTTATTTTAAGTTTAAAATGATTATTATGGATGGAGAGTATGATTACAATCTGAAATATGTAAAGTATTTGATTCTTATTGCAAAATTGGCTTTAGAAATGTTTGGAGAATTTACCTTCCTGGTGAGAGATATGCAAAACACCTTCTTCACTGGTCTCTAGAAACCTGGAAATTATCATTTTTATAAAATCCTCAACAATAAAAGGGAAAATTGTAATTAATTTAAATTTGAATTTTTCATGTGTGTGTGCACATGTGTGTCGAATGTGTATGTAGGCATGCGTATATTTCTATGGGGTGTATGTGTGCACACGTGGGTTATATATTTACGGAGACTAGAGGTCAACCTCTGATGTCATTCTCTGTGTGCCATCTACTTTGCTTTGGGAACCAGTGTCTCTAATTGACCTGGAGCTCACCAGATAAGCATAGCTGGCCAGAAAGCCACAAAGACCTGCCTGTCTCTACCACCTCGGGTGAGCAAGAGCCACTACATCCAGTTTTCCTTTATGCAGCCTTAGAATCAACTCCAATCACCACGATTGCGCAGCAAGCACTTTACCAGTTCAGCCACCTCTCCAGCCTTTCCTCGGCCTATTCTATGGCTTATAAATGTCCACAATCACTCCTGTGTTCAAGGCTTTGGTTCCAAGCTGATATTGATGGGTGACTGGGTCAGAAGGGCCCTAATTTCATCAGTGGGTTAACTCATTGATGAGTTTATACTAAATGGGCTCTTAGAAGATGGGATCTGATTGGTGAAGTAGGTCACTGGGGGCATGGCTTTAAAGAGTACAGCTTATCCCTGTCCCCTTTTTGTCTCTTTCTGCTTCCTGGTTGCCATCTAGTGAGCTGCTCTGACTGACAAGGCCCTCTCTACCATTGCTCTGCCTGGCCTCAAAGCAGTGGATCCAGTCAGCCACACTCTTGAAGCCTCTGAAGTCATGAGTCAAATGTATTCCTCCCTTAAGTTACCCTTTTCAGATATTTTATCACAAAGAAAAAAGTGACTTACAGTCATTTTTATCTCTTCCATTGATGAAAGCACATTTAAGGTCACCCAGTTGCCATTGTGGTTCTCTTCTCTTTCTTATCAATCTACAAGATGTTAATAAATGAAGGATATGAAGGATAAGAAGAAACCTTGTCATTCCTTCTCTTGTTTTTGTAGCAAACTATGTTTGTGTATGTAAAGACATTCGGGGAAAGACAGACAAGTGGGAAACACGGGTCAAAAGGCTCGGGAGAAAGCTTAGACTGACTTGAAACTCTAGTTTTCAAGTTAAAGACGACATTTATAAATCAAGAAGAAAGTTGTTCCCCTGGTGAAGATGTATTTGAGAATGTCTTCTATGTATAAATTTGCATTACATAAAGAAGGCATTAACAGAATACAGGCTCACCTAAAAATTTAGGAGCTAATTCCTGAAATGACAATGAAAAATCTTCTTTTTAAGAACGGATATGTCTTTTGGCTAAACATGGATGAAAGCTTTTCCTCAATATGGCATAATAACTCCTGCAGGCTCACAGCAGTAAAACTAAGTCAGCCTTAAAGTATCCTATTACAATAAAATCAAATTTAACCTCTTAAACTCAAGGCATAAATCACTCATTTCTCTTTCAAACAATTTGTGAGTATATTATCATAAATACTACCTGTCACAAGACTGACAGCTGTCAGTAGCTAAAAACCATGAATAAAATTGAAAATGCATTTGAATAAGAGAATCATCATAGCATTTTTTCTTGATAGGTAACGATAATAAGAGTTATGATAGACAAGAGAAAGAATCTCAGACAGCTGAAATCAAGAAAACTTTCTTTAAATTAAAGCAAAAATCATCCTCAAAAGAGTTTTATTTTCACAAAACTAATAGTCAGTAAAAAAGCTATTGGCTCTTGGTAATGAGCAGCAATGGCGAATTATGTTTACTTTTTGAATTTTTACATTGAAAGTATGTATTGA
Source organism: Rhynchomys soricoides (assembly GCA_019843965.1). Classification (NCBI taxonomy): domain Eukaryota; kingdom Metazoa; phylum Chordata; class Mammalia; order Rodentia; family Muridae; genus Rhynchomys; species Rhynchomys soricoides. The sequence continues at coordinate 8,613,791 of JADRCH010000066.1, read as the reverse complement.
ATTGCAGGGAATGACTTTAAAACTGTATTATCCAAGTTTATATCTTTGCAAATAATCCTGAACGTTCATTAATATTTCTCCAACAATATAAAATTAATCTCTTCTGAGCTTTAAAATATACTTTTAATCATTTACTAGAGTGAATACATCCAAATGCTTTTGAAAAGACCCAACCCAATATATTTTAAATAAAAGAAGCTTCTTCCACATTTTCAAACTCAACTTGTCTCTCTTTCGCATTTTATGATTTAAAGAACATAGCATTACGTGCAACAATTTGAATAGATCTCAAGGGCGTCATGCTAAGTGGGAAAAAGCTGACCTCAAATGGTCATATACTTTTCAACTCCGTTTACATAACACCCTTGAAATGACAAGCTATGGAGATGGAGAGGAGATTGTTAGTTGTCAAGGTACAGAGGTAGAAGTGGTTGTCACTAATAAATCAGCAGCGTGAGGAAAGTTTCTCCGTGTTCTTGGTTTTGTGTCTTGGTTATGGTTGTAATCGCAGAAATCAATACAGAAGATAATATTATATGGAACAGTGTGCATACCCTCGTGACTGCATGTCAAAACTGATCAAAACCTGAACAAAGTCCGCAGTCTGTGGAGTAGTTCTGTACCAACATGCCTTTCCTGGTTTTGATCTTGTACTGCAGATCAAATGATGGCATGTCACCATTGGGGAAAACTAATGGAAAGATTCCCAGAAATCCAGTGCATTAATTTTGAAACTTTGTATCCAATTAGTTAAAAAAAAATTTATAAAAATTATTTTGAAATTACACTATCTACCTATTCACATTTTATCATTTATAGATAATTATCAGAAAGGAAGCACTTTATAATCCTCGGCAGCCACATTGTCCATCACACCATTTATTTACCGGTGAATTTATTTTCCTTGATGGGTAATTTCTTGAACTCTCATCCAGTGCTGACTTGTTCTTCAGACACATTTCTAATATGTGTGGTTACCTAGTTTTCACAATTACGGCAGATGTATTCATTCAGTCAACTTGGTAGTCATTCATTCCTTTCTCAAAATGAAGATACATGGCCTGAAATTCAGGAGAGAAAGATCTAGAGAAAGAGATCCGGGAATCTTCTGTAGCCCTTGGGAAAATATCCTTCTGCTTTTCCCAGTGGGGAGCTAATAAGTGGATGGAGGAAGTGAAAAGAGACCTAGTCTGGAAGAGCTCTGTCCAGGGGATTCTGGAAATTGTCCTGAAGACAATGAAGAACCATCAACCTGTTGAGCCAGCCAGGGTGTGGGATAAAGGGCTGGGTTTCGTTTTGTAGGATTTCAGAGTTTTTAGTATGGAAAACTTGAGAGATGAGTTGAGAAGTTGTGGCTTCTACTCTTAACAAAATCTGGACTCGGGAGAAAGCCTTTCACCGTAAAGATGTCCTGGGGTGTTATGAAACCCTTGCACATCTCCAGAAAGGAGGAATACCAAGCTTAACCTCACTTTTGCCATCCATGTCCCACCTAAAGAGGAAGAAACCTGAGAGGCACTTGGGAGGCGTAGAGCCCTGGGGACATGCTCATGGGAAGCTTACAACCTTGCCATAGGACTGTATGATGCTTCCTCTTCTTTCACTTCTGCCTTTCAGAAGACATGTTTACTACCTAACCTTCCCTTCATGCTGCATGTCAAGTCCGCATACTACTAACAAGTTAGAGAGCATATCAAAAGGCATCAGAACCAGATATGACAAAAACATTAAAATTAGAAAACCAGTGTCTTAAAGATCTATGGCACCCTTGTAGATTTAATGGGAAAACAGAACTTGCCAGAAGAAATGGGTGCTGTCAGCAGAGATGACAAGAGAGTCAAAGAAGAAATGCTAGCAATAAAAAATGTTATAGTTAAGAAAGTCTCTGGCCTTGCTGGAAACCTAACACTCTAGTTGGATATATCAATCCCCTGGGGAAGGGACTACATCCTCAGGAAGATAGCTCCACCGGAAGGAGGAGTTATCAACCATTTAATGAGATCGTGTACTTGACCTCCCCAGAAGTCCCACCTCCTAGTGCTGTCACTCAGAAGCCAGTAGGTTCCATTGGGTTAGAGGTTCTGTTAGGTCGGTCCACTTTTCTAAGTCCTGACTAAGAAAGAAATAACTTACCCTTTTTCTTTCAAATGCTGACAGCAGCCCACTCGTGCTTACTCTGCTATTCTAAAATTTTTCTCCTTTTTCCCTCCAGTTCTCCTCTCTGCCATGTGGTTGTCCTCTGTATATCTGACCTCTACACCAGCTGAACTCAACTGGCATAGTTTTGTTCGCATTCTCTTCTCTTCCCCCGAGCAGATGCCAGCTCCTGAGAGTCACTAAGCACATATGAACTCAATTCTACTGTCAATGAACTAGATACTGTTGAAGTTACCTTAATGAAAGATGACCGTTCCCTTCCAAACTGCACATCGATCATTCACCCAGGTAAACCACGCTTGCCACAGAAAACACACCTCAACAGTATTGCAGAAATAGAGGTTACAAAGTTCTACTGTTAAAGAAGAAACACTTTCACATAAATACAGTTCACGACTAAAATTCGTATATATCTTCATTGAAATGAAATGAAAACAGAGCAAGAGCGCCTTGGGGGGGGCACTTAAAACGTGTGGTATAGATGCTAGAAAAGAAGAAACGAAAAAGACCAAAAAAGAAAAAAAAAAGTTGGCTCTTGGAAAAGATCAGTAAATCTGACAAAACTCCACAAAGGCTAAGAGAGAAGAGAAATGGTACAAATGACTAATACCAGAAACCAAAGATCGTAATTGTGATTTCTGTAGGATTTAAATGAATAGTCAGGAATGCCATGAACAAGTCTTCATTCACATGTGGAACAATCCTGGATGGCAGAGGTCATTACCTTTAAGAACCTCTCAAGCCTCTCACAAGAAGAAATGCTCTATTGACAAGGGCCTGTTGTCTCTGAAATGCATCCCATCTGTAACTCATAACCTTCCCAGTCAGAAGCAAGACTAACGAGGTTCACTGCTAAAGTTCACCAGAAGATTTAAGAAATAAATTACATTAATTTTCCAAAATGTCTTTCGGTGAAAGCAGAAGGGATACTTCCTAACCCAGGCTACTTGACCAGCTTCACCGTAATAACCAAAGCAGATATGACAATGAATGAACAGAAAGCCACAGAGCAATATTCCATGATGATAACAACAAAATAGAAACATCTTGAACTCCTACAACAAAATAAAAGAATCGTACACAAGTCTAAATAGAGTTTAGACCTGGTATGTGAGGCTCAATAGTCTCAAAAGCTAACTACAGTCATCTAACATATAAGCAACTAAAAAAGAAAAATCCCATGATCACACAAAGAGTTAGCTGAGATTATTCAAAGTTTAAAATTTCCATCAAAATAGGACCAAAGGACTACTTCATCAACTGCCTTAAAACAAAAAATATAAAAATATATTTTTTAACAAAAAATATAAAAAGTGTATTGTCCTTGTTCAGCTCATGCTTAGGCAATCGTGTTGGTGAGACACTATGGGTTTCACAGCAAACTCCTCCTCTGAGTGTCTGGTTTGTATGGTATTTCCACCCCCTTATCTGCAGTGCCGCTTGGGTCTTAGGTCTGCACCTAAGTTGCATTGTAGATCCTTTGGGACTGGACTCCACAACTCTGAATTTTGATTGGTTGTAGTTTTCTGTAAGGGTTCTACATCTTTTGCAAAGAAAAGTTTCCTTTATGAAGACTGAGGACCACACTTGTTTGTGGTATAAGGACAAATATTTAGAATACAGTTAGGGACTATGCAAGCCTCAGCCCCACACAAAGGACTACAGTTACCTATGGAATGCTAAGAGCATTAGTCCTATGCAGGAAACAGTACATCAGGTGGTTATTCAATACCAAATAGTCAGCCCTAAAAGCATCCATGTTTATACATACACACTATGAAAGTGAGCAAAGAGTGCTGTTTCAAGGAAGGGAATGGAAGGGGAGAGTGATCTAATCATACCATAATTTCAAAAATTTTATATATATATATATATATATATATATATATATATATAAATGATTACTAATTAAAAACTAAGAGCTTTCAACTAAAATTAGGAACAATGCAAAGATGCTTCCTGTGTACTTCTTTTTAAACACTATGCTGTATCTCTAACCAATAAGACAAGAAAGGGGGACAATAAGCAGATAAATGTAGAAGGCAAGAATAAAAATGTCTTTGTGTAGAAAATTCCAAAGAAGTAGCATAAAGATATGTTGAGCCAATAAGAATTATAGGATTATAGAATTGCATAAGATTCATGTGCAAGAGCAACTCGTCTTTCTCTATACCAGTAATTATAAAGTGGCATTTGAATTTTAAAATGTGTTATCATTTATACTAACATTCCCCGGCATCAAATATTTAAGTATACATATTGAAAGATATATCAAGGATGCGTATGAAGAAAACCACAAAGCTGACAAAAATACACCATCAAATAAGAACTAAACAAATGCTAAAATTGTCTATGTTCATGGATAAGAAGACTTAATACAACAAGACTTTGGAATTCTATAAATTGATGTAGAAATTCATTCCGATTCATTGCAACTCCAGTCAAACATCAGCAGGTTATTTTATATAGTTCAGTAAACCAATTCTGAAGTTTATATGGGGGGAGCCAAAATTAGCAACTGAATACTGAAGGAAAAGAACAAAGTTGGAAATTGAACATTGTAACTCAAGACTTAATTTTAAGTCTACAGCAATAAAATCAGTGTGGTATCAGTGAAGGGGGACAATTAGACCCATAAAACAAAATGCAGAACCCCAAAACAGACCCACTCAAATATAGTCTACTAATCATTAGCAAAAGCAATATACTGTAACATAACAAAGACGATATTTGAACACATGAAGCCAGAACAGCTAGAAATCCACATGTAAAATCACAGAGATGCAGACCTAACACTTTACACACACAATTAACTCAAGTTGAATCCCAGGCCCGAGAGGGAAATGCAGAGCTCTCACACTCCTAGAAGGTAGCCTAAGAGAAAACCCAGATGACCTTGGGGATGGAGACAACGTTTTGATGGTATGATTCATGAAATAAATAATTGATGACCTGAGCTTCATTAAAATTAAAGACTCTGTGAAAGAGAATGTCAAGATAATGAAAAGACAAGTCTGAGAAAATATTTGCAAATGATGCATTTGATAAAGGACTGTTGTGTAAAATACAGAAAGGACTCAGACTTGGCAATCAGAATTAGAGACATAGCTTAGTGGAAGACTGGCACTTGCCTAGCTGTGGGAGACCTTGAGTTCATAAAGCAACCCTGGCATCCCAAAAAAGAAATCAATGAAACACCTAAACAATAATAACATGGACAACTCATTTACTCGTAGAAAAACGATCTGAACAGACATTTCACCAAAGCAGATTTACAGATGGCCAGTAAGCATATGAAATGTTCAACATCATATGTCTCTAGGGAACTGTGAAGTACAACAAAGAGATACAACTGGATACCTATAGCCATAACTCAAAACTATGACAACACTGAAGACTGGTGAGAATATGAAGCAACAAGAAATCTTATCCAGGGGCTGTAGAGATAGCTCAGTCACTAGGAGCACTTGCTGATCTTCCAAAGGATGCAAGTTCAATACCCTGCATTCACATAAGTGGTTGACAAACACCTATAACTCCAGCTTCAGGAGTCCAACAACCCTCCCTCTCCTGGTCTCTACAATCATTGGCATACATATACCTAAACATATGTATACATATATACACACACATATACATATAAAAATAAACAATTTTTTGAAAGAGAGAGAACTTCTTTACTGCTGGTGGGAATGCAAAATAAAAGAGCTCTTTTGGTTAACAATTAGGCAGCTTCTAAAATGTCTAAACCACTCTGATCATATGATTCAACAATTATGCTCGTTTATGTTTACCCAAATTAACTGAAAACCTATGTCCACATAAAAAGCTGCACTTGAATGTTTATAGCAGTCTTGTTCATAATTCCCCAATACTGGAGACAACCAAAATGTCCTTTAGTGCTTAATAGATAAATTGTGATGCATCTAGACTGCAAGATATTGTTGGGTGCTAAAAAATGAAGATCTATGAAGTTATGAAAGACATGGAGGAAATGCAAATACATATTACTGAATCAAAGCAGCCACTCTTGAAAAACCTATACAGCCCATGCTTCCAGTGTGTGGCACGGAGGAAAAGGCAAAGCAGAATAGACGTAGATCCGTGTTGCCGTGGATTGATTGGCAGGAGGGAGACCTGAAGAGTAGATCACAGAGGATTATTAGGATAGTGAATCCATTTCTGACGTCATTACAAAATACCTGACTCTAGATATGGAATAAAGAAAAAAGGTTCATTTAGCCTAGTTTTGGATGCTGAAAGTCGAAACTAGACAGACTTCTTGATTCAACCTCTGATGACGCTCCTCTTGGCTAAGTCAGCGCACAGAAAAAGACACTTCTGGCAAAAAACTAACCAGGGTCGCATGAGAACTAATCCCCTTGAGAACAACTGCTTCAGTGTCCTAAACTTTACACTGCTCCCACAAAAGAAGCTTTCCATAGCCTCCTATGTTGCTACCCTGGAGGCCAACCTTCAAAATTGGAACATTCTGGGGAAATAATAAACTGTATCCAAATTGCAGCAGGTAGCAAGACGATTCATTTCAGTAGAATATTGACATGTATATATACTTCAACATTTGCCCCAGATCATACAATGTACAACATCAAGAGTGAGCCCTATTGTAATTAATGGACTTTGAATCATAGTGTGTGTCAACATAGGTTGGTTGACAATAGAAGCTGTGTCTTTGCGGTCAGGATCTCAATATTAGAGCAAGTTGGATACATAGAGGGATAAGCAGTACATGAACACTGTAGTTTCCGCTCAGTTTTTCTTTGAACCCAAAACTTATATATTGTCTTAGACTTGTTCTGTGTCAAAACACCATGATCAAAAACCAAGTTGTTGAGGAAAACGTTTATTTGGCTTACACTTCCATATCCCTGTTCATCACTGAAGGAAGGCAGAACAAGAACTCAAACAGGGCAGGAACCAAGAGGCAGGAGCTGATGTAGAGGCCACCATGGAGAAGTGGAAGGGTGCTACTTACTGGCATGCTACCATGGTTTGCTCAGTCTGGTTTCTTATAGAACCAAAGACCACCAGCCCAGGGATGGCACTACCCACAATGAGCTGGGTCCTCCACCATCAAATATTATTTAAGAAAATGCCTTCCAGCTGGATCTTATGGAGGCATTTTTTCAATTGAGTTTCCCTCCTTATAATTCTAGTTTGTGTGTCACGATGACAAAAGATTAGCCAGCATATATGTATACACACACACACACACACACACACACAAATACAAATAAAAATAAAATATACCAAATATGTTAATATACAAATATATAATATATGAACTAAAATACATTTCAAATTTTGAAAGTAGATGCAGCAAACAAATAAATTTTCAAATCCACATTCGAAATTCTCCCTCAGTCCACTAAATTGAGCATGAAAATCAAGAGACATTTTTTAGATAAGGTCTGACTATGTAGCCCAGGCTTTCTTGGAACTAATTCTAGAACCCAGGTTAGTGTTGAGTTCACAGTGATCCTTCTAGCTTGGCACCCCTAAGTGGTTTTATGAAATTGCTTTTTAAGGTCATCACTACCACTTAGGATTATTTTTTGAATCCTGGGCCAATGCTTCCCTTCACAGAAAGGAAACATAAAAGCCCATATTTTGAGAGTTATAGAGTATACTACGCACTGCTGTAACACTAATGGTTTATATTTCACAGGTTTAAATCATCATTTCTCACGTTTAGAATCAATTTTATTACTAATCTTAAAATGTAACTTCTAGGTTATTTCTACTGAGACTCTAAAATGAGTATAGGCCAATGGTTATTTTTTTTTTATTATTTAGTCTAGCATAAAAATAAACATACATAGAAATTCCATTTAATACTATTAGAAAAGATACATTGTGTCTAGAATAATCATATATTGAGAAAATTGTTTTTCAATTTTTTTTTTCATTTCAGAAGAAATAATTTAGGTACCAGAGGAGAAACTGCATAATATCTGCTATCAGGTACATCTTTCTGATTGTCTGCAGGTGGTGATGTTTATGAAGAACTAGGCATTTTTTTCCTTTAATGTTGATCCCGGAGCAGATCTGTGGCTGTCACACAAGTCTGCCCCCCCCCCCCAACTGCACCTGTTCAATTCGGAGATCACATTGCAAATAATGACATAATGATCTGCTTTGGGAGGTCATTGGTATGTTATGAGTAGACAATAATGGATCAGGCACTTTTGTGTGATTTCTAAAAATGTTACTTGGCTAGAGGACTCCATGAACAATGAGCAGAGATGGATTTTCCAGACTGGCAAGTCCTAGAGACAAGCAGAGCGGCATATTTAAAGGGATTTTCCAGGGCCTCTGAGGTAGAGAGTCTACCTTACTGAGGTGGTTTTGGTTTGGTTTTTATTTATTTATTTATTTTTCATGTGCATTTGGTGTTTTGCTTGCATATATGTCTGTGTGAAGGTGTCAGATCCCCTGGAATTGGAGTTATAGACAAGCCAGGTGAATCCTGGGAATTGAACCCAGGTCTTCTGGAAGAACAGCCATTGCTCTTAACTGCTGAGCCATCTCCCTGGCCTTGGGGATCTGTTTATTTGTTTTTGTTTGTTTTCATGTCTTTAGCAGGTTACCCCATACATTTATGGAAATGCCCGACGGAGCGCTCCAGTCTTTCCGTCACACTGAATTCTCTGACCTTAGCTCCAACCTCATTCTTCTCTGAGTTTATTTGTCTGTCCTCCAAAGAGTTCCTGAAAAGGGCCGGATAGCTGTTTTCCCCTCCCTCCTCTGACTTCCAACTACTTACCTGTGCATTGCTCCTCTGGTTCTGTATGGGTAATGAGCTCCCACTCAGACTTGTGTGCTCAGGTCTCTGGAGGGATGTCTGAACATCACCATGGTGATAGGGAACCACAGCAAAGCCCTTTGAGAAAGGAGATGGAGCAGGAAGGTTGAGGTATACCCCTGGCAACATTAAAGTGTTCTAGAGACTAGGAGGTAAATAAAGGTGCAAAACTATATTCTGATTCTTTGATGCTGTGGGGGCCTTGGAAACCAAACTTAGTTCATAACTTCAAGAAAATAAATCTTGGCTTTGCAGTTCATCTCTTCATTCAAGTGGAAATCTCTCCAACGCTCTTTCTCAATAACCACAGCTGTGTCACCTTCCTGTTTGTGAGCCTGGAGAGGTGTGTGTGGTCACAATGCCCACAAGGAAAGTAGTTTCTGGGTCTTTCATCCAGAAACTAAAGGTAGTTTGGCAATAACTAGCATTGGAAGAGGTGGTAGAATTAATTACTTATAATATAGTTATATCAAAGTCCTTAACATGGGACAAATAAAACAGGCATATCGTCATGGCTAGTTTTAAAGCCCCATGGCTAAGGTGTGTCCCCACAGACGTTCTGCAGAAACCCGCTCTACTGAGTCTACACCTAATGCTTGGTCACTGATTAACTATAGTGGGCTGCTGGGGAGGAGAAAAAACCTTACATTCTTCAACATAGCTATAAATCGGATTTTCTTTTTCATCCCAAACTCTTAGAAAGTGAATTCTAGATAATATGTTCTCTGAAAACGTCACAGACGCTCCAGTCTCTAAACAGTCACATTCAGGGAAAGAATCATTGGTTGGCTAAATCTAAGGAAACACTGGCTCAAATGACTAAAGGTAAGGAAATGAAGTTGCAGAGCACATCTGAGGATTGACGGAAGAGGCACTGAAGGAGTCACAGAGTGCATAGGGTACACACTGTAAATCTGACTTGTCTATAGAAGCCCTTTGTCTTTAGAGACCTCAGCATCTTACCTTATTTCCTTCTATTATGTGGATGCAACTACTTCACTCTGTTCTGGCCCACATGGTGCTCAATATGAAAACATTTCTATCTCTGGACTATGTCCTCCACAAATGCTTAGGGCCCAGAGAGCTCTACAGATATTGGCAGGATTAGGATACAACTTCCTTGTGTGGTAAGGTGGTGCTTCATAAGCTACTCTGTATAGGACAGCGTATCTGCACAGCTAACGGTCCCAGGAGATATAGATGCTGCTGGTCTGAGGCGCACACATCAAGAACCCCTCTTCTGAACCAAGGATTTCAACCCTGGCCACATGGTATATATATATATATATATATACAGTGATGCAGAATGATTGAAAATTCCTGACCTTCCAATACCTAAGTGATCAGAAAACTTACCCTTCCAAAGTGTGTAACTTGGCAATTTTTACTTACCAAATGATTCGAATATCATCCTAGACAATTAATATAAACATTTTCATCACCATCTAGAGGACTTTTAAAAGTCTAATGTGTGGTTTTAATACCCTGAGGCTGTCAGAGCCTCTGGGAGACCCAATAGAACACAAGCGGATTAGCTACTGGCGAATTCCCAAACAACTGCTTAAGTCCTTTTGTTTTTCCTCATCTCCTTCCTCCTCCCAAACAGCCCTTTCTGAAGCTTTCTTATCAATGTATCCCATGACCTCACTCTCCACTCCCTTAATGTCTCTTTCTCTGTCTCCCCTGGCCCTTTGTTCTACGTTCACCACACCCACACACATGCAATTAGAAATCAATCTTTATCAATTAAATATATTACATTCTTCATATGAGAGAAAATGTGATGTTTGTCTCACTCTGGTGGATATACTGTACCATAATGATGTCCAGTTCCACATATTTTCCTGCAAGCGTAGTAATTCATTATTTTTTGTATGGCCAGAAAATATTCCACTCCGTATCTGCATCCAGCACTTTGCCTGTTTTAGTACAAATAAATTCAGAGGTTTCAGGAGTTGAGAAGTCTTTTGAAGGAATCATGTTACCTTGTTTTTTTTCCGTGTGTTTTTGTGTCTCTGTGCTGTTATTTTGGATAGTTTTATTTGGGACTTTTATTCAGCAGCCCACTCTTGAGGGTTCAATCCATAGTTACTCAGAGAAAAGGAGGCGAATGGTTATAACAGCAACACAAAATGGTATAAGATATAGAAATACAATTGAAACTGATGAAATCCACTAATCTATCACCAGTAACCATTCATAGAAAATGGCAAAAACCAACCAAGAATATGAAGATATGAAGTTAAAACTTGGGTTCAATTCCCAGCACCCGCATGGTAGTTCCCAACCATCTACAGCTGCACAGCTGTGGGCACAAGCACCCATGTAGTATACAGATTAAAATACCAGCAGGGAAAACACCGACACACAAAACAGAATGAATAAATCTAAAAGAGCAAAATAACCAATTTAAAAATTATCTAGGATAAATGGTGAGATAGAAAATGAGTAAGATGATGAATGGATGAAAGAGAAAGTAGAAGAAGCCAGGCTACTGACAAAAGCGAACAGGGTGAACAATACTTAAAAATGGGAGAGAAAAGAACAAGAGTTTTTGCCTCAGTTACTATGGCACTACTGTGACAAGACACCACGACCAAGGCCACTTACAGCAGAAAGCATTTAATTGGGGGCTTGCTTGTGGCTTCAGAGTGTTAATCAATGAGCATTCTGTCAGGGAGCATGGTGGCAGTCAGGCAGGTGTGGTGCTGGAGAAGTAGCTAAGAGCTACATCTTGAGACACAGTAGAAGAGAGAAAGAAGAGACTGGGTCTGGTCTGACCATTTGAATATCAAAGCTCACCTCTTGGGACACACTTCTTCTAACAGGCCACACCTCCTGGTCCTTCTCAAACACTTCCACTAATTGGGGACCAAACATTCTGTCATATGAGCCTATGGGGGCCACCCTCCTTCAAACCACCACCACAGTTTGTTAAAAATAAAGCATAAAATAAGATGTCCTAGCTGAAGTAATGAGAATTTAGTTAAAAAAAAAATTGGTTAAATACTAAAAAGGGAAATAAAAAACAAAGATGTGAGGGTTTTGTTGTTATTGCTGTTTGTTTTTAATTTTTGAAAGATTAAGATCAAGTCAAAGTACTCCTAAAAGGACCCAACGGTGCATGAGGAGGTTTACAATGCCAAGCAGTTTCAGCAGAAGCTGTGGACCCAATGTGGGGGCTGGATATGGCCCAGAATCTGGACTACTCTAAACTGGCGCTGTCCATGTGCACATATAAATGAGCAATACTTATTGGACTTAATGGGTTATCAGAAGAAGAGGAGGGTGTGTCTTGGCAGGGAAAGAGAAACGTTGGCGGGCACACTAGGAACGGGGGAACGAGGGAATGTATGGTCGTACTTCATATCCACGTAAATGGATTCTCAAAGAACAAAAAAATAAATAAGGAAAAAAATCTACTAAAAGTGTAACAGAGAGAACAAAAAGGGAAAATAGATAAGAAAAGGTGAAAGGGGGGAAAGTGACTGTCCAATAATTTAATAAATGTATAAAAATTAATACAAATTTTTAAAAATATGTTATGGTAAAAATATTGCTAAACATGTAGTTCAAAGGGAAAAAAAGGAATCACGAAGAGCAAAAATTACAGATGACGTGTCAAAGCAGCTTTCTCCAAGTTCTCAGAAGTCAGAGACTGACAGCACTAGTGGGAACAGACCTGTCTCAGGGATGTTCTTCCTGCCGAGCCTGTTTACTATTACCTGGCAGTTTGGCCCAGAGCATGGTAAACAATGAGTCCTCTCCAGCCGTGTGCTCAGCCTTGTCTTATGATTTGTTGGTGGTTTCCCACCCCAGGGGAGGAGAGTATTTAAGGCCAAAGGAACAAACAAGCTTCAGCATTCTGCTTGGACAATGACCCTTGTCTGTGTCTTTTGTGTCAATCCCCCAGGCCTATGCTGGGTTCTCAGTAGCTTGACAGCTCGGGCGGGTGCTGTCACAGCACATGTTCAGGGTGCAGGGCGGGGCTAGAGGAACTGTCTGTTTCTTCCTGCAGTGTATGCTGGTGTTGAACCTGTGTTGGGCAAATACTCATTGTAGTAGCTTCCTTTCTTTGCTTACCAGAGGCCTCTGTTGGCCACGCTTAGCTTTGCTGTCTGAGAACTACGCTGATTCTCCCACCCTCCCAAGACTTCCCAAATTCTACACCCACGGTGGCTACTGTTCGGGCTAAGGTTGTCTTCTAAACTGTGTTTGAAGGGAGTGTGGTAAGGAAGCTCATCACTAAGATACAGGCAGAAAACCTGTCATTGTGCTCTCAGATCTCCCATGTTGGAAGATGCACTTTGGAGTTCCTGGACTCTGTAGCGATGAAGGTACACAGGCAGATTCAGATGATGCCCACACACTGACCACAGGCTCTAGGCTATCGAACTGTTCTTAATACCAAGTGTAGGGCAACTTTTCTCAGTTAACGGCCTGAGTCAAGCTTCTTACAGCCTGTAATTTTCAGCATATATCTGCTTCATCCCTTACTTCTGCACAAATTCCTCCTAGGGCTGACCCACAAGATACGACCCGTTAAGTTCAGACTTCACTAAACCTGGTTGTTCCCTGTTCTCCAGTCCCTGGGGAGGATCAGGGTTGGTTTTGGTTTGGGTTTTGTTTTTTGGGTGGTTGGGTGGGTGGGTGGGTGGTTGGCTGGCTGGTTGGTTTATTTGCCTCTTGTTTTCTTGAGACAGAGTTTCTCTGTGTAGTACTGGCTGTTCTGGACTCACTTTGTAGACTGGGCTCTAACTCTCAGAGATCCTCCAGCTTCTGCCTCCCAAGTGCAGAGATCCACCTGCCTCTGTCCCCAGAGTGCTAAAATTAAAAGCATGTGCCACCACAATCTGCCTGGGAGGCGCAGTTTTAAGCAATAGGTTGTCTCTTAAATAGGAACTCTGTTTCTGCCCTAAGTCATACAGACTGACAAAATGGGATTCCTCTCCATTGCTGACTAGTTTGAAGGAAGGAATGACCAACTCACCAAAGGCTTAGCTAGACTGAGACACGTGATAGCTGTCTTGAGAATAGGACTGCCCCACTGACTCCTGGCTTATTTTTTGTCCCTTTCCCCTGCTGGGGCATGACACAGGTGGAGTGTCGTTAGGTTTGGCTCGCTTCCTCTCCAACACTCTGCATGTCTTTCCTTTCTCGCTTTGCTGCTGTTCTTCTCTCCCTGTCCTTGTGAATCACTGAAGGTCGTACCCTTTCTCTCTTCCGGATACAGTGTATTCTTTCTCTCTTCCGGATACAGTGTATTCTTTCTAACACCAAGTCTTCTCCTTAACTGGGACACGCAGAGGCGGCTTTTAGTCCTGGAAGTCCATGGAGATCTATTTTTAAGTCACACTCCTCTATCTTGAAGTTCTAGAATTGTAAAGCAACTCTACAGTGCACACGATGTGATTTGACTTTCTAATTGTTGTTTATCATTGTTCTTTTTCACTGCCATGGCTGTTTCTTAATGTCTGCTAGGATGGGGGCCATTTCCACTTTAAAAACAAAATTGTCTTGGTGTGACATAGGCCTTGATATTACCTGTAAGTTTTAGAATCAGTTGATCCTTCTGGGATTTTTATTAAAAGTAGAATTCAATTTGAAGGTCAACCTGCAGGAAGGTATTTTTTTTCTTTCAATCAATTTTTTTCATATGATGCATTTTGCTGTTGTTTTGGTCACTCGCATAACTCTTCCCAGATCCTCCCTACCTCCTTACCCACCCAACTTTATGTTCTTTCTTTACCTCTTTTTAAAAACAAACAAAAACCCACAAACAAACAAACCAAGACTCCCACAACCACCCGCCACAAAAACTCAAAAATGGAAATCAAAATAAATGAGCAACATACCAGATAGACAAGACAAAATTCCCAAGCAAAGCAAAATTAGAGAAAAGGTCTACAAAAATACCACTGAGTTAGTTTGTGGTAGGCTTGAGGCCTGCCCTGAGTGTGGTTAATATGCCCATTGAGACTCCATTGAAGAAAACTAATTTTACTTTAGTCAGTGGATACCGATGGCAGACAGCTTCTTGCTTAGGGTTGGGAGTCCATGTCCACTTCCCCCTCAGTGCTAGGACTCAGTCTGGCTTGTATGTTTCCTTAGCAGAGTAATTGTATTAGGTTTTCTCTTATGCTTTATGTAAATCAACATATAGTGTACATATAATGGTAATTTTGTTATTTGACAAAATGTGTGTTATTCCATTGGGCAAAATCTCTATTACTATGTCCCCCAGTAACATTCTAATAGATGAACATTTTCTAATTTTAGACCCAATCACACTGTGGCTATGAAGCCCCATACCCTCTTTGTTAAGAATATGGTCGTTTTCCCATAAAACTTTATTTATCTGAAGTGCTAGGGCAAGTGGGTGGACACAGAGCCTGTCTGGGAAAGGAAATACATAAAATGTCTTTAATAAAACAAATCCAGGGATTAATTTCATGGAAAGTCAGGTACTTATGACAAGTATATATTTCAAGGTAGGATAAATACATATTTATACTTGAGTGGTTGCTATAACAAAATCAAAGTCTGTTTCTTTTTTCCCCATTCTTTTAAGTCTTGGAAGCACTTCTGTATCCCTTTGTCTTAAAATGCTTGCAAATTCTTCCTGGACAAACCCCAAGATGTTCTCTGTCCTTTTCTGCCTTTCCTACCTGTCTCTTCTTCCTTACCTCCTCAGAATTTATCTGTAGCATAACTTAAGTCATCTCCCAGACAGCAGCAACCCTTCTTCTGTGGGAAGGAAAACACAGTATCTACATAGCCTGTGGGAGTACAGAGAGGTTGTGACGACTCCAACTGCTACTTTTTTAATCTTTCTGTTTACGTGATTTGGCAAGTCGGGACTATATCGTTAGATATTAAGGTAGGAATATTTGAAAGCTTTAGTTCCTTTGGCTCAGTGCCCTCTACTCTAGCAGCCTTGTCCCATGATGTATTCGTGACATCTTCCTACTCCTACTCTGTCCTACTTATGTAATGTAATGTGGCTCTGCTTATTTAATTATTTAAGCAGCTGTAAAACATCGCTGATCCATTTTGAAATCATACTTAACTAAATTCCCAGCATTGCCCGGTTATTTGTATAATTACTTTTGGATCCAATTCAAAGATTTTAATGTTAGTTCTTAAAATTCTATCCTAGTGCTCTGTCTTACAGCGAGATTTAGAATTGGGTCTCCGTTACCCAGCATGCTCACCAGTGCGCCAATCATCTGGCTGTTTGTAGAATTTGATAGGAATACCCTCAGC
Organism: Rhynchomys soricoides; assembly: GCA_019843965.1. Lineage (NCBI taxonomy): Eukaryota > Metazoa > Chordata > Mammalia > Rodentia > Muridae > Rhynchomys > Rhynchomys soricoides. Next base: position 8,597,542 of record JADRCH010000066.1, on the reverse strand, counting down.
ATGCTCACCCAAACCTTTGATACATATGTCAGAAAGGACAGGGCCAGGGAGGACCCTGAGGCATACCACTATAGAATTTCATGTCTGGTTGACATGAAATTAGCATTCTTGGACATGACTCTTCCATTATTGATGAAGTCACCTGACTGTGCATGCATCTATTTCTCATTTCCCCATGTTATCCACAAGGATTTCATAAAAAACAGTCAGGTCAAGTGTTTTGTTCGAAGACTATACACTATGTAGGCATCCCTTCCTTGACCCATCCCATCAGTTAACACCCATATTGTTCACATCTACTTCATTTTCAAATGAGCTTCAACTTAAACTAGATTAAGCAAAGGCATATTCCATAATTTCACCCAAGTGAATGTTCTGTGCTATCAGAGCACTTGTTCTCCCCTGTGCCTGTTCCCCCACCCTCAGTTGGGCTTTGTTTTTATTCAGTAATCTCTGTACTCATTGAGTCAAGATGGCTACCTGTATCTAGACAGCTATTTTCCCATACAGTTCCTCTTACATCTTAGAGTTAATGTCATTGTCTTTTAGTAGGTCATGAGCCCATCTCTAAAGCAAATGCAAAGAAATGGAATGATCTGAGTGGACAGCACTGTGTCATATATTCAACTTTAAATCAAGGGTTGAACATTGCTCCTTCCAAAAGCTCATGAACTAAAAAAGACTCAAGAATGGAAGCACAACTGAAAGAATGAATAGCCATACATATGTTCAATAAAAATGTTTTAGCTCTCAGCAGAGGCTCTAAACTATCTTCTGAACATATTTTTACCTTTAACTCAAGAAAATCACATCAATTATATAACCAATTAGTATATATTCTCATATAAAATGTCCGGTTATGATGCAATTGAAAATACGATGTTTGCACAAGCAATATATTATTAGAAATTACTTTCTGTAAGGATTATTGCATGTTTTTCATGCTGCAGTCAGCCAACTGATTTCAAATCATTTGCCATAGAGCACTGGACATAAGAAGCCTACATACCTACAGATAAGAGATAGGGAAGTCTACATTCTGTGGTGAGCTGTCCTGAAACAGAAATGGTTGCTTAGTCCTAGTTTGCTTGGCTGCTCAGAGTAGTGCACAATCCAGAATGCAGTGGTCTTAAAGCAATAGGAGATGCTAGGATTAAAGCACAAACAATCAAGAGCTGTCTTTTGGCTTTCTATATAACTATTAGAATCTAGGAAATCCAGGCCTGAACATGATTTTTCAGAAATAGTTTCATTCTCTAAATGTACTTAGTGGTCTCATTGATTTGTCACCAATGCACCTTCCCAGACTTTATTTAATTTGATCTGCTCCATTTACATATAAGCCCATGGAAACAGTGTTACTCAACATGTAAGAAACTTACAAAGGAAGGAAGATGCTCTGAAGGAAGAAGTATTGGGAAACTTGCAATAGAATTGATTTGCAGTAATTTGAGGGCAAACTTAATGTCTATACACAAACATTTCCCATATTACTGATAAGATCAGTTTTTGTGTATCTAAAATGTCAGACATGCCAGAGGAAAGCCAATAGCAATGATGGCATGACCCACTCTCCTCTTTGATCGTGCTAATTAATGTAACACAGGTTTGGCTTGAACTACTAATATATACACTTATTGGCATTTTATACCTCAGTTTGAGTATTGTCTTAGGTTTTCCATTGCTGTAAAGAGATACCATGACCAAGGCAACTCTTATAAAGGAAACATTTAACTGGGGCTGGCTTACAGTTTCAGAGGTTTAGTCCATTATCATCATGATGGGAAGCATGGCAGTGTGCAGACACACATATTGCTGGAGTAACAGAGAGTTCTACACCTTATTGTGAAGACAGCCAACAGGAGGCTGGAGTCCATACTGGGCAGAGCTTGAGCTTATATGACCTTAAATCCTAACCCCACAACGATGTACTTCCTTCAGCAAGACCAAACCTACTGTAACAAGGCCACAGCTCCTACTAGTGTCACTCCTGTGAACCAAGCATTTAAATACAGAGTCTATGGGGGCCATACCTATTTGAACCACCACAGGATAGATATTACCTATCATCTATCTATCTATCATCTATCTATCTATCTATCATCTATCT
>JADRCH010000066.1:8577340-8595422 GCA_019843965.1 Rhynchomys soricoides | reverse complement strand
ATCTATCTATCTATCATCTATCTATCTATCTATCATCTATCTATCTAGCTATCATCTATCTATCATCTATCTATCTATCATCTATCTATCTATCAATCTATCTATCTATCTATCTATCTATCATCTATCTATCATCTATCTATCTATCTAACCCTGTCTATCTTTCCATTTTATGGAGCGGCCTGGTTCTTGTGTTAGGTAAGGTTAAATTTAAGTCACAGACAGTGTATCTGACAAGAGAATCACCAAATCTCAGACTGCAAAGTAGATAGTCAGACAATAGAAAAAGCAAGAGTATTATCAACTGTTGGGAAGCTATTAAGCTTTCTTGAATTTCCTAGGTTATAAAAGTGAATGAAAACATCAAATATAGACATGTCAGATAGATAGATAGATCTCCATCTATATATTTATCCCCACACACACACACCATAGAGGAAGTGGATACTGCATATTTTAGGAAACCAACGGCAAGGCCAATGAACCACTTTCTTTTTTAAGCACAAAGAGCCAAGCCACATAAACACGGTAGTGTAAGGCATCCCACTCTTTGCCAGGCGGTCGATAACATTAACTGCTACATTTCAGCCTGACAAAATGAAGCAAGCAAGAACATCTCAATGAACACAAAGAACCTGATCTTTATCAGTTCTACAACGTAAAGAACAACAAAATTGTAATTTATCTGAAGGTTCCGCCATTAGAAAATAGGACACAATCTTAATTTCCTGTCCCCTTTTCACAAAAAGAAAGTCAATCCAGTGCTCCAGGCACTACTACATTAAATATTGATATAGACTCACTGTATAGTAGGTTTTCTTCTAAGAAATTAATGAATTCTTAATGAAGAGGAGAGAGAGAAAACCCAACATGAATCAGTAATTCATTCGAATACAGATGACTATTGTTTATTGAGTTGTTCTTTTTCCATATTGCATAATGAATGATTTTCCTTTGGATTTAATATTTCTGACACTAGTGCGTATATACCTAATAAATATTTCTAGGCTTTAGATTAGAATTTTTACAGATCTATCATTTGTCGCAAATAAAAATGAACAAAACTTAGCAGGGAGTGGCCTTAAAGCACATTTCTCGAAAGACCAACAATCAATGGCTCCCACTTAGGAAAAGAAAACACTCTGGTTGGCTATATAGTTCCTGCTCCTTCCACTTTGTGAATTCTATGATGACATTTTCCACAGACTGTTCTCTGTGCTTCAGGTGCAGGGGGCCAGTGGAAACTATAAGATTCTCACTAATGATTCCTTGAATGGTCATCAGCATGGGGACTGCACAAAAGCATTCGCATGTGCCCCCGAGAGTCCAAGCTTTTGGCTCCATTCACTTCTCCTCTTTACACTGAACATATAAATAAACACAGGGATTTAACATAAAAGTTAGAAATTTGAGAAACATAGAAGACATGACTCCAGTTTTCAAGATAGAAATCAACTGTTTGTTACATTTTCCAAGCCAGTCAAATGAGCTGAGGAGGAAAATGTGAGAATAATATTTACTAACTGATATTTAGCAATATTTTGTGTATATGACCAAATAAAAAATACTTTTTGAAGCTTGAAATTGAAATCTTAAACAACAACAACAACAACAACCCCCCACCAAAAAAAAAAAATCCTTATCTTTTGACTGAAAAGTATCTCCACTCAGATATGCAGTAGGAGCTGTCTTAGAAGACCACTAGGGAATGTTTTCAGCAGTAACATTTTCTGACATGTAATTAGCACATACAACTTAGAGATGACCCCTAGACAGATAATTGGCAGGCAAGTGAAAATCCACCTGTTCAGCAGAAGCATGAATGAAATAACACAATTTACTTTTACAGATAAAGGTAACTTCAAATGAGACTTATTGAGAAATTAGAAAACCTGACCAAAAAAAAAAAAAAAAATGAAAACGTTTATGATATTCTGAGGAGAATGTGTGTCTGGAGAAATTCCAAAGGTACTTTTGATTAATTACAACTATAGTGTAGAAGTTTGTTATTGTTTATATATGCTCGGCTCAGGGAGTGGCACTATTAGAAGGTGTGGCCCTGTTAGAGTAGGTGTGTCACTGTGTGTGTGGGTTTTAAGATCCTCTCCCTAGCTGCCTGGAAACCCGTATTCTGCTATCAGCCTTCAGATGAAGATGTAGAACTCTCAGCTCCTCCTGCACCATGCCTGCCTGGACGCTGCCATGTTCCCACCTTGATGATAATGGACTGAACCTCTGAATCTGTAAGCCAGGCCCAATTAAATGTTGTCCTTATAAGAGTTGTCTTGGTCATGGTGTCTGTCCACAGCAGGAAAACCTTAACTAACTAAGACAAGGTCTAAATGAAACTAACTGAAATATATTAGTATTAATAAGAATTACAAATATTCTCATCGGTCAACAACACATCTTCTGGATATATGTGGTTAAGAGACACTCAACCTGGATGGTCAAGTTAATGGATGGATCATGGTGGATTTGTTTTATGACTCTAGTTTTACCATAGTGAATGCCTTTGCCTTTTGGGCATTTAAATATTTCCTATGTTCTTTATTCTCTGAGAGAAACAATATGCAAGCAATATTTTAGATGCATTCATCTATACAATCACCTTGGTGATTCCTTACATATGGAGACTCAGGACTTAGCTTTCCATTGGTTGATCCCCAAGTCTCTTATTGGCAGTAGGTTGAGTGCCCTAATCACTACACCATCATCTGCCATTTGTGCTGCCTCATACAATATACATAAAATCTCTGTGGTTCTTTATCCCCAAAATGAAGGTGATAATAAGTCATGCCTCATGCGTATCTATAAACACTAATAGTGAAATGTAAGAGAAACTAAGTTCACTATCTACTCCATGACAGCTTTCAAAAAGTACTGCCTAATTATTACCATTTGAATAAAAATAATTATATTCACTTCAGTCAGCACAGTCAAAAGTTAAGATTACAGTGCCAGTGACTGCAAACTCTTACTATTGTCACTGAATGTGTCACTTCCAGCCTCCCTTGTCAGTTAATCCCAGGTATACCTCCAGCATGGTTCTTGATCTTTTCTTACCTAGATCATCATCCACCTTAGGTTGACAACTTGCAGTTTTGTCCCAGCATCTAGGCTAGATTTGGAGACATTAACTTTACCAAATACTTACTACATGCTTTGTTTCCCTTTCTGACGATGTGACTGCATTGAACCCAGGGTCTCACAAACGCTGGGCACACGCTGGATCACTCACTTACAACCCTACTTTTCTGTGTCTCTCTTTTCCCTTATAAAATTCACGAAGTTTTAGACTCCACATTTGTAATATCTATGAGTCTAGATTTTTCTCCTGCTAGATAATAAAAGTCTCAGGAAAAGAAAGATCGTTCTTATTTTTAGAGGTAAACCCAATTGCACAGAAGTGTCCCTTGCATGTAATAATCACTCAATAAACATTGCCTGAACTGAGTGGTCAAAACAACCTGAGTATGATAAGAATCACAAAAGTGTTTCTGTGTTTTGTACATTGTTAGGGCTTCCAAGCATACTCAGCCCTCAAAACATCACTTCCAGAGACTACAATTCTCCCTTCCCCCTGACCTGAGATACATAGACAGAAGCCTGCTAGTTGAGCACCTACTTACCATGCACTTTTAGCTACTGTATAATTAACATAAGTATAATAAAAGCCATTACTTAGTATAACCTTAAAAATTAATATAAAAATAGTAGTGAGCACTGAGGTACTTACTAGCCTGTCAGAGAGATGGAATAATTATTGAAAAGTGGATAACTCAAATATTGGACAATATAACCTGTTCATCAAAAGTGATGGTGAGAGGGCAGCCATTGGGCTTGGTGTTCAGTTGTAGGGGAATTTAAGAGAAGGATTGAAGGCAGAAGAGCAGGAAGAAACTGCCATTTGCAAGATATCAAAGAGGTCTGGTGACCGTGGCAGAAGCTGTGAAGAATACTGCAGAGAACTTTATGTAAGAAAGAACAAAACTTCATCAAGGAACTGTCTCTTTGAAATATTGACTGAGCAAAACAGATCAGGCCCTGCCCTCTTGGATCTTAAATCTACTGGGGAATGACAGAAATCTAATTAGATAATCATTAAGATAAAACTACATATCTGCTAGAACACTTAACACTGGTAAACACATAATATTCAAAATATATAAGATTTGACCAATTTTCTTCTCCATGTCTTTACTTGAGGGCAGAGTATTCTTTGCCTTTGTGTCTCTAGATAGCATAGAAGATACATGTGATATTTGTCTATGTGCCCTGCTCTTACAGTGTTTCACAGGGGGAGTAATTTCTGAAGAACAGAAACTTATCTCTCATATTTTAGAGACTAGGAACTCCAAGATCAAGTATTTTTGGCCTGATGAGGGAATGTATGCAGTGTGCTCACGTGGTAGGAAGCAGATCAGTACAAGAAGAACCCTGATGCGGTTGTCCGCTAAGAAGCCCTCATGACTTAACTGTCTGTGTAAGCACACCACTTCTCCCTTCCAAACCTTTAAATACAATTACATTGAAAATATCTGAATTTTGTAGAGAGCATATTCAAACAAAACATATCCTTTTTAATGTGAATTCTCTACCAAATAATTTTTCAAGTGTTCTATTATTATCCCTAGATAAGACACTTGAAGGTATTATTTTTATTTTTGTTTTTTCATATGTAATGATGCTTCCCCATGAGGAAGTGACTCTTTTACCTTTTGGAATGAAGACATTATTGGGAAGCCAGAGAGACACTAATGACCCAAAATCAGATATGCTTGCTGTGAGAGAGTCTGGAGCTCTGATGATGTCAGTGGACAGGGGAAGCTCCTCGTACGTTAGAGTACAAAGATGACTTTAGAAACTGACAGAATGCAGAGATATGTCAAAGAAGAGAAGCTTAAGAGTCTGAGAGGAAAGAAGGTGACACTCAGGAACAGGGAAAGGACCACATAAGTCAATATTGTGGACATGCTAGTGAGACTCTTTCAAAGACACTCAACAGAATGATAAGATTTCGGTGTTGAACCAAAGGAAATCTAACTAAGGCAGAGTCTTTGGGGATTCACTGGAAATAGGTGATAGCTGGAAATGTAAGCTCTGAAGAAGAGGAATGATAGGAAAACTCAGGACAGGGCTGGGTCTTAGGGCCAGAGTGTTTGGGCACAGGCAGCTAAATGGCAGAGGCTGTCTTGTGATGAAGAGCATCCCTGAAGAACACTGCCATGGAAACCTCTGGGCCAGGGATAGAGCTCTGGGGAAGATGGGGGGATGGGTGAGAGCAGTCAGCCTCCTTGGGCTAAGCTAGACCGCAGATGCTCAGAGGCTTGGGGAGTGGAGGGAGGCACTGCTAGGATTCCCCCCGAGAACGTAGTCATTTCCTGGAATGAAAAGCCAGAATTTTATGAAGGGAGATGGATGAGAAGGTGACAGGTTTAGAGCCCTCCTCACCCCAACACACACATTTTTTTTTTTTAAAACAAAAGAAACGCAGTCATGAAAAGATGGTGACAAGTTTAACTAGGGAGTGTTGGAGAATACAACCAGATTGTGTTCACTGTCTCCGGACCTGAAAAGGACGCCTGTTCTAAAGGGCGGACAGAGTAGACTTATTTTACTCATAAGAAATAACCATACATACAAGTAACATGCAGTCTAGGCAGGTTCTATTTAGGAATATATATCCATATATCCATATATATATATATATATATATATATATATATATATATATGTGTGTGTGTGTGTGTGTGTATGGATATGTATATATATGGATATGTGTGTTTATATATGGATATATGTGTATGTATATATGGATATATGTGTATATATATGGATATATGTGTATATATATGGATATATGTATATATATATGGATATGTGTGTTTATATATGCATGCGATAACAATAAGGGAAAAGGAGACCATAATTTTTAAGGAGAGCAAAAAGAGATTGAGATAGGGGAGGGTTTAGAGGGAGAAAAAAAGGGAGAAATGTGATTATAATCTCATTTTTTAAGGAGAAAGATGGGAGGGGAATAACCAGATTTCTGTAGTATTTCATTGTTTTATTTGGTCCTGGCTCAGCATGATGTAGCAAATGGTTAAACACTCATGTCCAAATGGCTTTATGAAAGAGACATTCAGGACCATAGCTCAGGCAGGCAATGACAATGGGTTCCTTATTTTTCTTTTGCCGTCAGGTTGTAGAGTTGACCACTTCTATCCAGTGGCTGTCAGTTTTGCTGCAGAAGATAGAAGAAGAAGAAGAAGAAGAAGAAGAAGAAGAAGAAGAAGAAGAAGAAGAAGAAGAGGAAGAGGAAGAGGAAGAGGAAGAGGAAGAGGAAGTTGGAAAAGAAATATATAATCCAGTCCTACACAGAGATCTAAAGTGTTAGATCTGGAGGTGTGCTCTTTTCAGAATTTGGATTAGAAATAAGTGAGATGGAGTCTTGAGGAACTGAACCTCTGGCAAGATGACTCAGTATTTGAGTATTTCATTAGGAGGGAAGTACATGTCCTTCAGGCTCCCATCAGGAAATCATGACTGCCTGCATATTCCACTAAATCCTGCAGAATTTAGCTGGAGAGGGAGAGAGTCTGGGGGTGGAAGCTTCCACACTACAGTGCCTTCCGCAGTTTTCTATTTCAAGTCAGGGTAACACATAGTTTTAGATTGATTGATAGACACACATACAGTGATGTGTGTGTGTGTGTGTGTGTTATCATGTATATGTATAATATGTATCATATATATATATATATATATAGTCTTTTTGTAAACATTTACCTGTCATCTGTCATGCTAGTTTCTGTAACTTATGATGCCTTTGTATGAAATCTCAACTGAATTAACCTAAAATAAAATGTTTCCATATAAGTTCCCAAAAGAAGATGAACCCTAAAAAAAGTACTACTCAAATTCATTCCAGAGAAGATGGGAATAAATGGGAAGACCTGGTACAGCTAGAGGGTTATTTGGACGGACCGATTTCTATCTAATGTGAAGGGAGATTAGAGCTTTCCGAGTTCTGTTTTAAAATAAATCACTGCATGGAAACAGAAGAAATAGAGCTAAGGATTTTATTCTCCTGCCTGGTTAACACTTTCGTCCCTTACAGATTTTCTTAGGGAAAGCACTATCTCTGCAGTCTTCAGCCATTCAAAGGCAGAGGACCTCCCAGGAGCCGGGCACAATGCTAGGCCCTAGAGGAAGGCAGTAAACAAGAGAGAGCTCTCACTCTCTCAAGGAGCTGAGGAGTTCGTGGGGCTTGGGAAGAGAAGTAAACACCTCCCGGCACCAATGAATGTGTAATTACGAACCGAGTTAAGTGCCCAGCGAGAAAGGAATGGAGAACCCGTAACAAGTGAGCCACAAAGGACGCCAGGTGGGATGCAGCCACCAGAAGGCAGTCCTGGAAGCGGACTATGTGTGTCTACCTCTCAAGATCAAAACTGAGCAAACGCTACCAGGAAAGGCTCTGATGTGTGGTGGAGAGCATTCCAGACCTAGAAGAGTCTGCAAAGGCGGACCCCACCCCCACTCTCAACCCCTACAGGGGGCCAGAGAAGCCATGCTGCTCCTTGTTAAGGATTTGGTCTTTATCCCAAGAACAGTGGGAAGCTATTGAAAGGTTTTAAGCAGGTTGGTGACATGATCGGACTTGTGTTTTGAAAAGAACTCTCTTGCTGCAAAGTTGAAAACAGATTGGAGAGAGCCTGTCTAAAAGCCAATTGTTTCACTAAGTAAATGTGAAGGCTTGCAGCTGTCACAATCACTACTATCCTGTGGCACCTGACCCTGCTAATATTTATCTGCACCCCTGAGGACATTTGGAAGCTATTTTCGGTGGGCTATTACGAATTTCGTGGTTCCCCCGATTAGATTACTATGTGGCAATGTTTATGCTTAGAGACACAATGCCTTTCTGTCTGCTCAGGATTTGGGTTGGCCCGCCTAGTCACTGTTCTGTGATCACTCAGACAGAGCCTCACATACTTGTGCATCTTAGAGTGGAGAACATCACTCTCTTCTCCCTCCAGCGAGGAACTGTCTGTTAGCATTTGTCTAAGCTCCGCCCCCACAGTTACCTGGCAACAGCCAGGTGTGCCTGACTCTCTATAAAAGGGGCTGTTAGCCCCCTCTGCTCGCTCTTGCTCTCTTGCCTTCTTGCTCCCCCTCTGTCTTCTCTCCCCCCTCTTCTCCTCCCCCCTCTCTCTACGTGCTCATGGCCCGCCTCTACTTCCTACTTCTATGTCTCTCTCTCTCTTTCCCTCCCTTCCTCCCTTTCTCTGTCTCTACTACCCTCTCAACTCCCCTCCCTATACCGCCACGGGCCCACGGAGGCACCCCTTCCCCCACACCTGACCACACCTCCACCAAACATTTTCCTTCTATCCTTGGCTTTTTACAAACACAACACTGTATGCACTTAATATGTCTTAGGTCTCTGTCTGTGCACGGACTCTCCGAGTTTCTTCTTAGACTCTGACTGCCCTGGATCCCGTGGGCAGCAGATTCGGAATAGTGGCCGAGCACTTGCCTAGTATAGTCAAGGCCCTGGGTTCAATCCCCAGCCCGCTGCGCACAGAACTATACCAAAGAGAAAGACTAGATTACAAAGGCTCTTTTACTAAATTTCCGTTACCGAGTCTAAACCTTCTCCCTCAGGTTATATCAGAGCGAGTGCTGGAACTCAAGGAAGGCTGAATTGCTGTGTAAAGTTGGAGCCCGATAAAGGTAGATTAGAAGATACAAGGACCCAGAACCAGGTAGAGGCTAACAATCTCTTTCCTTCAAGCTCCAAAAGGGACTGTTGTGCTCTTAGAGGTTATTCAAACATAGTCTCCGCCATGTTTAAAGCCTTCTTCAACAGCCCAGGCAAGTGGCAATCACTGGGTATTATGACTTTGATTGTTATTTCTTCTTAGACTGAACCCCAGTTGGCTCCTCTTCTATCATTCGCTAGCCTAAGCTAATTGTGGTGTCTGCAGATTCACAGAAGGCTAATCCTTTGTTGACAAGATGGCCATTAGTGGTTGAGTGAATCATTATGGCTTCTCTGGTGTTACTATGGCTGTGTTTAATTAGCCCTGCTAAGAGTGAAAAAAAAAAAAAAAACCCAAAAAACAAACAAAAGAAAACCAAAAACCAAACAAACAAAAATTACCACCAGTCCCACGTGTGTGATTTTCTTGTTCAACAGCACAGTCACTTCATTTTCTTAACTGGTTCTTCTTATAGTTAGGTAAAAAAAGTTTGAAAACAAGACAACAAAGTTTCCCTTGCTTTTTTTATGTAGAAAGTAAGAATACTTCCGTGAGCATCCAAACCTGTCAACTCTAAGTCCAGTTCAGTTTATTCAAAATTCCAAACGCACACCCAGCTTAGTGCCCCTCCACTAATCGACAGGACCTGATTCGGAAACCTGGAGTTGAGGGCAGAGTTTGGTTCTATCCTTTATTATTTCACACACACACACACACACACACACACACACACACACACCACTAGAGGCTCTTCCTACTACTTTAGTGTTAGACTGGAGAAAGGGCTCAGGAATCTGTTGGGGCCTTCTAGACATGATGGTTATGCAAAACTCATTCTTTTTTATAAGACATAATTTCATGTTCCTCTGAAACATTTTACTAACAGCATTTTAACTTTTCAAAGTATAGTTCACAAGTCACAAACGTATTGTGACTAAGAAGCTTGTTAGAAGCTCCATGGAGGGAGCAACAATGTCAACTGGCCTGACACCTCCCCCCCCCCCCCCCCCCCCGTGCTCCAGGAGACTGGACCACCAACCAAAGAATACACATGAAGGGACCCATGCTGCTAGCCACATATGTGGCAGAGGAGGGCCTTATTGACCATCAGAGGGAGGAGAGGCCCTTGAGCCTGAGGGTGTTTGATGCCCCAGTGTAGGGGAATGCCAGGGAGGGAAGATGGGAGTGGGTGGGTGGGTGGGGGAGCACCCTCATAGAGGCAGGGGGAGGGGCAGGGATAGGGGGTTTCCAAAGGGGAGACCTGGAAAGGGGAAAACATTTGAAATGTAAATACAGTATCAAAATAAAAAAATAAAAAAAGAAGTACACATTTTTTATACTCTACCTCAAAGCTAATGTTTCAGAAACATTGAAAGCCCCCTGAGGGAAATCTCTTGCCTCCTAGCCAAAAGAAAGGGTCCTACCTCTGAGTGCAGTCAGGCCACAGTCCCCTGTTAACACAGTTGGGTTGACCAAGTTGGGCTGGCCAATCAACTGGCCAAGGGTCCACCCCTCAAGAAGACTGGTATATCTGAAGCACTCTTAATGAGAGGAGGAAGAATGTTCTGTTTAATGAGACAATACACATTTCCTGTTCATACCATGGCATAGTCACAATGAGCTGCCATAATGTTTCATTGTGACTGCCTACCTTCCAGAATCCTAAAAGAGAAGTAACTTTTTCTTTCTTTTCTTTTTCTTTCTTTCCTGTTTCTTTGGGCAGAGCCTATGTACATTAGCTTTCATACTTTGGGCTTTCTTTCTCTTTCTCTGCAGCTCCACTCCCCACCATGTGGCTGTTTGTCCACATGAGCTCCATGTCAGAGTAATTCAAATGCCTTTTCTCTTTCTCTTCCCCATCTTCTCCTTGCAGGAAGCTGCCAAGACTTACAGCTTGCCTGCCCTGAGGCTTTTTATTATAAAGTCCAATAAAATTGTCTTCAAGCTTTCTTTTGAGCCATTCTTAAATTCTCTGATTAATGATACTAAGAATCCCAGGAGGGGACCCAGATTCTCCAGTAGTTCAGTGACTCTAAAGGAACCCCTCAGCATTTTCCAGTGACACTAAGAGATCAGGCTAAGAGCCCAGGAATCTATGGTTTTAACAAACTCCCCATGTAATTCTAATTCAGGATGAAGTCTGAGCATTACTGAGCTAAACTCAGCTTTCTCTCTGGCAGTCCTCTTAGAATCCTGGTCTCACCCTGGATTCTAAGAGGATCTTAGGTTTCTGGGTAAAAGACACCTCTCAACCTGAGTTCTCTTACAGGGCAGAGCCTACAACCAGTCCCTAAAACCAGTGACAAAACAATCCCTCCCAGTATTTTTCTTCATTGCTGCAAATCTCATAGGTCCCAGATCAGCCGACCCCTCATAGGGAGAGATAGACGGGAATGTCTGTCTCCAAAGCAGAGGTAAGGACCAAGCTCCTAAGACATCATCTTAGAGTCTAACTCTTGCCTAGAGGAGTAGAGCATGGTTTTCTCTTTTATCTCCCGTGGGATGGGTAAATATGAGCTCACAACAACAGAAGTAGCCCTGCCTAAGTATAAGCAGATTCGATACCTTTTATATTATTCATGGCTTTGAGGGTATGTGGTAAGAATCCAAGGTAACCGACAAATTGTACTTTTAAATTCTCTTTACAATATTTAGAAATGGAATTTAATATTTTGAGCACTAAATCAGAAACTCTACCCAGCTGGGTGTCTATGGTGCATCCTACACACACTGTTTCCACTAATGTGGTCCAAGTTCGTGTTGGGCAAGTTACAGCACAGACATGTAAAGACGTGTTGTTGATCTCCTTGGACTATTTTACTTATGCTCCTGTCAAGTCACAGCTTCTCAAATTTAGTCTTAGCTGGGTGTTTGTATCCTTTTTAAAAATAGACTTTTGTGTTAGGTGGTGGTGGCACACACCTTTAATGCCAGCACTCAGGAGGCAGAGGCAGGAGGATCTCTTGAGTTTGACACCAGCCTGTTCTACAGAGTTAGTTCCAAGTCAGCCAGGGCTACACAAACAAACTCTGTCTTGAAGAAAGAAAGAAAGAAAGAAAGAAAGAAAGAAAGAAAGAAAGAAAAAAATCGAATTTCGCATCTCTATCGTGGCTAGACACCATTTTTGCTTTTTCATATTCATGAGTTGCAGAGCTCAGGGGAACTTAAGAGGCACTGACTTGTGACATGCTATCTACATGATTATACTGACCCTTCCTGACGAGAGAATCAGCGTCTGCTTTCTTCATGTCAGCTCCTTAATCCCTGGTCTGTTCCTTACTCTCTGAGAGATGAGATATCAAGGCAGAAGAAGAACCCGCCAGAAGCTCTGCTGTGCTTGCACTGAATACCCTTCAAGTACTAACTTACGTCAGTGGGCCCTCCTGGCTAAACACTCATGGCTTCCACCCCATCCCTCAACCTTCGGTTCTTCTCCTAACCTATTCTTCTTCACTCGTTAGAGTGGAGGCAGCAATTGTTTTCTTCTCCCCATAGATGAGTCCAAGTAAATTTGAATAAAAAAATTTTTGCTGGACAATATATGCTCCCTCAGTTACCTTCCTCTCTATCTTATAATTGGACCAGGATGTTACTCCTACTCCCTTATTTCCTCAGAAAACAATCCCTCCCCTTGCTAAGGCCACATGTCTATCCTGTCACCTAGGCACTCACTCCTGGAATCTCCATTTCTTTCCTTCTGTTCTCTTTCTTGCCCGCCTGCAGGTTTCCTTTCTTGCTGTCCCTTCAGCCTCCGTATCTCCGCCATCTTCTTTACTCCCCACCATTACCTATTCAAAGTGAGTTTACGGCCCAAGCCAAACCCAAAAGCCCTGTCTCGTTTTTTCAAAGTCTTGGACTTTTTCGCTTTAAACTTCATGTTCGCATTCCCCTGGGAAGAACTGGTAAGTTCTCCATGTCTATAAATCCCAGCGTGCAGGAAATCATCTGTTTGGAGACTGATCTCCAAACAGAGAATCTCTCCACTTACTATGTGCTCCATGAGCGGGACTACTTTCTAAAACAAAATTCATCTTTTGCTTGTCTATCTTAAACAATGCAGCCCCATTATTCCATTCTAGCGTTGCTCTTAATTGATTAACTCATCAGCCAACACCGCTGATGTGAAAATCCGTTCTGTGTCTCTAGTCGGTTTGGTTTCTTCAAGCTCCTCCCCCTTCCCTTTCTTCAGTTTCAAGCTCCTCCCCCTTCTCTTCACTGTTTCTATGCATCCTCCTGATGCTTTAAGATCTACCGCGGTGTTCTTTCTTTTAATTGGATATTTTCTTTATTTACATTTCAAATATTTTCCCCTTTCCAGGTCTCCCCTTCGGAAACCCCTTAATCCCATCCCCCCTCCCTCTGCCTCTATGAGGGTGCTTCCCCAACCACCCGCCCATTCCTGCCTTCCAGCCCTGGCATTCCCCTACACTGGGGCATCGAACACCCTCACCCCCAATGGCAGCTCCTCCCACTGATGGCCAACAAAGCCATCCTCTGCGACATATGCGGCTGGAGCCATGGATCCCTCCATGTGTACTCTTTGGTTGGCGGTCCAGTCCCCAGGAGCTCCCGGGGGTCTGGCCAGTGTGTTATTTCTTTCAAGTTCTGCTGATCAACTTAAGTGAATGTTCTTTATTTTTCTCTGAATTCTTATAGCTTTTCTGTACTCCTCATGTGACATACCAAACTAAATGTAAATAAACTCACTGTAACATCTTTCCCAAACAGCTGTATCTTTGCAACACATGAAAAACTCTATCAGGATCCCACTGTTTGTCTTCCTCCAAAATACCGTCTGAGAACTTCTTTAATTCTTTGCCCGCAGTTTGCTGACAAGAGCCTGGTATGGCTGTCCCTTAAGAGACTCTACCAGCACCTGACCAATACAGATGCAGATACTCACAGCCAACCATCAGACTGAGCCCGGGAACCCCAATGGAAGAGCTAGGGGAAGGACTGAAGGAGCTGAAGGGGTTTGCAACCCCATAGGAAGAACAACAATAGCAACTAACCAGGCCTCTCAGAGCTCCCAGGGACTAAATCACCAACTAAAGAGTACGGTGGAGGGACCCATGACTCCAGCCGCATATGTAGCAGAGGATGGCCTTGTCGGGCCTCAATGGGAGGGGAGGCCCTTGGTCCTGTGAAGGCTCAATGCCCCAGCGTGGGGGGATGCTAAAGTGGTGAGGCAGGAGTGGGTGAATGGGGGGGGGAAAGCACCCTCATAGAGGAAAAGGGGAGGAGGAATGGGATGGGAGGTTTGTGGAGGGGAAACCCAGAAGGGGGACAACATTTGAAATGTAAATAAAATAGCCAATTAAAAAAGCAACAACAGAAAATACTCCTGTGGACACGATGAAAAATTTTCCCCAAATGTCCTCATTCAGTCCCGTAGAACGGTATCTCCATGACACCCACTGAACAGGCAGATCCAGAGAGACTAGAGGACTGGAGCCAAAGATGATTAGCAATTCCTGAAATGGATCTTTGGTGAAAGTAATTTCTATTTGAAGGAGAAGGAGGAAGAAGAGGAAGCTGGAGCTGGAAATCTTTGGCTTAGAAAAGACAAGGGCAGAAAATATTGGCAACTGGTTTCAGAGCATCTAAAAAAAAATCCCATTGTATGAGTGACAGCGAGCAGCTGCTTCTCGTTCTGACTCAGAGGAGGACAGATGCTTTGGGTATTACAGAGATGTTAGGACGTCTCCAGATGCTAAAGTCCGAGCAACTGTGGAGAAAGCTAATATGTTGCCAATCAGAGGGCAGAGGGATACATGCCTGTGGACACTGGAGGGCCATGGTGGTGCCGACTTGGGAGGGAACAGCACTTGAAAGAAATGTTGTTGCAGATAATGCTCACTGGGGATCTGATCTGATCTGAGGAGACCACTTATGTGAAGAAGAAGATCTGTTCCATCATATACGAGCAAGGCTGCTTTAGAAGAAAGTGTAAGCTAGGGGAACCATCTACACACACTCAAGAAAGGAAGGTCGCAGGCTATGGAGGGCATCATGGGCAACTGTAGCCTTTGAAGTCAGCCTGCTTCTCTAGGGCTGTTATTCCCCAGCTGTGTGACCCTGGATAGGTCATCAAATGACTCTAAGAATCAGATTTCTCATGTGCTTTCTTCACAGGAGTTTTGTGAGTGGTGAACGGAGACACAATAAATGTGCGTTTTTGTTATTTGCTGGACTTGAAACACCTTGCAGGCACTCTGCTAGGCCTGCTGCCAATCATCCTTCCGTTCACAGAGCAATCGTGCAAGCCCTGTGTAAAATAAGGCGGTGTGATGACTTTTCGCCAGAGTTACATTCTTTAATTAAAAATGAAAGCCCTGGGTATCAAAGACCAGCCTGCTGAGTTCCCTTACCTTTCCCGACCACGAGACATTTCCCTGATGTCTGCAGCATGTCTTTGACAGTTGGGATGGAAGACCAATTTGCCTCCACCCCTACGTGGCTCCACCTGTCACCATTATTATGTGATCTTTATAAAATTAAACTGAGAATGTCCTTAATTTTTCTTCATTATGCTTTTAAGCAAAGCCATGAAGCTTACAAATAGACTCTGATTAAATGAGGGACATCAGAAAGAAGATCCTTGTGTTTAATTTCGAGTCTTCAAAACAATATGCACAACAAGAATATATTTGTGTTCAGTGCGAACTGTGAACTATTTCTTGCTGTCTGATGAACTTACAGTAGAGGGTCGATTTGTAGCCAGGGGTTGGTGCACAGAGCAGTTTCCCCTTGGTCATTGTTGCCTTCTTCCTCCACCATTTACCTTCAGAAAAAGTCATTTCCTCAAGGGTCCTAGGACTCAAGACACGCATTCTTAAGCCTTCTGTTTCTCTTAGAGATCATTGCTTTGAGCTGAGCAGCTGCTATTGCCTATCAATACAGACACCTGGGAAGGTTTCAATTCTTCATTTGAGAGTCAGTTAAAAAAGCACAGCTTGCTAAGTTTCCCATGCAATGTGTGTGTGTGTGTGTGTGTGTGTGTGTGTGTGTGTGTCCTTCTTTAAAGGGAAGTGTAGTGTGGGTTCTCAAAAGCAAAGATAATAAAGCTTTTTCATTATTCCTGCAAAACAAAGAGTTCAGTACAAAGTGTTACACATAGCTTAATGCAAAATACACTAATAGTTCTCTCTATGCTAATAGGGGAATTTAAAAATCTAACCTGTAGGGTTGCATTCATATGGCTGACTCAGAGAGAGTCATCATAATTGGAATTTCAACAAGACGTTTGGATGATAGAAGTCAGTGGAGCATGATAATCTTCAGTTGGAGTTACACATAAAGATAGCGAACGGCTTGAATGAGACATGCATGATGCATAAAGAAGCCCTCAGACACTATGAAAATACCACTTCTAAGAGGAAAGAGAGAAGGTTAAATTACTTTGGCTCTAAAATCACATATAAAGCAAGAAGCCCACTGAGCCAGCCATTGATGTTTGTAGAATACTAAGTATGTTTTCAGGGCTTGCCTGATGGATACTTCCAGAAAGAAAAAAGCAGTAGTGGTGATGGACGTTGTAAATAATTCGAGAATGGTCCAAAAAAAAAGTATTGTGTTAGATTTGATAACTATTATCACATTAGATTCTTTAACAGAAGATGCTCAAGAAAGTGAGCCTTCAAAGGAGGGAGATGGAAGTTGAGTCCCAGTGTTATCATTCCTGCTTCTTGGACCTCTGAAACACCTTTTACCTCACTAAGCTCAATTTCCTCATCCACAAAAGTGAGGACAAAGACTGAGCACACGAGATGTGAGGGCTTGAAATGATATCGGAATCTAATTCTTGGCTTGAGATTAGAAGAATATCAGCCACGGTCTAATGGTGATGAAGTTAAAGGCACTAGGAGGGGGACATAGGAAATAAAGGGCAGGCAATTTCTATGTCTACCTGTCATCTACCTGTCTATTACTACCATCTATCTACCTACCACCAACCTATCATCTGGCTGTCATTTATCCATAATCTGCCGTCTATCTATCTATCTACCTATCACCAATCTACTTGTCCACCAATCTATCATCTATCTATCTATCACCTATAACTAATCTGTCTATTTATCTATCACCTATCTATCCACAAATCTATCACCAATCTAACATCTATCTTTCATTTATCCGTGATCTATCATCTATGCATCTGTCTATCTATCTATCTATTTATCTGTCTATCATGTATCTATCCATCTATCTGTTAGAAACAGCTCCTCAGAGAAAATAATTGTCTTGTGATAAAAAAAGTAATCTGTCCCTTGTGGGGCAGTGGTGGCACACACCTTTAATCCCAGCACTTGGGAGGCAGAGGCAGGTGGATTTCTGAGTTCGAGGTCAGCTTGGTCTACAGAGTGAGTTCCAGGACAACCAGGGCTACACAGAAAAACCCTGTCTTGAAAACAAAACAAAACAAAACAAAACAAAACAAAACAAAACAAAAAAAACCCACCACCAATGAAAGAATCATATTCCTCAGCCACACCTTCCAGCTTATAGGGAAGTATCTAGATACAGCATTTTACCTGTCATGATTGAGGATTATTTATTGTAAATGTAATATGGAATCATACACTCTAATCAAGCAGAACAATTTTTAAACAAAATAAAGAACAAACATTATATGCACTATTTAAAAATTCTATATTAACTAAGACTTTATATGGCTAAAGTTTATCGAAGAGATCACTTTCTTGATTTTACTAATGTACTGAATAGAGACGGCACATGGCATATCAAAATTTAAAAGGCTTTTTATTTAAACTACTATGCTGACCCTGAAATGTATACAGAAATCAAAGAAAAAAATAACCTTGTTTGTTCTAGACAATCTTTAAAAAGAAAATAAAAATCTGAGGACTTAAGCTACTTGATTTCAAATTCTATGAAACCTTACCAAAGTAGTACAAAACTAACCTGAAGATTGACCACCAAGGGAACATATAGGGAGCTCAGCAAAGGACACACATTTATGTCTTTGTTTTATTGACAAAAGTGCCATCACACGGGAACGGTGGAGGCATCCGACTGCATTGACTAAGAAGCTGCAGGTGAGAACTTCCAGGCTCTTGAGTGTTCAGACAGTTGTCAGACTCCTCATACCCTACTGTGTAAGCCATTTTAGTAAAATGTCCTCCATGTACATCTGTCTGTCCATCTAGAGAACCCTGACTAATACAATAACACAGTTGGTATATGGCTGGGAAAAGCGTAATCTCTGTAGTTTCCTGATGTAAGCCACTACTTCTTAACTTAAGGGCCAGTTAGGATTGGCCAGGGCCAGTTAGGATTGGCCAGGGCCA
>JADRCH010000066.1:8531213-8573204 GCA_019843965.1 Rhynchomys soricoides | reverse complement strand
CACACACACACACACACACACACACACACACACGGGGAATAGGACACAAAGCCAATCACGTTGAGGATGTAGTTTCAACAAAGGAATTCTGAGGTAAGACAAACATTTTCTTGCAATTCGTTTTCCTACAACACTGATGGAAAGTAAAGTCTTCCAGGAAGTCATTACGTAGCACTTAAGACGTGTAACTATTTCAAATCTCCAAAGCCAGATGGTATTCATAGTGAGGTCCCCAGAGGCTTCCCACGTGAGTGGCCACAGCACGGGTCAAGGCACAAAACCCAGCCTCAACGCTGCCTTCTTACCTAAGAGCCTGGTCTGCCGGAAGGCTTTCCTTGAATAAAGATTCGAGGATTGTGTCTCATCATCTCTTAGTTCAGGGGAATTGTTTGGGGAAATTAGAAAGTTGGTCTGTTCTCAGGAGATACAAAAAATTAAAAAACTCTGAACCTCTTGAATTCTCAGACACTCGCCTCAAAGACTAATTGAATCAATATGCAGTTGCAATCTTGATATATTCTGAGGTTGAAAAAAAAAATAAAATCAATATTCAATTTAAATTGTTTCTGGAGAAGGACAACAAAATAGAAAAATAACTAATCTGATGTGATTTTCAAAAAAAGATTTGTATTTTTGTTTTCGTTTTCTTTTCAACCAAATTTTTCTATAAAAACTACATATGTTGTCTAGAATTTGGAAACATGTTTGTAACAAAAGCATCATAATATACCAATTTTAAGGCGTTTAATAAAACATTTATCTTGGGGGTTATAATTAATCGTGGTGATTTCACTAAAAAAGGTTTAGACTAGGCAGTACAATGAGAGTTAAGTCAACACACTCCAGCTTGGGATCCAACTAGAGAATATAAAACAGTCATTTTGAAAATTAAAAAGATAGAAAAGATTTGGGATTTCATGGATCACTCTCAATGTAATCTCAGTAGCTCCATATTTTAACCAATATATGCTAAAGAGGAAAAAAAATGCTATAAGAAACTAGCAGCTATAAATTCTGCCTAAGAAGTGACTACTTTACCATCCATAAATCAAAAGTATTAGACTATCACATCAACAATTATAATAGGAAAACCAGAGAGGATTCTGTTTCAAATCATTAATTATATTTGTCTCTATAAAAATAGAAATTTTCTATCAATTTCTCATAATGTGAAGTTCTCAGAAAACTAGGGTGCTCATTGATTACCTATAAAAAAAAAGCATTCATTTTCCTTACCCAGTGTCATCAACTGGAACCCACATGGACGGGAGACAATGGCCAACTTGGAATTAGGTCAAGTCAAACCCTTGACCTAAGACTGCTGGCGAATCACATGCTCACAAGTTATCCATCACCTAACGTCAATCAAGTCTGCAGGGCGAGAGCTCTGTCCACAGACTGAGGTCATTTCCTTTCAAGATGTAACTCCCATGGTGTTCAGCAGCTATGGCACGCTGAAAACTCCGCCTCCAACAATTAATTTACTGGGGTAGATATAAGCACAATTCTTTTTTTCCCTCCGTTAATTTATTGATATATTCACTTGCCATCACGATTGCTACCTCCACTCCCAGTCTCCCTCTCATCTTGTTGGGGGACCCACGTGGAGACTGAGCTTCACGTCTGCTGCATATGGGCCTGGGCCAAGCACAATTCTTACCTGCGACCCAGTCAAGAACTGCCATTTAATTGTGTTTATACATCTCAGTGTACGTATTCAAAATTTATAGAAGTTGGTGCTATATTAAAAAAAAAAAAAAACCAACCAACAAACAAACAAAAAACAACCCCGTGGCAGCTTTAATAAAATTAAAATGCCTAAGGAGCCCTGCCCATAAAAACCTTCCTTTGCATAGCTGACTTCTGAAAACGCACGTTCTCTTTGTAGTTCTCAGGCAAGTTGCCTTGAGCTGCAATCCAGAGTGAAGGTCAAATGAGAGAGGAAATCTTAAATAAATCAGATACTTTTCATTTATGACAAGAATTTTCTGCCAAAAAAAAAAAAATCAGCCTATCTTTACCATTTACTTTCTACTAGAGTAAAAATTAGAGTTTGCGAATTGTAAATATGGGGGCGGGGGTAATTTAGAACACTGTTTTATCACCGTGGATCCAGTGGTTTTCATAACTGCATCCCAAGTATTTTGAGAATGTCATTATTGCCTCACAGTGTTTATAGAGTAGAGTGGAGCAAGCCCGCCTCCACCAAAGGGCAGAAAAGAAACTAAGTGACCCAGAAGAGGACACAGTGTGACCTGTTTATGATTAAACCCTGAGAAGGATAAATTGAGTTAGGCTGAGCTGCCTGAGTGGGCGGGAAGCAAGCCTCACACCGACAGCCAGGTCCCATTTCCGAGCCTTTTCCCCTCCCCTGCCTACCCTGATGGTGCCAAGGTTGATGGCTGCTCCTTTCCTTCAGGGTCCAAATGCTTCCTTCAGTGCGATCATTAAAGCCGGGAGAAGGCAAGAATCTTGTTTGGGGATGGCAAGATGCACTTTGGTTTATTCCTGTGTGTTCAGGGACAAGGGGGGGGGGGGAGCAAGAGCAGTTTACTCGGGATTTCAACATCTGTCAATATCTAGCTGCAGACATCTCAGCAGCTGAAGCCAATCAGTGTCTGGAAAGTGCTAAGCAACCGTACCAAGTGCTCCCAACTAACATTACCTCTGAATGTGCATGACCAGGCATATTTCAGTACGTGCTGCCAGGCAGTGTTAGTAATGCGAGCAATATGCAGCTCACTTTACTTGCTGACTGGCTTAAAAAGAGAAAATTAAATACATTTCTCATAAGGATATTTTGTGGAATTTTTCCACATCATTAAATAAAATGTAGCCCTGGTTTAAAGGCATTTCCTGAGAGAAAACATTTCTTAACCTAAACTAACCGAACTGTGCGAAGCAGTCTGCCTGTGTACACCGTAATATTTTTTTTCTGATTACATGTAATGGGTCTCCTATCATTCTGCAGGCTTTATCCATATCACTGAATTGTTTCATAGCTATCCAAAAAAATTGACTGCAAACTTTTTAAAGCGGTTCTCCGGGAAATGGGTGCTTATTCAATTTTCTCCTCAGAGTTATAAAAGAGTGGATAGTATCGGAGATGACATTTCTAAAATAATTAAGAAAAATCACGACAGGCTTTCTTTGGCTAGGTTCATGCTGTTCTTCACAACTTCAACGTAAAAACTGTAACAGTGTTTCCCGGTACTGGACTAAGAAAGATAAGCTCAAAGATGCCTGACAGGAAGTGGAGAAATGATGCTACAGAATCAAACAGAAAATATTTTCTCTTTGACCATGCTGCGATTGAAGCCAGGGCCCTGTGCACTGGGCAAACACCCTGCTATGACCTACATACCCCCCCCCCCCGCCCTAAATACTTTCCTGTTCTCCATCGGAATGTCTGTTTTCACCTACTTCCCAAGGAAGGCAATGTGTATCCAGATTGAATCCATTTCCAGTTGAGTTTTTGCAATACCCCTTTAATTATTTTTGGTCTCATGTGAGCTGAGTTAATACCACCAACTTCCTAAGTCTGTGGTCCCTGCCTAGGGAGAAAGGTGCTGTACAAAGCTTAGGCATCTTTTTTGTTTTCCATTGGAATAGCCACATGAGATACTCTGATTTTTTTTTTCTTTTAATAGATTCTCTTGGCCTTTTTGTCTAAGTCAGAAGTTTTCTATTAAAAAGAAAGAAAAATTATCCTCCCAAGAAGGGAGCACATATTTTCTATCTAATCCCCAGAGCCTTCTAGCCAATTTGAAAGTCAACATCAGACAGAGAGGTGAAGCCTTTTTGTTTTGTTTCAATCTCAATTCTCACAGTTGCTCAAATTGAATCAAGAAGCAAGACTCTCCGACTAAGTGGGAACAACAACAACAACAAAAAGGTAGCCATCTTTTTACAAGGATGTGTGGGCTGAGTACCAGGACACCCTGAGAGGAAAACAAAGGGAAGGTAATGTTCCCACTGGAGGTCACAGCTACATAGCCAGCCACAAAGCCAAGTGTAGGAAGAGAAAGAGCTGCCCACCCACAGCATAAGCCCTGCTATTGTAAGGCAGCTTGGCAAACGATTTCAGTGCTGGGATTTTGACCCAGATGCCCTCAGAAATAAAAACAAACTCAGGTCCAAGAATCTTAGGGATTCTCGACCCACGTGTGCACCTATGTAGACGCAGTCACCCGCGCCTGGTAGATGTGCCGTCGGGACAAGGGTGCTGTGTCTAATGCGGAACACAGAACAACGTTCTCTTCAGGGTACTGGATCAAATTCCCAGTCTCCTAACTAGGTTAGGACTCTGTCCCAGCTCCGGGCATTGCCTTGTGGCACGACATAACCTCTCGCTCCACTGCTATTCCCTGTAAAAATAAAACCTTCAAGAAGAAAGAAGGTCCTATTGTTTGGGGCAGAATTATTCCTCCGACTTCTCAAAGAGGAGGTATTTTCAGCATCTGGGAAGAGATTGAGTCCAGAGGGGCTTCTTAGTTTTACAGCTGGGTCCACTCAAACCGGTCCAACAAGCCAGTATTACATAGAGGAGCCCGGCCAAACACAAGCACTTCAATCATGCGCAATCCACTTGGGTTCTGGTAAATGAAATAAAACCCCAAAGCTTGGCTTTTTATTTTTCTTAGGGCAAAGTCCATTTAGAATGGATATAATCGCTCGCTATGGTTACATATGCCACATTTGTTTTTAAATAGCTCCATATCCCAAGGGCTCCTGATTTTCATCCACACGGCAGGTAGGAAGACTGCAGGAAAAATAATTTTCAACACAGTCTCCATTTTATCTGGTACAAAAAAACACCAGTAGAGATACTCGCTCAGGTTGGTAAGGATTGAGCAAGTTGGCAATTGAGTCTTACATTTATATCCTGGAGAAAGTGCCCTAGATGTGGGGGTGGGTGGCTATAATAGCCTACAATCTGTTGGGCATTCTGGCACAGAGTTTTCAACTGCAGGGTGAGAGGCTTCCCCTATTGTGTGTAAAAGGTTGCCCACTCCAACCCTGGGTGATGTTTTTCTGCTATGTAACACTGGCTAAGTTGCAGGGAAATGTTGGGGTGAGACATGCTTCCCTAGTAAATGGTGGTTTGTGTTTTCTGTATCTCACCTGTCCTTACCCAGTCCTGGTGCTTGTCTTCCTATCAGTTCGCAGACACCGGATCTTACCCATCTTTGAACCCTAAATGGACTCATGAGTCTCTCTAGTTAAAGAGGCCTGCTGACCAAGCTGGCCAGTTGTAGATTAGGCCTAAGTGTGGATTGGGATAGATTGGGAGTCAGGTTCCATGTTTTACCTCCTTACTTACGATTATCGATGGAGAGATTCTGTGGTAAAAACAAAAATCAAAAAACCAAAAACAAAACAAAAACCAAAAACCAAAACAAAAACTGAAAATGTTGGTAACATGAGCTCACTTTGTACCCTGGCTGCAATCAGCCAGAGGAGAGCAGCTGTTTTCCTTGATAACCCAGGGTTGGTTCTTGGTAACTGCTGTGTTCTACCCCTTCTTGTGAATTATCTACCTCGCTTCTCCAAATACAGAGTTGAATTAACTAGGAGTCACTGGAATACATGAGCCAGTAATCCCCTTTACACACCATGAGTGAGCCCATTGCTGCTGCAGTGTCAGCCCTTCTTATCACCTGTGCTAGATGGTTTCATTCGTGACCCACACTCTCAATGCCACCATCCAGGTTATTCCACTGGTAACAAGACTGGGGTCGTTGTTTCTACCAGGAAGCTCTCTTCCTTGAAGAAGAAAAGCAAACACTTTGCAGGCTTGGGAGAAACTATCACAGGCAACAAATTTCTTATGACATGTCACAACTGATCATAACACATGGGCAAGAGTGAGTACAAGTCGAGAAGGCTCTTGAGCCAAAAGAAGGGAAGCATAAACACATTTTGAGAATTGTGTTTAGAAAGCATGACAGAAAAGGAGCCATCCGTGAGAGCTTCAAGCAAATAATCTTAGGTCAGGGTAAATACAAGGCTTACTAACTCCAGTTCAATTTTCTGTACATATACGTAAGGGCAGGGTCAGTCCCCAACAGAAGACAAATCGGCAACCACCTTATTTACATGATGAGACTCTTAAAGACTAAGAGAAACAACGGCTCATCTCAAATTCTCTGCTAAGACTTGCATTACAATTAGCCATTGAGATTAAGAGTCTGCACCAAAAACCTTGCCTGGAGAGTATCAGAAATCTCGATCGATCAATTGATCGATCGTGTTTCAAGAGATGTGAGCACGGTAGTGATCTGAGAGGCACTGGTAGGTAAGAGGCTTGTCTGGATGGAGCAGGGGGCTAAAATACATTAAGGGGTATCAGACAGCTCAGGGAATTGGGTGCTGGGTGCTGGCTTGGGGAAGGACTTAGGAGTTAAGTAAGTAGGGTATTGTGGTGTGATGGTTTGCATATGCTCGGCCAGGGAGTGGCACTATTAGAAGGTGTGGCCTTGTTGGAGTAGGTGTGTCACTGTGGGTGTGGCTTAAGACCCTCATCCTAGCCTCCTGGAAGTCAGTATTCTGCTAGCAGCCTTCAGATGAAGAGGTAGGACTCTCAGCTCCTCCAGCACCATACCTGCCTGGGTTCTGCCATGCTACTGCCTTGATCATAATGGACTGAACCTCTGAACCTGTAAGCCAGCCCCAATTAAATGTTGTCCTTATAAGAGTTGCCTTGGTCATGGTGTCTGTTCACAGCAGGAAAACCCTAACTTAGACATGTGTGTATGTGTTCATGTGTGCACATCCATGATCATGTGTGTGGACATCTGTGTGGATGAACATGTATATTTGTACACATGAATGTAGAGGAGAGAGCTCAACACTGAGTATCTTTCTCATTTGCTCTTTTCATGATCTTTTGAAATGGGGTCCTTCACTGAACCTGGAACTCAATGATTCAGCTACAGTGGCTGGCCCACAAGCCCTAAGGATCATCCTTTTATGATATCACCAATCTGTATCTGGCACTGGGATTACAAGGCTGTGGCACTTTGTAAGGGTGCTAAGATTAAACTCGGGTGTCCTGCTATGTGGTAAGTGTTTTACCAAGAACTTTTAAAAAGAGTGGGAGAAGTGTGACTGATAATCTTTTTTCTCTTCCTTCCTTCCTTCCTTCTTTTTATTTATTTATTTATTTATTTTTACACAGCCTCTGTCTACATAGTCTGATCATCCTGGAACTCACTTTGTAGATCAGGCTAGCCTCAAACTCACAACTATGCACCTGCCTTTGCCTCCCAAGTGTTAGTATTAAACTGCTGCCCCACCACGCTCTGCGTTGAGATGGCTAATCTAGGTGGTCAGCCTGACTATATCTGGAATCAACTAAAACTCAAGCAGGCAGACACACCTGTGAGAAAATGCTTTTGACTGGATAATTTGAGGTGGGAAGACCTGCCCTAAATGCAGATCTTTCCAGGCGAACCGCTTCACTCTAAATCTGGACCACCCCTTCTGGTGGCAGTCTGTGTAAAAGGACATGGAAGGAGGAAATCGTTTGCTTTTTGCCTGCATGTTCCTACTCATGCTGGCAAGTACATCTATTCTGCTGCTGAGTTTCATTAGTTTTACAACCCACTTCTTTGTGATTCAACATATAATAAAGACCAACTAAGACCTCCATCCTCATGGACTGAACAATTATTACACTCTTGAAATTTCTGTCAGGAGACAGCCATTGTTGGTCTAGGCAGACCATAGTCCATAAGCCCCTCAAGTAAATCCCCTTTTAATATACACCTATTCGTTCTCTGTGCTGTTCCTCTAGGGAACCTGGACTAATACAGGAGGGGAAACCCAGGTGGAATATAACTTTCTAAGTTCTCCTCAAAGCTGGCCTCGTAGTAATTTGAGGTTCGGCAGTGCTCCACCTGAACATCCAAAGCATGGAGAGGGGAACCAGCCTCCATTGTGCAGCAAGAGGGTCATCAGATGCTACGTCCTTCTGGAGTGGTTCTCAACCTTAATACAGTTCCTCATATTGTGGTGACCCCCCCGCCATGAAATCATTTTTGTTGCTGAAATTTTGCTATTGCTATGAATAGTAATGTAAACATTTTTTGGAGATAGCCTTTTGCCAAAGAGGTTGTGACACACAGGTTGAGAACCACTGTAAGATAAACTTGACTATTCACCTACGTTTCAGGATTTTGATATGGTAACTGGCCTTTTGCCTAAGACAGTTAGGAGATAGTTAGATAGATAGTTAGGAGAAAGTACTGAGAATCATGGTCTAGGAAGCCTGTGGTCGTTGGAAGAAGCAAACCATTTATGACTCCCTATAGGCTAGATTACTTAGTTGGCAGGAGTAGATTAGGAATAAAGCATTAAGTATTCAATACTCTGCTCTCCTTCCGTTCCTCACATTCCGAGTACAGAAATTTTGGAAAAAAGAAATCCCATTCTAACATACATTGAAAAAGAAGTGATTTCAGAGACTTTCAATAGTGGCATAGGCCAATGGCTTTAGTCAGAACGCTCTAAGATGTTTTAGCACCCCTTAGAGGGACTTACCTTTTAGCTGTCTGGGGCAGACTAATTACTGAGGTAGAGTTAAAAGTGGTTTTGTGATCTGAGAGGACAGGAGCAATGAAAACATCGAACCAAAGGACTGTGTCATACTTTTCATGGTCATTGAATTAACGAAGGAACAAGCCAGCTCTGGACTATTTGTCTTCATGCCACCCCAGGCTTCTATGGCACAAAGAGACAGATACTTCACAGGCCCAGCCACCTTTTCCGTCAGAGAGGAGCTGCAGAAACAGAACACCCCTTGACTAAAATAAAAGCTCTGGCTATTTCTAATTCTCACTTTCCACCCACTTGCTTAAAACAATTGTGTTTCCTGGGTGCCCTTGCACAGATGCAAAGATGTGAGGCGGAAAACCAGTGTCTGCTGAAAGAGGAGGATGTGTGAGGAAGTCTTGGTGGCCTTTTTGCAGCACAAAGGAACGCTTTCCCAAGGAGCTTGAACCCTATTCCCTCAAATTACAAAAAAGAAACGAGTGGCCTTTATTATATACTTTTGAAGGAGAGGTTAAGAAAGTCATGAGCCAGGGAGGGAACCTAGAGTGTTAATCAGCTATGCAGAGTCCTGTGGGCATCAGGACACACACACACACAAGAAAACACCAATACTTAGTTTGCACTTTCTCAGTGCTTCAGGGAGAACAATGTGTATGTTCTTCTGAGGGGTATGTTACAGTTTCCAGACAAGAATGCCAGAGATGTTTTATAAAGACCGAAGCCTCTGTTTAGAAATATCTAAGTATATCTCATGATTAGCCTAACTGATCCAGCCCAGTGCTTTCCATGGGCTAAAGAAACAAACCAGAGGAAGGCTCTGTACACCTTCTCCTTTGAGGTCTCCTCCCTTGAATATAAAACGGAAATACCATACTGGCTATTAGAATGTGCTGTTTACTTTTGAAAAAACCGGATTCTGCTTGTCCTGCTAGGAAATCATCCTTAATGTCTATTGAAATTCAAAATAGAAAAAAAAAAAAAAAGACTTATCAGTGCAATACCTCTTTCCCCCTAGAAAGTAAAACATAAAAGTATTCAATATACTCAACACTCTGACAAGGTTTTCCCTGTAACCCGCTGTTTCTGGTCTTTCTGTCAGAACTACTCAGTTACAAAGCACAAGCAATAAAGATAGAAGAGAGCATTCTGCTTCCCTAGCATCAACAGGTACACTCAACCGCTTCCACCATAGTTCTTAGAAAGCAGCCGGAGAGCAAGCGTGAAGGAGAATTACAGCTCCGATGAAAAGCTCACAGGCTTAGAAATAGCAGATACAGCCGGGCAGTGGTGGCGCTTGCCTTTAATCCCAGCACTCGGAAGGCAGAAGCAGGCAGATTTCTGAGTTCTAGGACAGCCAGGGCTATACAGAGAAACCCTGTCTCAAACCTTCCCTCCTCCCCCCCCCCAAAAAAAGAAAGAAATAGCAGCTACACAGGCGCTCCTTTTGTCCCTGTTTCTTGGCACATCCTCGGTGGTGCTGTCTTGTGAACTGCTCTCCTATCTGACAAGTGAGATAAAAAAAATGATAGAAAGATGATTCCTATCACAAGGAGACACTTGGTTGCCTACTCTCGGCGTTGTATTTTATCATAAGGCAAGTCTCATTTTTTTTTTTTTAATACTTTGTAATCCTGTGTATCTGCCAATATGAAGTTATACAATGTTCCATGAGAGAACCTGGGTTCAGATCTCAGCACGCACAAGCACCCATATCTCCAGCGGCAGGAGATACCCTCTGATACCCTCTCTGGCCTCCCCAGGTACCTGCACAGTTGTGACATACATTCACTCGGACACACGCAAATACACATGGGTAAACATACGGCACAAACTCCTACAGAGAGACAGAGAGCTAGCTGACTTGGATGGACTGCGCAGTCTGACAGAGAGCTCTCGGCACCCAGAAGCTCACCCCGTTTCTTGTGTGCCGTTGAGTAGGGAGGCACATACAGCTGATGGAGGGGGCAGGGTTTATGGTGTACAGCAGGGTCAGAGAGAGAGGTTTGGCCAATCTCAGAAGAAACAGTCTCCTCCGGGGAGAAGTCTTTAAGCCATTAACCGGGGAAGACAGCAATGGTGAACATTTTCAGATACACTGTCAACACTTGCATTCAGACCAGGGGGAAGCCTTTGCCACTTCCACAAGCCTAGCCCAGGGAAGGGCTATTTTCTGTCAGTTTGCCCCCAGGTCTGGGACGTAGGTCCTTGATAAGCCTGTGCCCATGTCTAAAGCACGCATTCTCTCAGGACTTCACCCAGGGCTATTTCCACTCTCTTCATACACCCTTTTAAAGAAAATGGCTTTCCTCGCCCACAGCTTTCCATTTCCAATGCCTTGTCAGCAAGGGTGGGGCTCCTCCTTCACCATGGCGGGATGCTCAGTGGCTCGGTCTTCTGCCGATCCTGTGTAAAGATCCGCAGCTGCTCTGCTGGAGCTCGGAGCGCAACGACCATGTCATGTCTAGGAGACCCTGTTCATACCACTCCGACCCATCCTCCAGCTTTTGTATTCTTCTGCCCCATCTTTCACGATGTTCCCTGAGCCTCAGGGGGGTGGGCTGGGGGAGGGAGGCGGATACAATGTCCCAGTTAGGACTGACCACTCAGGGTCTCTTATGCCCCTCACTCTGACCAGTTATGAGTCTATGTATAAACCACTGCCCACCACAAACAAGCAACTCCCCCGACCAAGGCTGAGAGCACACAAGTCTATAGTTATAAACATGAATATTTAAAAGGCAGTTTGACAACATAACCATTTAGAAAAAACGGCGATCACAGGTCCCTGCAGGCATTTATGGTCTTCCTGGCCATGGCTTTGGACCAAGTTTACAGTACCAGGCATGAATGGCGTCGGGTGGAGCAAGTCTTATATCCAGAATGGCAGCTGGTTGTACCATATCAGCGTGCCACTATTGCATAGCAGGGAGCTGCAGCAGGCAGGAGACAGCACTGGGTGAGACCACAGATGTGTTTTCTCCAGCTGTGGCCTGAATAGCCCCTTCCAGGATTCTAGAAGTCAGCCAGCAGGGAAGATGTTTCCTAGTCAGTCCCAGCTTGGATTCTCTGTCCCAAAACAAAAGCATGTAGTATCTTCAGCAGCTGGCTCTTATGTAGTTGTAGAGGACAATTAAGAATTATGGTAATAACTGGTGTTGTTTTGGGTCCTTTGGGAACCTCCCTGAGCAATAACTTTTCAGTAGGTGTCCTGTACTGGCATTGAGACTTTTGTTTTAGAACTTGGGCCTTCTTGGAGAAGCAATGTCCATCTTTTCTTCATTCTTGCAGAGTAACTCCAAGCAAACTGTTTTATTTATTTTTTACATTATTAGTTCAGGTTAACTACTGGTTTACATGTGATG
Organism: Rhynchomys soricoides; assembly: GCA_019843965.1. Classification (NCBI taxonomy): domain Eukaryota; kingdom Metazoa; phylum Chordata; class Mammalia; order Rodentia; family Muridae; genus Rhynchomys; species Rhynchomys soricoides. The sequence goes on along the minus strand of JADRCH010000066.1, from coordinate 8,561,286 downwards.
AACCATCCCTGCATCTCTGGAAAAAAAAAATCCAATTTTATTGGTGAGCGATTTTTTAATGTGTTCTTGAATTTGGTTGGCAAGTGTTTTGTTGAGAAATTTTGGGTCTATGTTCAGCAGGAGATTTGCCTATAATTTCTTTTCCTGATGTTGTTGCATCTTTGCTAGTTTCCATATCAGGCTAACAGCAGCCCTATTGAGTGAGTTTTGAAATGATTCTTCCCTTTGAATTTCAGGGAATAGTTTGAGAAACATTAGTGTTAGTTCTTCTTTGAGGCTCTGGTAAAATTCACCAGTGAATCCGTTTGGCCTTGATTTTTTTAGGGAGGAAATCTTTAAATTACTGCTTCAATTATACTGCTTGTTGTAGATCTCTTTATGTCATCTCTCCTTGCTTTGACTTCTGTAGGTCATAGCATCTGGAAATTCATCCATTTCTTTTAGATTTTCCCATTTAGTATATCGTATTTTTTTGTTTTGTTTGTTTTTGTTTTTGTTTTCTGTTTACTTTTTGGTGACTTGTAATGATTGGCAGAGGTCCTAGGAATCAAAGTCGGGTCCTTTGGGAGAGCAGTAAGCAGCTGAGTTGTCGAGCCACCCTTCAGCCCAGCCCCGTGGCTTATTCTCTCTTTTGGATAGGTTTATTTTTCTCTTCAGTCTGAAGGACTCCTTCATGGGGCTTCTGTGAAACTGATTCAGTGGTCACAGATTTCTTGAAACAGTTTCTCATCATGGAAAGTTTTTCTTTTCCCTTCAATAAGACAGACAGATTTGTAGGCTATGTAGTCTGAGTTAATAATTGTTAGCTTTCAAAACCCGAAATACAGCTTTGCAGTCTCTGTCGTCTTTTCAGCTGAATGTGAATTCACTGAATGTGGTGTTATTCTGACGTGCCTGCCTTCCTAGGCCGCTAGGTGTTTCTCCTTTGCCACTTCCAAAAGGGTCTGGAGTACAATATGATGCAGGTTCTTTTCTGCTCATCTGGTGTCTTAAGTCTCTCCTGTATCTGGATGAGCGTTTCTTTTCTCAACTCTGGGAAATTTTCTGTTATGATTCTTTTGAAAATGTTTTCTATGCCTTTAGGATATATCCTTGTCCTCTGTGCCCATTGTTAATAGATTTGGTCTTTTCTGAGAGTTACAGATATCTCAAACCCCTCCCCCACAACCTTCTCATTTGTTCTTGGTCCTTGTTAGATTGTAGCAGTTGCCGGGCCTGCTTAGAAGATCACATACCGGGTGCCCTCTTTAACTCGTCCTGTTGTTGAGACTCCCTACGAGCTTTCAGTTACCTTGCCTTTGTTTCTAGCTCTTCGGATCAGTTCTCTGTCTCTCTCTTTATTGAGTTCCTCTCATCTCATCCCTCTCCTTCTTTACTTCATACAGCTGTTTGTGTCTGTGAACATGCTTATAACTATTATTTTGAGTTCTCTTTGCTGGCTAATTTTATGTCAACTTGACACAAGCTGGAGATATTTGGGAGGTGGGAGCCTCTGTTGAAAAAATGTCTCCATAAGATCCAGCTGGGGGAAGGTTGTGGGGCAATTTCTTAATTAGTGAGAGGGGTCCAGCTCTTTGTGTACAGGGCCACCCCTGGGGTCTATAAGAAAGGCTGAGCAAGCCATGGGAAGCAAGCCAGTAAGCAGCACCCCTCCATGGCCTCCACATCAGCTCCTGCCTCCAGGTTCCTGCCCTGCCTGACGTCCTGCCCTTTGCTGCTCTTGATGATGAGCTGAGAATGATAAGGAACTGAGAGAGACACGGAACTGCCATGGAACAGAGATGGAAATAAACTTTTCCATCACAGCAATAGTAACCCTCACTAAGCCAGTGTCTGAGATTTCATTTAACTCACTCTCGGTAGACACCACTTCTGTGATGTTAGCTCTTTTTGAAGGGATCATATTACCTCTTTTTTGTTTGTTTGTTGTTTGTTTGTTTGTTCTTTATGAGTCTGTGTGTGTACATGTGTTTTATATTATCGTGCCAAGACTTACCTATCTCATGTTATTTTGTTGTTCATTTAATCAGCTACATGCTCTGCATTAAAGTACTCACAGTGTTGAAATGGAACTTGGATAGAATAGCTGGGGTGTTGTTAGTGGCCACAAAATTACAGATTGCTAAATCCTTGGAAGTTTACAATTAAGAGATAAAAAGAGGAAGCAACAAAGATGAGAGGAAAGAAAGATGTAGCAATAAGCAGGACAGGAGAGGTAGCTGAAGAGCATCGTAGAATGCCATATAGTAGTCTGGACTGAGAAATGTAACTAACGGTCCTGATACCTAATAGAGCAATATACAAACAAAAGTAACACCATAATGGGACATATGCTAGAGCAGACATTAAATAATAGAAATCAAGAAATGCTGTGGCTTGAATTGCTGGCATAGCTGCATGGAGTTAAAAGGTAAAGCTCTCAGACCCTTCCAGCCATATAGGGTCCAAGTGGTGACATGTGAGGGAGAGGAGCCATCAGTCTCTGCGGCCTCTGTGCATGGAGTTCAGGCATGCAGGAAAGGAGGTTGTAAACTCTTTTCTCCAGGCTCCCTCATACCCCTGTGCTGCACTTCCCCATGGCCTGTTGCATCCCTGTGTCTGGTATATGTGAGGGCTGGCACCTTCCTTAACAAACGGGAGATTTTAAAAGACAGGATGATCTAGTCTGGTGGATACTTTTTGATTTCTATAAACCAATTCCCCTGTCAGACTCCACTGTCTGGGAGAGTGAAAGAGCCATGGCTCCCACAGGCAGGAAACAAAGCCACACATTTTTAATAAACACTTTTTAAAAAAAACAAAATTAGAATATTGTATTATAATATCATATCTTGACTTGCTGTTTTCCCCCCTGAGACAGGTCTCATGTAAGCCCTGGTACTCTGGACCTTCTGATCCTCCTCCTTCCATCTTCCTTAAACTCAGAGTTTCCTGCACGTGGGGTAAACCCTGTACTCACTGGGCTGCATCTCCAGCACACTCGAAAAGCAAATCCCTTCTACCATCATGTTGTTTAAAAAAAAACAACATTAGGTTTGTGTAAATGAAAATGGCACCTTCATGTGGTGAAGAACAAAATCAATACACCGTGAAATGCGGTGTGGTAGGAAGGGAGCCTCTCTCCCCCTCTCTTCCCTGTTGTAAATCTGGGTTTCATTCAGCAGGGCTGAGAAGCCATGGGTGGTGGCTGCTCACAGGCATCCATTGTTAGCGACTGAGATATATTCCTTTCCTGAATAAGCCTCACACTAGTGCAAGGTGCAAAACACCCCCACAGAGTTTTTGGTTGGTGCAAAAGGAAGAGTCTATACTTTTAAGAAAAACGTGAAGTCAAGTCAATCGCCAACGTGAACAGAATCATTTTTGTGATTGTTCAGGCAAACAATGAAGGATTTGTATAGTTACATTAAACCGGGGGGGGGGGGGGGGGCCCTGCGGAGCATTGTTATGGTCAGGAAGTTAGAACAGTTAGCAACATAGGCATGTAGCATCCGGGAGAAAGACAAGGTACCGTCGTATTTGATATAAGATGCTGCATCCCAGGAGTCCTCCTCAGCGTGATCTTACATCTTGAGGGTCACAAATTCAGGTGTCTATGAAATAAAAATGACTGGGGTTGGAAGGAGTGAAAAGTGAACAGGGAATTTCAGGAAATGCAGAAAGACAGTGTCTAGAAAAGAATGTTTCATGAGAGAGAAAAATCTACTCAGACCAGTAACTTATAAAAATGCAAACTACAGCTACCCCCTACCCCCCCTTTTTTTAATGAAAGAGAACACACCTAAAGTTTTCTAAAGGTCTAGAGGTTTATTTAGCAATATTTAACCACCTTGAATGAAATCCCTAGTCTGTAAGCTGTTTCACCAAATGACCTGATTTTCTTCACACAAAAATTCCCTGGTAAAGGACCACCATTTCTTAAGCCTCAGTGAGCCTTAGCAGAAAGCACCTGCTTCTACTTGGGAGGTGTACAGGCACAGCTGGCTAGGGCAGATGTTCTAGCTAGCTAAAAGGGAGCAGGGTCCTGAGACGAGGCTACCCGGGCAATCCCACTCTAAAGTACAACATCTCCCACCCCAAACCAGGACCTCAGGGACAGAACTGCATTCCCTGCATATGAGGTGCTCATTCTCATCAGCAGGGCAGAGTCAGAGAAGGCATGGGTAAGAGAGCTGAATATGGTTTAATTAGCTTTTCTTTAGAATCCACTTAACACACTTGAAAACATTGTAAAGTATTCTCGCTGTAATCCAGCCTTTATTTATGCTAGCAAATTTGCCCTTGAGTGTCCCTGAGTGAGTTTACTCTCTCTCTCCTAAGAGGCAAAAAAGAGAGCAAATTCAATTTTCCACAAGCAGAGAAAGGAGAAAGCTGCCGAGCAGCTTCAGGGCAGCAACTGTGGATGTTTTTCCACAAGGGGAATTTGAGAATCTGCTATGTAAAAATGACAAAAGGTTGCCAGCAAGAGTCAACAAACCAGTTTGGAAGCTGATGTCCCATAAAAATGATGGTCACTTATCATGGTCTGGGTGCCATTAAAGGACACTGGAACCCAGAAGGGACCTCAGGTCATGTTTATGATGAAGCGGGCATCAGCTTTGTGCAGATTGGCTTACAACTCAAGCCTTTGTTATCACCATCCCTCACTCCCCTACGCCGAATGGAGAGCCTCGCTGTTTGGATACGGAAGTATGATATCAAACAAACCCATCCATCTTTTTCTACCAGCCATTTGCATTTCAAATCAGTGAGATCGTTTTTAAATATTCATACTTTTCAACTTGGTAGCACATCGCTCGTATGAATGCGTTCCAAGGAAAGAATTCTAAACAACGGCAGAAATAAAAAAAAAAAAAAAGAAAACAAGTTAAATATTCAATAATAGTGGAATGCCAAGCAAAACACAGTTTACGTTCTCTGGGACCTGTTAATACACCATTGCAAACAGTAGAAAGATTATGAAATAAGATCAAAAATACTTACATCAGGATGTCGTCAGAGAAATCAAGGCACAAGATTCTATATAAGTATAATTACATTTTATATACCAGCCAACCAGCCAGCCAGCCAGCAAGCTGGTACAGGAAATAGATGATGGCGGTGAAAAATTAACAGTAGCTTCATGTCTAAGCTGAACCAATTTCCCTTGTTCCCTTAACTGACTACATTTCCTCAAAAGATCATGTATTACTTGATTATATATATATATATATATATATATATATATATATATATATATATATAAAACTTTTTTTCTTAAAATGAGGCTTAAACACAAGACGGTTTACACTCAAACTGAAGCAGTTTCCTCAACAAAGTGGGCTGGCTTCAGGTTGTCTTGAAACAAGATTTTCTAAAGCAAAGAGGCTTGCTCTGGCCCCACAGTGATCCAAAAGCAGGGCTTCAGAGGAAGGGAAACAAATCCAGGCCTCCCCTTGGATAACTTTGCCAACATTCTGAACAGAATCAAATTAATCATTCCAGGGATGGTTTACAATCCAGAAATGGTTTTTTTTGTTATTTTTTATCACAATCTCAGCTAAATCCGGTTGAAGTGGTACAATCAGTCAGAAAATTAACCTTATTAAAATCCACCTACAGCATCAAACTCGGATTTCTATGGAGGCAGATTCAAAAGGCTGAATGCACATAATGTGAAGTGGAATTTCCTGTCATTTTTCCAGTCCCGCCCTTCATAAATCTCAGCCCTTCAATTTCATCAAGTGATCCTTTGTACTAGCATTCTGGGCAGGAAGTGTGGAGAGACCTGATCCGATTTCCCAACGCCTCTCGTGATTTTGTGAATATTGCACGTGTTTGAATACATCAGACACATCTGCTTCAAGATAGTCCATTCTAAATAGTCTCAATATGTGTGACTCATATACAAGGCAAGCTCCTTCCAGCTCCCCTTTAACAGAGAGAGAGAGAGAGAGAGAGAGAGAGAGAGAGAGAGAGAGAGAGAGGTTTTTCTTAACCTGGCTTTAAAAATAAAGGAAAAAGAATGTGTAAAGGGCTAAGCTGCTGAATCCAAATAGCCATCAGGAGTGGGAGGAGAGACAGGAGAGGAGCTGGCCTGGGGAGAGAAGCTGGCCCAGGGAGAGAAGCACAGCTCAGGGCTGGTCCTCCATTGGGTGATCTTTCAAAGCCTCCTCTGGGCCTTTGGCTTCCTCTCTATTATCACCTTTCAGAGGCCTGACCTGGTTGGGCTCATTAAGAATTTGAATGTTTGCTCTTGCCCCATCTCTTACCTATCAGAATAAGGTGCTCTGTGATTACCACACAGCTTTTGCATACGCTTCTTCAGAGGGGCAAAATAATGTAAAGGTAATGATCAAAATATTCCTACTGGCACTGTTTCCTTTCACATTGGTTTCCTTGGTGTCCCTGACTCCTATTAAAAAATCAAAGGGCCGATTGTTTAAGGGTTATTTGGGACCCTTCCCCAAGGGCATACATTAACTACGTTTGTGGGTATATAAACTAAATCTTAAGAACTACATGTCTTGTTAAGAATATCACAGTTTTATCTGGAAATGATGGACCAGGTACTGCCTGAACTTTGGAGATTGAACCAAGATGACTAACCTGCGTGTGAGCCAGCCTGGTCTACAGAGTGAGGGCTACATACCAAGAATCCCTTCTCAAGACAACAAAAGAATAGTACGTATTGTCTGCTCAATTTAGAAGATTTGCTGACTTCTGTGGACCCATAGGTTTCCCCTAGTCCTCTGCTTTTCAAAAGAAATTTATTTTGGACCCCTCAGTCAACCCCAAATCTTTTAGCTCTAAAGTGATTCCGTAGACATCACCCTCAAAACCTATGGCAGTCACTTTATAGTGAAATGAAGCGGCCGCCTCACTGTTAAGATCCCAATAAAAATGCAACTTCGCTGTGCCCTACACCATGTCACCTCTTGTGCGCATGCGCATCACCCTCCTACTATACGCATGCCCCTCACCTTTCCCAAAATAAATTTTTCTCTGCCGTCCAAACCAAAATTCTTTCCTTTTGATTTTTCAGCGTGCCTTTTCTGGAGTAGAAAGCTATGTTGTTTTAATCAGTTTTCAGTGAATGGGTCATTTCCCCGCCTTATGAACACACGCGGTGATAACAATTAATGAGAGGGGTCGTTTCTACTATAATGCCTAGCATCCGGTTTTCAGCTCTTAAACATTCCCCTATACATGCACCGATCCTATTACCCCTGGGAGAGCTCTTATTAATCTCAGTGTCGAAGCTGTGTCAACAAATCTACTGTAATAATGAAAAGTCATCTTATCACACTTTGCTCTTAGTAAATTTACCATCCTTTGATAAGGTTGCAAACAACTGGGAAGTAATTGATCTGTAATTAGTGTGGCCACTGCTGAAGGGAGCCTGCGCTGCGCCTTCTTCATTTATCTGCCCAGCACAGCACATCCTGCTTCAGAACACTAAATTATTTAGTATTCTTTTCAAATACAAATGGTCTCAATGGGTCCTCCATTATTTTAAGAACTTTCTGAAGAAGAGGCTAACATTTAAATTTCTGATTATCTGTCACCAGTGCAGTAGTTAAAGGAGCCGGGAGTGGAAGGGAATCATTTTTCACACATGACTTGTCTGCTGATGCCAGCCTGAGCTATGAATGGAGAAGGACAGAGGCCCTTTGATCTGCACCAAACTTGCACAATTTATCTTTTAAATGCACTAAAGCTTTTGATAAATGTCAATTTGACAATTAATTCTTCAAGGGCCACAATATATCACCATCACAGTGCCTATTTTTGAGGGTCGGTCAGCCATAACATCTTTCAGCAGTCTGCAGCAAGCTCGAGTCGTGGGGGAAGTGATAGCTCTCAGGCCCGGCTGTTCCGCACGTGGTATTTTTATCTCTTGTTAAATAAAATAGCTGTGATCTTTTCCTTCAACACGGGGCACAACTCCAGTGCCAGAGTTCGTGGTTGGCCTTGCAACCCAACGCGATTGTGTTCTCTGACATCTTTCTAATGGTTTGGGGGAGAAAAGAGCCTGTTAGGTTTTTTTAAATCTATTGCAGCGTTGATTTTTCTTTCCCCAATGCAAAGGTATTTTCTTGTGTATTTTATAAAAAACAAGCTAAGGCAAGTCTGTTCTTCTCAGAGGCCTTAAGTCAGCAAGAGGGGCCGAGGTAGAACCATAGGGTTGTGACTTTGGTCTTAGGAAAGATCCTGGTTATGCTTTGGTTACAAAGGTCACTGATTAAGTCAAAGACCACCGACGGTAGACTCTTGTAATAGATAGCTGGAAAATAGATAGTCCACCCGAGGATTTGTGGGGAAGCTTCGCCTTTGACGCCACTTCCACCTTTTTTTTTTTTTTTTTTTTTTGTATATGTGAACTTCAAAGTTATTTCATGCCTATGCTCAAATCTTTCTGTATCTTTGAGAACAAAAATAGCCATCAGATATGAGGAAGAACGGCCCTGGCATCTCAGAGTTTGCATTCCGAAGCTCTTCTCTTCTCTGCTCTTTTGGCCCCATTAAAACTCAACATTAGCTGGAAGAATAACAATTGCAATGTGACATTTTGAAATGCTCCACATGTAAGATGATTCCGAACTCCATGGTTACTAGGGGTTTGCTACTGGCTGACAAAGGGGCCCAGCAGCTATGCCTGTGATCCCCTCTCAAGAAGAGATCGTGTCTCCAGAGCCCAGTGTGGCCCTATCACCCAGGTATTTGGCACCCGTATGATGCTATCTTTTGACAGAAGTGACATTTCGGTGTGATTGTGAAGAAAATGAAAGCTCCCCAATCAGATAGGCTGACCCGCTGGAAACATAGCCACCTGGTGCTCTGAACGCAGCAAGATCGCTTCTTTTCTCAAGGACAGGGGAATCTGTATAATCCTTAAAATCTCTAAGAAAAAGTGGAAAAAGAGCCACCTGACTGCGTATCTCCAGGGTGCTTCACTGTTTCCAACGCAGATTAATTTTTTGGATGGGCTATCATGCGGCATCATCAATCAAACCCTGCTAGAATTGTAATGTGACATCGGCCCTTGGTACAGCTCAAGCCAAGAGGGCTGAGAGGCTTTTCTTTCTATAAAGGAGATGGAGGGTCACTCCTCTGACCTTTATAATATCTGCAGTCTCTAACTTTTTGAGGAGAACTGAGAATAGGAATTGTTTTGTAGCTAGGACGAACGGAGGATTTTGTCATGCGCCTGGAATTGTTTCCTGAACGTAAGACGGCGAGTCATGATTCAAGGAGAGTTGTTTTGAGCCAATGCAGTTTCAAGGTAGAGCTTTGAATAACCTGACGACTCTGGATGGAATCTCCTTGGCAATCATGAGGCCTTTCAATGGCCATCTTCTGATGCATAGGTCTTTGTGGTGCCATGCTTAATTAACTTAGGCGTGTACTGTACTGTAAGGAAGCTCCTCTGTGTTTTCTCATATTGTCTTCAACTATACTTTATTGGACATATTTAAGAAGTTCACTGATGGAGGAATAATGGTCTGTCTTAAATATTGGCATTCAGATTGGCACGTACCACAATGTAGATTTTAATGCGTGTTTTCATGAGCCCGGCAAAGTCCTTTGGAATGATATCACTAGCATAATAAGCTTCTTGTCTCACTCCCCACATAAATTGTCTTTTGAAATATCACTAAATGAATCATGAAGATTAAACATATGGAAATCAGGTCGAGAAATTAATCTAAAGTAGAGAATTCCATCATTTACCCCAAAATAGCACTTGTAAGTATTTCTAACATTCTCTGTATATCATTTGGTGTAAGAACTGCCACAAGCTGTTCCTTTCATTGCCTTTTTGTGCATTATAGGCTATAGGCTAGCCCTTCTCTGACACTGTGGGGTCTGACTTGGGAGCACAAGGCTAAATATTGTATGTCAAAATACTTAAAAATTATGTATTACATATACAAGAATAGAAATCACCTATTAAAACTGAAATGTAATGCCTTTTCTATCATGCTAAATATACATGATATCAAAATGATAGATATTGGTTATTTTCTTTTTATACAATCTATTCTGAATATGGCTCCCCTTTATCCCCAAAGGTCTCCCCACTTTCCCACCCACCATGAATCCTTTCTCTTTTCAGAAAATAGTCAAGTAAAAAAAGCAAACAAGCCAGAATGATTAATAAATAAATAAAACAGGGAAAAAGCAGAAGAAACACACACAGAGAAAACCCATAAAAATACAATCAATATGTAAGCAAAAGATCAATGAGCCAAAAAAGAAAAAAAAAAAAACCAGCCTAAAGCAATATGAGAAAAAACAAAACACCCAAAATCCAACCAACCAACCAAAAGCAACAACAACAAAAAAACCAAAACCAAAATCTACAAAAATACTATTGGGTCCATTTTATGGTAGCCAACTCCCGCTAAGCATGAGACCTGCTCTTAAGTGTGGTTTATGAGCCCGGTGAGAGATCCCATTGGGGAAGACTGATTTTCCCTTTGTAAGAAGTTGTCAATAGCTTCTTGGTTAGGGATGGGAGATCATGTCTACCTCCCCCTCTCAGCACTGGTATCCTGCTGGCCTGAACCTGTGCAGGCCTTGCGCATGCTGCCACAGTCTCTGAATTTAGTATAGGGATCCATCCGTTTGTGTTTGGCAGACACTGCTTCCTCTGGCTCTTACAGTCTTTCTGCCTGTTCCACAAAGCTCCTGGAGGCCCAAGCAGAGGGATCTGATGGAGACATCTCATTTAGGACAGTGTATTCCACGTGTCTCACTCTCCACACATTGTCTAGTTGGAGGTCTCTCTACTAGTTTTCCATCCACTGCAAGAGGAAGCTTCCCTCCTGTTGTCTGGGAAAGACACTGATCGGTGGGTATAGCAGAATGTCATTTGAAGTCATTTTATTGCCATGTTCCTTCTGCAGACTGGTAATGTTTTGTTTTCCCCTAGGCCCACAGCTGATCTAGTCTCAGATTCTTGGCAACTTGAGCAGTGTCAAGTATGGCTTCCATCTTCTGGAGTGATTTTTTTAACTCCAATAAAGAGTGGTTGGTTACTCCTACAGTGTCTGTGCCACAGTTGCACCAGCGTATCATCCAGGTAGGTCACCACTGTAGCTTTCAGGATTTGGAGCTGAGTTGGTTGTTACTTTTGTCCTCGGGTAGTGTGCAGAGTTCTTTCCGGTATTATGAACAATAGTCAGTAGGGGAGAAGGCTGTAGCAAGACACCAGCTCAACTTCTTCATGTCCAATGAGATATAGAGAGTTGTCTTCTCTGCAATAGATCTTTATCCTAAGTTTTTGGAAAGTAACCAATAGCATTGTCAATGGCTTGAGCAACTTGAGCATTTCCTTGGGGTGCCTTTGCCTAATAAAACCTATTTGTAACGATTTGAATAGAAAATAACTCCTTTTAGTTCATCCCTGGATAGTTCCATTTAAGGAAGTGGCGGAGACTTTAAGAGGTACAGCCTGTGTAGACGTAGAAGGAAGCCACACTGCCAGCCACGTTCGGCTTCTGCCCTTGGTGTATCTACCAGGCTGGAATTAAATGAATGAAGCTTATCCGGTTGGGGAGGGGGGTGTCACAGGATCTCCAAGTGCTAGGAGAAGTAGCCTTCTCTGAGAGGTTTTCAGTGAAACAGCTCTCCTTTACTGGGAGGTAACAAGGGCCATATAAACCTTGGGGAGGGGGGAAAAGGTTTTCAGGGTGAGTGTAAATTATTGGTTGGTCTGGATGTGATGGGAATGTTTCATTTACATGAAGAGGAATTCCAGGTCCTTGCTGGACATGTCCTTACAGGGAGAGAGGAAACTGAACCTGTGATTTGGCCACTGGGCTACGTGACTGGGCTACGTGATTACCTCACAGGTTGCAGAGAGGCTACATGCACCAGAGCATGCAGACCCAGAGCAAGAAGGGAACAATTCTAACTCCTGCCGGTCTCGGGGTGAGATGTTTGACATTTGGACACGGTCTCCAGCTCACTCTTGCTCCGGACTGGCTACCCTAGTAGCCCTGCTTCCCAGCCCCACACTGCACCTTATTCCCATCCCCCAACCTCTCTGTTTCTGTTGACCATGAGGTCAACAGACTCATCCTCATGCTCCGCCAACCACTGTGGTCCTCTGCCTCACGGTGAACCCGGGATCAATACAGTCATCGACTGCAGACAGAAATCCCTGGAACTGTAAACCAAAATAAATCCTTACACCTTTAAGTCGCTTGTTTCAGGCACCCTGCCATAGGATCAGGGAGCTAAGTAAAGCCGAGTATTGGAGTAAGAAGACTCTTACTGCTATGATTAAACCGGACTATGTGGTTGCTACGCCTCTGGAACTGCCTTGTGAGCGAAAGCTGGGAAGTGGGGCAGAGACGCTCTAAATGCTGTAAACACAACTTAATGAGAGGGAGCCCAGGAGAGCAGTGTGCCGACAGGAATGCAGAAGGTGAAGCAAGACCAGTCTCAAAAGCTTCTGAGTAGAAAGAAATAAGGACTTTATTGAGACTCAGACTAGAAGCCAGTCATGTAAAATCCCCCAAGAGAGTCTGTGTGGCCTGCAACCTGGAGTGAGGCTGAATTTAAAGTAATGGACCAATTTATTTGGTGGGGGAAATTTCAAGACAAAATAGAGCATGGTTATTGAAAATGTTGTCACCACTAAAAAGAAGTCAAGTAGGGTATTGCGGCTCAGGCTGAAGCGAGAGGATCACCGTGAGTTCGAAGTCAGCCTGGGCTACAGAGTGAGCCCATCTCTCAACCAAAAGAAAGACAGGAAAAAGAGGGAAAGAATAATAAATAATAAATAAATCCTTCGTATCAGGAAAGACTTGCAGGAATCGCAGGAATTGGCCAGGCACTACCCATCACAAGTTGATACAGGGAATAAGTTTTTTACATATTGAAACCATTTTGCCTTAAGAAGAGTACAGCTCTTGCCCAGGGAAGCTGGCTACTACTCACACTGGCAGTAGAGCACCATGCCATTCATGTGGTGCCAGTTTGTGGGCATGCAGAATGTAAGAATGTTATGGTCATGAGACTTTCACCCAGATTTCAAAGAATGGCCTAGGGAGCCAAAGTACACTCGGAAGGAACAAAATCCCTTCTGGCAGCCCTGAGAAGGCAATGTTCCATGCCCTGAGTAAGCTATGGAAACCCAAGGATGGTGGAGGAATGTCGCGTGCCTCCTGAGGAACAGTGCAGGCGATAAACAAAGACAGCCCAGAGAGAACCATCTAATGCACAACCGGCATAGCCATCCGTGTAGCGCTGCCCAAGATCACGCTGCCACATGCGTTACGTGCTGGGTACGAATCTACAGCGTTTGATCTTTGACCTGCTAGGGTTTCATAGTCTATCCCTCCGTTCTATACCCCAGCATCTCCCTCTAAGAATGGACGTGTTTACTCAGCGGCATCGTGTCTTGGAAATAAGAACTGTCCCTTCTTGTCTAACAGGGCTAAGAATCTTAAGTTTCAAAGGCGTCTTGGGCTTGAAGTTCTAAACAATGTTGGAACTAGTAGGCCATGCAGATGTGCAGTCTGAACCTTTGGGACCAGGAACAGAAGGCTGGGGTTTGGATATGAAATGTCCCTTATAGACTCACATGTCGAACATTTGGCCACCAGCTTGTGGTGTTATTTTAGGAAGCAGTGGAAACTCTAGGAGGTGGGACGGAGCTGAACAAAGCGTGTCGCTTGTGGCTTGCCCCGAGAGGCTTTATTTCATCCCCACTCTACCCCTCAAGTCTCTTCTTCCTGTCTGCCCAGAGGTTGGTTGCTTCCTCCTCCACATGTTGCCCCCACCGTGGTGTTCTGTCCAGCACCAGAATCAACAGTGCCAATAACTAAGAGCTGGGATTTCCAAAAGTGTGAGCCAAAGGAAAACTTTCTGCTTTTAAGTCGGTCGTGTCAGGTGCTTTGGCATAGCGATGCCAAAGTAGCTAATACTTACTCCTTAAGCTTTTCCCCTGGACTTTCTTCAGCAAAATCCTATAGCTATAGGTATTTGAAATGTTTTAAATTTAAATTAAATCCACGGAACATCAAGGGATCAGTTTAGTGGCACTGAGTATAGTCAGGATATTCCGCACATCTTTACGGAACATGTTCGTGAGTCCAGAGGAAATCCCCTAGGTTTTAAGCGTTTAGTGCCCAGTCCCTTTCGTTCTCAATTTCCAAACCTATTAGCAAAATTATATTGTAAATAATTATGATTCTCATAAATGTTTTTGTTCTATTTCAGTACTCAAGTTTAGGGGGAAAATCTAGATATTTTTAGCAATAAATTAAATCAAACATCGAAAAGATTTTTTTTTAATTTCAATATTTTATTTCTTTTTGTTTTAAATGTATTATTCTTTGCAATTTTCATACATAGATACACTGTAAATTGAACATACTCACCTTCATTCTGTTCCTCCAGCTTCCCCAGAAGCCCCCACCCTGTCTTGATCCCCATAAAGTACAATGGTCCCCACCTTTGTCTTCTCCTTTATTTTTGAGATTATAATTAGATCGTTTCTCCCTTCCCTTCCCTCTCTCCAAACCCTTCCCTATACCCCTCCTTGCTATCTTTGAAGTTCATGGTCTCTCTTCTTTAAATTATTGCATGTATACATAAACACATATATGTATAAATGTAACCTGCTCAGTCTGTAAAACGTTACTTGTATGTATGTTTTCAGGGAGACCTTTTGGTGAGGGTGCGCTCCTCCTAGGGAAGACTATTTCTCCCACTGTCCTTCCCCATTTGCTTCGGCATGCCTATTGATGTCATTTAGATGGATAAACTTGTTGTTTTTGTGAACATATCTATAACTTAAACATCGAATGGCTGAAGAGGAAGCATGTCCTTTCATGCATAGAAGGGTCTGGCCTGCTTCTCTGTCTAGACCACTGTTTTTGTTGCTCTTACACTTAACACTGAAATAATGCTCCTCCTGAGTCAGCAGACTTCGGAGTAGATGGGTACCAGCATCTTCCCTGTGTCTACAGCTTGTTGACCGAGGATCCTGAGATCTGGGACTTCATAATAATCTGAGCTAATTCCTTATGAGTTCTTTCCTTGCCTCTCACATGCTCTCTCCTGAGTACAGCAATTCTTCCCCCCGGGGATAATTGTTATTTGTCAAATAATATTTTTCGAGTAATTATTTTATTAATGTCATTTGTCCTTCCTTCCTTCCTTCCTTTTTCTTTCTTCCTTTCTTTGTTTTTGTTTGTTTGTTTGTTTTGTTTTGTTTTTTGAGAAGAGTTTTTCTGTATAGCCCTGGCTGTCCTAGAACTCACTTTGAAGACCAGGCTGGCCTCAAACTCACAGAGATCTGCCTGCCTCTGCCTCCGAAGTGCTGGGCTTACAGGTGTAGATCGCCACAGCTTCTGGAATATTCTTTAGCATCTGCATTCGTTTTCACGAGCTACATTTATAGCTTCTACTTAGTTTGCCTGGTGGTCAGCTCATAACAAGAAAAACATTTCCTTAAATTCCCTAGTCATCTTCTCCCAGCCTTTGCTGAGGGCTCTCTGTGAACGTACAAATGCACCAAGGCACGCCTTCAACTCTTGGTAAATGTCTAGCTCTGACTTAGCCTTCACTTTCTGATTATGGAGAACATGACTGCTTGTCACACCAGCAGCACTGCACACTGTAATCTCCAGGATTCTCCAGAACTGCCCAAACCATCTCTAAAACCGTAAAGCCTTTCATTAGGCCTACATTGCTTTGGGTCATCACTGTGCTATTCAGAATGGGGCTTTTAAATGTTTAAATACATCTTATTCTTTATTTATTTGAGATGGGAGTCTCACTTTGTAGCCCCGGCTAGCCAGGACCTCTATACAGACCAAATTGGCCTTAAATTCAGAGTTCTGCCTGTCTCCACCTCCCAAGCACTGGTATTAAAGGTGTCAGTCAGAATGCTTGACCCTGAATGGGGACTTTTAAGGAAGGTGGCTGGTAATGCAGTGTTGTTTTCTCAGTGCAGGGTTTTGAGGGTTCTATCTCTAGAAGCTTCCCGAAGCCACTATGCTATGTTCTTCTCTGCATACTATGTCTATGAGGCTACTGGTCTTCAAGGACTCTTGTCATTATGAATGAAAACATAGGAATAGAGCTTTTTAAAACCTACCCTGTCAGCTGTTCTTATCAAAGTCCCGCCATTTGGTTGTAAAGTTTCCTCTGGCTGCTGCAAGCCCTTGATTAATTTCCAGAGCACAGAAAAAGTTGGGTTTCGACAACTTTTGCCAGGTTTTGTTGCTTTTATGCAGAGCAGATTTCTGGATGTCCTTACCCTGCCAATTTAAAAGAACTTCTCTCATTTCCTGAGTTTTCCATGTTCAAAACTTTTGTCTATCGTCTTTACACTTGCTGGAAATAAAAAGGTTGGCTGAATATAAAATCATTGGCTTCCACTTTTCTTTCCTTAAATCGTGGAGGAGCTGAACCCTTCTCTGGGGACTTTGTAGCCTACTTTTTTCCTTTTATAGGTGACTTGACACCTTCGCCGTGTGCTTTCCAGATTGGCCGTGCTTCATGTGTGTTGTCACGCCTCCATGGGAATGCATCCTGAGGATGATGGAACCCGCCCAGACGCTTCCTTCTGCGGCTCCTCTTCCCATTGATATTCTGCATTCTTTCCTACAATTCAGCTCTGCTTTGAGGATAATAGCTGTCAGCAGCAAAGTACCAAACCTCCTGGTGATTTGAGGAATCCCCAAACTTGGATCTGACTGTTAGAAATAAAGGTAGCTATGTGCGTGACTATGCCTTCAGACTCTGCCATTCAGATCAGTCCTAGGGAGATTGTTAAAAAATGAATTGTATCTATATCCAGGCGGTGTGGTGTGGTGGTGCACACCTTTAGTTCCAGCACACAGGAGGCAGAGGCAGGTGGATCTCCAAGTTCAAGGTCAGACTAGTCTGTAAAGTGAGTTCTAGAACAGCCAGGGCTACACAGAGTAACCCTGTCTCAAAACAACAAAAACAACAGTCAACCAACCCAAAACCCTGTAGCTATACATACTCTGTCAGAATGTAAGCACTCTTCAATGTGTTTGTGTGTTTTCATGTTCGTGTATCTGTAGTATCTACAAGTATTTTCTCTCTGTGTAGTTTGTCTGTTTTTTTAAAAAAAGAATATATTTGATAAGCAAATGTTTCAATTCATTATCACTTTCTTCTATAGTTAATGCTCTCTGTGTTCTGCCATATATATATTATATATCCCTTTGCCCTGGTGTTTTTTGGTTGATTGGTTGGTTAGTTTTTAAAGAGTTGGGCACTTATATGTGCTCTAGAATTTTAGTTAGATACATTGACTTTGTTGCCCCCCTGGAGGAAATGCTGACTTACACTGTCCTGTTTATACCACAGAAGTCTATGGTACCATCACTTTAATCTTGAAAACCAATCTCAAAGTGCCATCAACTTCGTATATTTGGGACACCATCTGTCACTAAGAAGAAGTGCATCTTCCCACTGTTGTGGAAATTAAACTTTACATAAGGAGCTTGTAGGCTCTCCTGATGAGTATATGACATCAAAAAGGCACCATGCTTCTCATAAAGAGAATAATGCACTTTTCTCAAAGGGAAGGGACCAACATCCTACTCCTGCGGAAGATGGTGTCTTAGTTACATGTCTCGTTGGTGTGACCCAGTGCCATATGAAAAGCCACTTAAAGGCAGAAGAGTTTCTGTTGACTCACAGCCTTAGCCTGTGGCATGGAATCCAGCTCAAGAATGAGTTCTAGGAGAGGCAAGAACAAAAGGGAACCAGGATATGGTTCTTTAGCATGAGAATTTATATTTTTTTCTTAAGAAAAAATAGAAAATCTATAGTTCCTATTTCTATCAAAATGCAAAACTTCCTTTCATGAACTTGGAGACTTTTTGAAGTGCTAGCCTGATCCATTTGGAGGAAGGAAAACTGAATGTGGTCTGCATAGAAAGGGAATACCTGGTAAACATAACCCAGGGGGAAAAAGAGTAAATTGAAGTTGTAAATGCAAACATTTGTGGTTTACCCCAACTCTAATCACTAATGAAAATGTGAATGGACTTGAACGTCAGTGTTGAAAGATGTTAGGTAGGGAGTTGGGAGGGCGACAGAAGGGATGAATATTTCAGTGGATTTAACTGCTGCGACTATTCCAGACTGAGCTAAGATCATGGCAGAGTTTACTGCTGGGACCTAGGAACTGCCAGGAAAAATGTTTTGCATAGACATTTTTATTCAAGTATCAACTAAACTGGTACATATATGCATGTGTGTGTGTGTATATATATATATATATATATATATATATATATATATATATATATATTCATGAGTGTTTGTTATTTGTAAACCATGCTTGTGACTTTCACGTTTATCATTTAGTCCACCAGTCTAAGGCAAGTGCCACATCTAATGCAAGACCAAGTAACTCTTTTAGTTGTGTTTATTGATTTTTTCATTTGATCTTCTTATGATAAAATGAGGTTAGTTTTAAAAGTAAAGATGCTCTATGATCTGTTTGGTCCAATTTGCAAGGCAGATGACACTCAATTTAGACTTTTTATAAAATTTCCTGCAACTTCCTAACACGACAATCTGAAAGCTGATTAAGAATGATAAAGCCTAGAGTTGGCCCCTCTGGTTGACACTGAGGTATTCTAAATGGTTTCCTTGTACTTAGAAATCTCAATTTTGCCATAGGTTAGAAAACAACTATTTCCTTTCTGATACCTGCTGATATCACTGTGCCCGACAAAAATCTACTCAACAGATTCTTGCTAACTCGAGTTTGTTAGGGGAAAAAAAAATGAAAGAACGGAACTCTTTGGAAAACAGAAAATATTTATTTGCTTTTGTTTTTCTCCAACGTTATGAGGGCATCAATGAGCAGAGAAATGTCAAAGACACTTGTCTCCTCCAAGGACCTCCCTATTTCAGAAATGCAGATGCAGAAAAACATTTCTTTAGATTTACATTTTGAGATTAAATTTTAACACTGTAATATCCTTGCTGTGTCATAAAATACGAATAATATCCAGTTTTATCTTCAGTTCCAAAGTTATCATACCTCTCCTCACCATTTGTCATTCTTTTCTTATTACAGAAATCTGTAACTGTTAGTCAGGTGAGCTCCAAGTCTCACAGCCAACTGGTACCATGGTTCCCACCTTCTGCCTGATGGCCACCTACAAGCTTTACTTGGTTTATGCTTGGTTTCTTCCTTAATTCCTACAAGAGGTCCTGTAGTCACGATGACAACAAACAAGTCTCACTAATCTCTTACCAACGCCACCAACTCATTTATAGTTCTGCTAGAAGTACTTTGGGCTGGTACCACTTCCAGGCTTCCTTTTGTAACAGGAAAAGGCTAAGGAGACCATTATGTGATGGATATTTGATGGTAACGGTCATGCAGGGTAGGAGCGGTCTTCACCCAGAACAAAGAAAGGAGGCAGAAGTTCATAAGCACGTGCATCAGGAACACGGTTAAAACAAGGACTTGGCTCTTGACTACAGAACTCTCAGAGCTTCTCATGTGCTAATGTCCACTGTGACTTTCTGGAAAGGCCATGAATTCCAGCTTTCCCCAAGCCTTGGAGACCATGAAACCATTTCAAATTACATTTAAAAAAAAAAAAAAAGCAGAAAGAAAGAAAGAAAGAAAGAAAGAAAGAAAGAAAAAGAAAGACAGGCTTTACCAGACTCATCTCTAAGTTCTCTTTCTGTCTCAACATTAGAATAATCTTAATTCAATTCAATCAATTAGGGAATAAGGAAGAAGTTGAATATCGTGCAGCTATCAAGCAGAGCCCACTAAAGAGATCTTAATGGTATGGAGCCATGGGAACTTGGAGTGAGAACAAGGGAACCGCAGAGAATTTGGCAACTTGTACATAGAAAATTCCCAAAAGGGATACATACAGGAAGTGGGGACGGACCTCCCGCAGGTTTAGATGCCATAGCTGTTCCTTTAGTCGCTACATTTCTCTCACAAGTTTCACTTTTAATAGTTAATACGTATAAATATTAATATGTTATAGTATGACCAAAGTTAAATTTTTCATTCACTTTATCCACCATGATCAACGTAGTATTATTTCTCCTTGGCACTGATTATTTTAATTTACTTTCTCTTCATCTACAATCGGCCACTTCTATTAGGGAGTTGAAGAAGTGTGGCCCACATTGCTTTTTAAATAAAGTTTTATAGGAACGCAGATACTTGCATTGTCTGTGCATTGTCTATGTTGCTCTTATTTAACAACGACAGAGTTGACTAGTTTAGTGTAGCAGAGAACCACAAAGGATAGTGGGTTAAAGAGGCAAGAGATTCCCAGGGCTTCAGAATTGAAGGAAATGCTAGGGGCATTTAAGAGCTCAGTCAAGACAACAGTGCAACCTGTGCAATAAGTGCTCATGATTGGCCCTTTGAGGAGCAGATTCAATAAAAGAACTAGCTGCATTTGATGTCCATTAAGGAACATATCTATGAAGAATAAACAGGACAGTGCTGGGGAGATGTCTCAGTGAATAAAGTACTTGAAGCATAAGAGTGACCAGAGCTAAGACTCTCAGCACCCCCAGCAATACTGGGCAGCTGTGACAGCCTACCCAGAATTCCAGTACTCAGTAGTGAGACAGGAGACCTCAGAGAAAGCAGGTTAGCTAGACTAGCCATACTGTCAAATTCTGACTTCATGCCGGGCAGTGGTGGCGCATGCCTTTAATCCCAGCACTCAGGAGGCAGAGGCAGGTGGATTTCTGAAAGGCCATCCTGGTCTACAGAGTGAGTTCCAGGACAGCCTGGGCTACACAGAGAAACCCTGTCTCGAAAAACAAACAAACAAACAAACAAACAAACAAAAAATTCTGACTTCATTTAAAAGACTGAAGAATAAAAGGAGAGAGAGAGAGAAAGAGACTCTTGATGTCAACCTTGGGCTTCCACTTGAATGTGCATATATACGCACATGCACATACATGTACATCTGTAAACACATGAACATGCATATACGCACAACACATACACATAATGTTTTTCAAAGGAGCAAAGATGAGGAGTAGAGGCTAAGGTATTGTTGAGGGTAAGATTGATCAGAGTAGTATCTTTTGTCAAGTGTGGTTCAAGCTCTCTCAATGGGGTGTGCTCACACCTCACATACCAACAGCCCATTCCTTGAATGTCCCAGGTTCAGCTGAAATACAGCCCAGTGTAGCATGGTTGGTACACAGTACTAGCATGGGGTTTAGGCTCTCTGGAGCCTTGGGGTTCCAGCCCCTGCTAAACAAAACTTGAGGGGCAGGACCACTATTGTAGTACAAGACAGGACAGTGGACCTGGAAGATAAAGCATTGAGCCAGAGGTGATAATTCTTAGGTCTTTAGTCTTTCCAAGACAGACTAAAAGAAGAAAAAGAAGAAGAAGACTAAGAAGTAAAACTGAAGGTCAACCAAAAGCGTTCAGCTGAGATTCGTTAGGTTGCAGGTCACAAAAATGCACTCCATTCAAAGTGACTTAAACAGCAAAATGTGTTGTGGGAATCCAGAAAGAAAGACTTCAAGACTTCAGTGGCTCCCAGACAGACACTCAGCCACAGAGCCATGCTCAGCCAGGCAAGCTGGGGTAGCGTGAGTTTGATTCCTAGAACACACTTAAAAGTGAAAGGAAAGATCCCACTTCCAAAGTTGTCCTCTGACCTTCACATGGGCACTGCGACACCTATGCCACATACATACATCACATGCATACACAATGATGATGATGATGATGATGATGATGATGATGATGATGATGATGATAAAAAACAACAAGAATAACGAATCTGAGGGTCTTTTCTTCCAGCAGTATCAGCTTTGGTCTATGACAAAGATGGCTGCCCTTTACCATGGAAACCATATCTAACAGAAGAGATATTTCTCTGGTTTAATAGAGTCATATAGGACCAACAGTGTGTGAAATAGATGCCTGTGTGGCGGAATAACTGATATGTGCTTGTATCTACACACATGTGTGTGCACACTCAGCTATATACCCAGCGTCTTGTGTCTTTAAGTTCAGAGTTCTTTGAATATTAAGTACCACTTTCCAGCAGGACAGTTATATTATCTAATAATTGCTGAGCGTTACCATACACTGAGCGCTCTTTTAACCGTCTTCACAAGTACTCCATCATTAGAGCCTCACAACTGCAGCAGCCTTCTGAGGCTAGTTTTACCATGTCTGGTTTACAGAGGAGTTAACTACGTTATCATCTCGGATTCATAAAGGAAGCACTTAAAGACACAGAACTGTGAAGTAATTTGGAGAGTCATGCAGCCAGTGAGTGTGAGCCAGTGTTTGTCTTAGTACCAGACAGCTCTGCCCAGGCTGTTTGACTCAGATGTTCCCATCTGTCCAGCTAGGCAACTCACAATCTCTGGGTCGCAGTCCATGGAGCAAGATCACGGGACATCACTGACTATGCTCATTACTGTTCTGTGGAGTCTCTCCAGCACTACCTTCCAGCTCCATAATTTACTGGGGACTCACAGAGTAGAAAAAAAAATCTGTTTTTACCTTAGGTACCAGTTTATTATAGAGACAAGAAATACATTATAATCAATAATTGGAAGAGCTGTAGGGAGTGTCCAGGGGCGACCAGGAGTTTTAATTTACCATCTCCCCATGGAAACTGTAGATTATTTTTCTCAGCAATGCCCAGGCCCCCTCAGGAATATCTCATAGAGCCTGAACCAGCCCCAGGTAGACAAAAACATTTGCAATAGGCAGAATATTTCAAAGACTTAGAAGTTATCTTCTGAAAGCCATAGGGTCAATTGTTTCTTTGGAATCTGAAGAGTTTGTGTGACTCGGACCTGTGGGCTAACTCTCTATTATTGTACAGTCCCATTAGATGAAGCTGGGACCCCTCTCTTCGTCCTGTTTCATAGGAGGAACTCAGTTCTTTTTCCTTCCTACCATCCTCAGAGCCAGGAAGGTACACTTAGCTTTTCAGGATTTGAGGGATCCAACCAGTTCCAGTATGGCTGCCCAGAGCCTGACGCTCACAACCTCTCATCCCATCACCAGTATATATCAACTAAACAGCAACTAGTGCTTCATCTGTGTTTTGGAAACTCAGTACTAAAACCCTTTCAAATGGGAATATTCTTCAAAAGCAATGAAGTTGATTATGACAAGAAATGATAATGGTTAGGTTTATAATCTATGATACATTTATTGGACAATTTCATCTGAAAATCAAATTGTCACTTTTATAATTCAGGAATATGTATAAAATCAAGTTTTCCTTTTCAGATTTCTATTCCCATAGTGATAAAGCCTTTTTGATTATGCAGTCATGCCTTTCCAATTGCTGAATTATGAAATATGTACACATATACCTTTATAGTATGTGTCTAATACATTGTATGCTTTCTGTGTAAATCTTGATGATGAAAATTAGAAGTAAATAGAAATAGAAATTCTAATGCTATCTTTTCTTTATACCATCCGATACTAATCAACTGTAAGACTCAAGGGGCGCACCTCCAGAGTGGGTATTGTTTTTTTTCTCCACATTGTAACCACACCCAGTTTCTTACTGTCACCCTATTTTGTATAACCTGAAACTCATTGCACTTCCCCTTGGGTCCTCACTATTATAACATTGCTGTATCAGCATTGTGCTTTAGGCAATGTGATTCAACAAGGTCATAGACAAAAGAGTCAATATGAATGAAGTAACTCAAAGCAACGAAACACTAAACTGTGTATTCAGGGATTCGAGGTCATTAAGATGTTGGATTTACTGCATCAGGGTACATAGGAGGGTCCATAAAAAAGGAAGGGTTAGTGTTTCTCTTTAAGATGGAGATAAGTGGGTTTGGACACCGAAGTATAAAGGGAACAAAGGCTGAGAAGGAGAAATAAGGGTGGGAAAAACTGTGGGGAACACAAGGCCAACCCAACCGACAGGCCCAACCTACGCCAGCCAAGAAGAACTTGGCCTCATTTCTCAGGGGCCACTAACATAATCCAGTCTTGTTCCCTTCTAAACTCAGGCACCCCAGAGCTGTGTGTTGTCCTCTCAGGCTTCATCTGTTGGGGCAGCATATGAAACTCTACAGTTGTCAGATGACAGCTCTCTGTAAACTGCTTTCGCTAGATTTTTGGCCTCTGGCTGGCTTTCAGGCCCTTCCCTACACAGTCATCAATCCTAGGCTTTCTCTAGGCTACGTTGAGTAGTGATGGTAGGCGAGACTCTTTGCTACAATAAAGCAACATACGTTTTCAAGTTCTATGTTCATAAACTATGAACTGTCTTCTCGCAGGCAGTTTTCGTTTAAAAAATGTGTAGTGGCTGAGGTGAAAACTAGACTGCTCTGATACTCATAGTTCTTCCCAAAGTTCGCATGGATCGAGCCTTGAGAACCTTCGCACTGGTGTGGGTGGATGTGAAGAAAGATCACTAGGAACCAAGGGAGCAAGGGGGTAGATGATGTGGGAGGAAGTGAGCTCTAATGGAGCTAAAATTAATTGGCATGTGTGTGGTAAGAGGAAAACAGGGAGGAACAGAGGTTGAGGCAATTGCCAGAGCATAGGGATGAATCGCCTGTCTTTCTGCCAGGGCTCAATGCAAACTCCTGGGGGAAATGGTTTTGCTACCTCAAGGTCTTAACGGAACATTAGTCAGGGCTGTGGAGACGGGACTTTGGCCAAGGAGATGTCATGCTAAACCAGATTTCAGAAAGGCAATGTCTGTGCAGGGCTCTGCTCCTCTATCAGACCAGCCACTTCCAGATTCATTCTGGGTGCCCTTGTAACTGTCATGAAGGCTAAACTTGAGATCATGCAGGATGTTAAACAGACACTGGATCTCCTGTTTGAATTCAGATACACTGCAAGGCTTGAGTAAATGTATAGCCCTGTTCCTCACAGCATTATTGCCTGTTGAAGCATGGGGCTTTCATGTATGATTCCACATATCCATCCACTCATAGTTAAAATATCAAGTTTGAGGGCTGCTCGGGAGTGCAGAGAGAATCCCTTGTCTACTGTGAGGAAGCATCGCCTGGCAATAAAAAGCCGATGACCTATAATCAAAAGGCAGGAAGTAAGAGGTGGGAATTCTGAGAGAGAGATAGGAACTCTGGGAGGCAGAGTCAGAGGTGGGAAGATTCACCCTGGACTCTGAGGAAGTCAGACTCATGAAACTGAGGAGAGGTAACCAGCCTTGTGGTAGACATAGAATAGTTTAAATGGGTTAAATTACGTTATTAGCTAGTCAGGGAACAAGCCTGGCATAAGGGTATAAACATTGTAAATAAAAATAAGCCTCTGAGTTGTTATTTGGGAACTGAGGTATGGGTGGGAAAACCCACAGTTACACTGGAGTCTGAGCAATAAGCAAATCAGACGGTATTTACCCTCATCAAGCCAGTAGTCCAGTGAATTTGGAAATCAACAAACAATGGATATAATAAATCAACTATGTATTTTTCTAGGAGGGTGTGCATTCTGATCCCAAGGGGAAAATATAATATTTTAAAGTAGGATAGTGAAGGACAATGTAAAATAGGTTAGGGTGAATCTCGTCACTCAAGGGGGGGTGTCGATAATCTGAATTTCTTGGGAAGAGTATGCAAGATGGTGGGACTGGCCAGTGAAAATGCAGAGAGTTGAGAATTTTCTTCACAGACTGAATGGCAGAGACAGGAGCAGGAAACAAGTTCAAGGACAAATTAGTCCAGGCACAGAGAATAGGGAAGGCCATGGGGCCCGCTTGAGTGTATTTTGTATATCCAGTGAGACTCCATTGGAAAAACTGATTTTGCCTTTGCATCTGGTTGTCAGTTGGAGACAGCTTCTTGGTTAAGGATGGGAGCCCGTGTTCACTTCCTCCTCTCAGCCAGGACTCTATCTGACTTGAACCTGTGCAGGTCCTGTAAATGCTGTGGTAATAGCTTGTTAGAAAATCTCCCTTTCCACATTGAAAGCTTGGTGGATCCAACACAGATCCTGAACACAGACACACAGACTGAGAGAAGCCATGTGCTCAAGAATTTAGGGACAAGCTTAGTGTATGGTAACTGCTTCTTCTTAACTCTCAGGGACACGAGGTTCGAACCTCAGACCTAACCCATAGACCTTGAGCCTGAGGAACCAAAGTCACCTTTGAACCTTACCCTGTACCCTTACCCTCTACTCCAGAACCAGGAGCTCCCTCCATGAATCAAATTCCTTTTGTAAAAAAACAACAAAAACAAAAAAACAAAAAACAAAAAAAAAAAAAATACATTTGCTTAGAGTTTCCTCTGTGGCTCTGGAATACGTAGAAATAGCCAAAGAGGCGGAAGACAAAGTCGTCTTTTTCTACTCACAGACTAATAGTACTCAACTAATCGTGCTCAGAGACTAGAGATAGCCCAAAAGGCAGGATTGCTGCTCTCATGAGGGAAAGACTCCCTTGGCCTCCTCTGCTCTTGGTAAATCCAGGGGAAGGAAGTCCAGCATCTTACATTAGCCACTTATGAGTGTCAAATCAGGAATAGCATTTCTGCTAAGGCTTTACCAAAGCCACCCCTACACTGGGGATGCTTGCAGTTCTAACCTCTTCCTTTCCAAAGCTAGAAACAAGATTTACAATGCAAATAAGAAAAGGCTAAGCTTCTGGGAGCACTGTTCCATTTCAGGTCTCCAGATAATAGCAGCAGCAGAGGTGATAAGACAAAGAAGGCTCGCTGACTATCCTTTAACACAGGATGAGAACCAGTCAACATCCTGGCTGTCCAGGCTGGAATCAGAGGGGGAGGGGCATTCACAAAAGCCTTAAAAATAGCCTTGTTTCTCCTCTTATCACCATGGCAACCTACTTCTTATAAAGGCAAGAAACAAAATGTGTGAATCCTGTGATAGCTCCTTGACCTACAAGCCTCTTTTACTATTGTCTGATCTTGCACTTTTGAAGCACATACGCTACATACATTGCGTATTTCGGAGGAGGATTCCTTTGCAGAGATGTGGGAAGTTACAGAGAACTTCGGTCGGGTTAACTACATACAGCATCAGAGACATCATGCTTATAACTAGCCACTCAAGGTCTTCCACCAGGGAAGATGTCAGGGTTCCAGCTGAGACCACATACGAGAAAGGACTAAAGTGTTCTGGACACATCTGAGTTTCCTCTAGCCCTATTTGATTTTATTATCTCTAATGTTTTCCTTAGCAGGTTTGATTTATACCACAAATAAATAAATGCATCCGAAAGGAGAGACATAAACGTACTACTTCTTGATAAGGTAGAAATGACTGGCGGCTCTCATTTATTCCCTAGAATGGCTTGGAATATTGAAAGGGGGAACATAAAATCTAAGAACATTGTGATAGATGTAAACAAAATACCCAGAAAAGCTAGCATGTTATGAAATGTATAGGCTATCAGAACAGAAACCAGTAAGGTGTAACATTCGAATAACCTCTTTGGGATGCAGGGATTGAACCTGTGTCCCAATTGAGGAACTGGGGAATTAAAGAAACAGGGCCCAGAGATGCTCTCTGCCCTCAGAGAGGATCCAATACACTGAGCTACAGGAATCAGGGATGGACTGAGTAGAGAGGGAAGGGCTGCCCCGTGGAAGAGCTTTCATCTGTAGAGAAGGAAACCAAAAGCAGGGGTTATTCTTGCAAGTTTATTCATTTGTCCACCTTAAATATGTTTTAGTTTATTCTCTTTACTTCCAATGCTGAAACATCTTTCAGAAGGAGAGAGAAGTAAGCATGGCTTACACGTGTCATTTCTCTTTTCTTTCAATACAAATTGCACATTTTCTTGCAAGAGATAACCCGTTCAAAGCCATCCCAGGAGGAGAGGACTTCAGTACTGTCATAATACATCTGCCGAGTGAAAGTCTTCAGGAAGTTGAACCCTGCACATGAGCATGTTACACAGCAGTGGATGCAGTCACCTGTGAGCATTCTAGAAACAAGAGTGCCATACATGAAGAAGAGCGTCCTGGCCTCTTATTAATTTTTATAGAGTTCGGCGGCCCATTTTCATGTTTTATTTCAGCAGCATTCCCTGCAGAAAACTGACTTAGCTAAGAAAAATAAAGAGATCAGAATTTAAAACAACTCTTTATTTTCTATAAGTCTTCTGCGGGTCCTGACGGATGCTTCCATAAAGAGACCATCACGCGTTCATGGGGATAGACATCTTTATGTAACCTTTATGCAAAAGTTTTCACACACCCTTTCTAAAGACTTTGTTCATATGCACAAACAATGTGAAATGTACTAGGTCATGAAGCATTTGGGGGGTTTAAGACATGCAACGTATTCTTTTCTTGGATCTCAAGGAAATTCAAAGTAATAGATGAAGAAAAGAATCTCGGGCGAACACTGTCACTCATTTCTTCGGGTCAAAGTGCAAATTTGTAAGCTTGTGCTTGTGTATGTGTGTGTGTGTGTGTGAGAGAGAGAGAGAGAGAGAGAACATATGAGTGTATGTGTGTGAGAGTGGGTATATAAGTATGCATGTGAGTGTGTGTGCATGTGAGTGTATGTGAATATGTGTGTCTATGAGTGTGTGTATGAGTGAATATGTGTGTGAGTGTGTGTATGAGTGTATGTGAGTGTGTGTATGAGAGTGTGTGTGTATGTGTGTGTCTGAGTGTGTGTGACTGTGTGTATGAGTGTGTATATGAGTCTATATGTATGAGTGTGAGTGTGTGTGTGTGTGTGTGTGTGTGTGTGTATGCATGGGCATGCACATCTGCTAAAAGCAGGATACATTTTAGAGTAAATTTTCTTTCTCCTAAAATTTAATTTAAAAACAAACCTAAGGAAAGGTGTTAAGCTGAATCATTTTATCTTAGCGACAGCACTGGCTTTACATTTGGAAAAGGTACCACATTTTAGGCCACAAGTATCACTTACTAAAGAATTCTCCTAATGTAGCCTTGCTCTTAGAAGTCAAGCCATTAAAGTGAAGTGTACATGTTATCCATTCGTCTGTCAGCCTCACAAACCTTTATGATTTACCATAGTCAAGCAGGCAGCACAGAATGCTAAGGAGAAGGGGAACTTCTGATGCTCTATTGGCTTTGAAATCCATTTACTTTTCCAAATTCTTGTAGTAAAAGTCTGTTCTGCAGGACTTGGGAGCCCATTACTCTACCCAACAGGCATCAGGAGAGTCGGTGCTAGAGTCATGGGGGTACAGTGACCAGGTGCCAGCCCGCAGCTGGAAATCACAGAGCATTAGTCTGAACAGATCCTTAGGAAAGTTGAGAGCGCTCACCAGCTGGTGTCCAGGACTTAATTAAGCTCCTGAACAATTATTTTTCAAAGGTGAATAAGGGACTTGCATTTAAAACTCAGGAGGCTTTCCATAAAAAATAAAATAAATTTATAAAAA
This sequence comes from Rhynchomys soricoides, assembly GCA_019843965.1. Classification (NCBI taxonomy): domain Eukaryota; kingdom Metazoa; phylum Chordata; class Mammalia; order Rodentia; family Muridae; genus Rhynchomys; species Rhynchomys soricoides. The sequence continues at coordinate 8,531,917 of JADRCH010000066.1, read as the reverse complement.
AATCAGAAATTCTGCTGTCCCTACCCAGTGAGACCAGCTGGTAATGCAGCACGTGATTCCCACGTGGAAGCATGTGGGTGGACAGGAAAAGCCCAGATTCTTGAGAGAGCAATGGTCATGGTCTATCCTCTAGTCATGGTCTATCTTCTCTGTCCCCCCAGGGTTTCTCACATCTTGCCTGTCTCACCTGACTCACCTTCTTGACATCTCTAGGATTTAAGATGGCTCAAACCACTGAGTTGGGCGGGACAGATGAGGTAGCTTAAGCAGCTGGGACGGGACGGCAGGAAGTCTCTCGGTGCTGTTCAGCTGGCAGCACACTCTGTGGTCTCTCCATTATCTTAAAATTTTCCCGTTTCTTTTGTGATGAGTCTGGAGCTCTTACTTCCAGAGGATCCTGCATGCTTCTGTATCATTGTGCTTTCCAGGTAGGAATAGAACACTCTCTTCATATGCTCGATACACCAAGGGTTATATCTATTAATAGGATGGCAATTACTCTCTGCCAGGTCCTGAAAGAACATTGTGATGAGCATATCTTCCAAAGAGGTGGAAAGACATTAGAGGTGAAGAAGAAGGAGAAGGAGGAGGAGGAGAAGGAGAAGGAGAAGGAGAAGGAGAAGGAGGAGAAGGAGGAGGAGAAGAAGAAGAAGAAGAAGGAGGAGGAGGAGGAGGAGGAGGAGGAGGAGGAGGAGGAGGAGGAG
>JADRCH010000066.1:8520238-8531203 GCA_019843965.1 Rhynchomys soricoides | reverse complement strand
GAGGAGGAGGAGGAGGAGGAGGAGGAGGAGGAGGAGGAGGAGGAGGAAAGGAGAAGAGACAATACGAACTGGAGCTGAGGAGCAGCTCGGTTGGTAGAGTGGTTTCTAACATGCACAAAGCCCGGGGCTCATCTCTGGCACCATATCAGCTTGGAATGCTGCTGCAAAGTCATTTTCCCAGCACTAGGCAAGTGGAGGCAGGAAGGTCCAAAGTTCAAGATCGTCCTCAGCCATATAGTGAATTTTCAGTTAGCCTGGAATACATGAGACTCTATGGAAAATTAAAAACAAAAACCAAAATCAAAAAAGCCTCAGTAGCAAAATTACAGTTATGATGTAGCAATGGAACAATTTTAGAGACGGGGGTCACCACAACAAGTGGAACTGTATTCAAGTGCTGTAGCATTAGGAAAGTTGAAAACTGCTGATCTACAGTCTGCCAGACTCAGTTTCCAAATCCCTTGCTTCTCCCGATGGCCTTCTGGAGTAGATTTGGACTACAGTGATGGTGACCACTGACCAATGGAGCTTCATGAAGTTCTTCTCAGACCAATCAAGAAACAGAAATAGATATTGCATCATCCTTAGACACTGTCATAGGGTCTAGGCTGAGGGATCTTATCTGTACTTGTCAAGACCAATGCTAAGGGTATAATTCCCTGACATAGACTTACATTCTTTGAGATTTTATGAGCACCAAGTATGATCCTGATTCCCCAGTGCTTGTGAAGTTCCTTCTAACCATTACCACACCAATCCTGTCTCCTCCACCATGGCTATGAATTGCTTAGCCAGTAATCCTGAGCAAATGGTTTCTAACCCTATAGTGTATACTGGAAGGTGCCCTGTTCTGTTCTGTTTTGTTTTGTTTTTTTAAAACTGAAACGTCGAGCTGTACAAGGGAAGTTATTTGCTTAAAATTAACAGACTCCTCAAAATCATCCTGGGCTTTACTTTGTGGCCTCTGGACCAAGCCAGAGGGTGCTTACATTAACCCTTAGTCTATAGAGTTGGGCACAAGATGCTCATTTTCATAAAAGAGATTAGATGGGAAATATTGCTTTTCTGGGTCCGAGACGGTCTATGAGATTCCTATGTAGCCAATACATAAGCCATGTCTCAATCTTTACAAAATTTCTCTCTGTGTTTTTCACGGTTTGCAGCTGAATCGGATGGAATGGTGTATCTTAAGGGCTATTATCTGAGAAGCAATAAAGTTAGGGCATGTCCTCACTCTGTTACCTGTCCGCCAATCATAAAGGCACAAGGTCCCACTGGCTGCATTCTTATATAGGTAGATCACAAAGCACACATAACTCTTTCATATGAATCTCAAGGCTATGATCACCAGGATCTCAACAAACCCCTCAAGTTCACGCCCACAATGAATACCAGGCCTCTTCCCAACAGCTTTTGGGGTTGGTGAAGATTTGTGAGTTTTTGTTTGAGTTAAAAATCTCACTATGGAGTCCAGGCTGGCCTTTAACTCACCACAAATTTTCTACTTGCCCCTGAGTGCTGGGTTACAGGCACAATGCTTGGTTTTCCGTAGTTTTCGATTCATCTGAGTCATAAATTTCACATGTTTGTAACTATATTCTCTTGTTAGATAGCAAGTCCTGGCTGAGCCTCAGATTCTTTCCAGTCTCCCTGAGACCTGAGAACACAAGCACATAGCGGGGTATGTGACTTAAGTAAGACCCTTGCATTCATAGAGAATTACGAGCATCAAGCAGGGTGAGTGTGTTTTCATTTCCTGTTGCAGCTGAAGCAGATGACAACCAACACAGTGGCTTAGACAGAAGAAATGTATTCTCTTGCAGTTAGTTCTAGGGGTCAGAAGTCTAAACAGACTTCATAGAGCTACCATGAAGCTGTTGACAGGGCCTTCCTCTCTAGGAAAGTAAAACATTCCCTCACCTCTCTCCACGTCTGGAGGCCGCTCTTTGCCATGACTTGTGGCCCTTTCTCTCCATCCTCAAAGCCAGCCACAATGCAGAATTCTGACCCTGTCCTCTGATCCCCTACTCACATCTTTAATGATCTTGCAGTAGATTGGCCCTTCCAGAATAATCCACTGGAAGTCATCTGATTAGCCAGATAAAAACAAAATTCCTTGTCACGCTGCATGGTGTCTTCTTGGGTTTCAGGGGTGGATTTGTGGGTGTCTTGGGAAAGGCATTATTCTGACTAACACACCAAGACAGAGAGGAAAGGGTAGGAAATTTGGTAAAATTCACAAAAAACCATAACTCAACAAGGCACCTATTACCACTGCCTAGTGTCTGAGAACTTATAAGACAAGTAGTAGAGACTAAGGGCCATTTGTACATTTCATGTACACAGTAAATCCTCAAACTGGTAATGTCTGTATTCATCTTCTTTACAGATTGGAAGAAAGCAGGAAAAAGAAATTGTATGACTTGCCTGAAATCCACACAATTACCAAGGTATCGCCATCCTCCCCAGCCTTCCCCAGCCCCAGCAGCTAATCCCAGTTCTCTCTGCTGTCTGCCCTCACACAGCTGTACATTTCTGTATCCTTTTCCCCTGTAACTCCCAGCCCTGCTTAACTCTACGACGAGAGGTGGGCGTAAGTGATACTCGGCAAAACCCTCCAGCAGGTAGCTCTTAGGGGATTTGTTTTTCTTCTTATTCTTGTTGTTCAAGAAGACAGACGATAATTAAAATGTCAGAGCCCTTCATGCTTCCCTGATCAGGATAACTACTTTCCCACAGGTGACAGGAAAGAAGGAAAATGTCTCCTGTGGGAGGAGGTCAGAAATGATTCTTCAACTGAACGAAGCTGCGAAAACTGAGCCCCCTGAGCTCAAGGGACAGCTGACTGCAAGCTCCAGCTGATCCAGGACAAGTACTCACCCATGAGGTCTTCAAGAGGCCCGTTCCCCAGAGCCCCATCTGTAGGAGCTCCACAGGAGCCGATTCCCAGAGGGTCTGTCCAACAGCTTGCTAATTCCATCCAATCTCTTCAATTCCATTAATTCCCAGTTTCAGAGACAGAGGCAGCAGCTGTCAGGATCAGCAGCTGTGTTTTTTGCCTCTGTAGCTCTACCTGTCCCTTCGCCCTCTTCAAGCTAACGAAGTGAATCACACACAACCAGAGGGAAAAGAGTAAGGGCCCTGGATACAAAAATAGAGGACTAAGACAGAGTTACAGGAACACAAAAGTATGAGGCCTACTGAAGACAGACGCGGGGTGGGGCTGGGGGCTGGCGGGGATTAAACTTCATGTCCTGGATGTAAGTTGAACAATCTCCCCAACACCCATGTGCTCTCTATGGGTTAGTTCTCAAATTCACTTGGTTAAGAAGTCAGTTTTTAATTGTTCCAATCAACTGTTGACTGGCTCACAGTTCCATTGTGCATATGGTAACATCTGGCCTGTCTGTCCTATGTCTGATCAAGAGATGACATGCATCCCTCTTGGAAACAAGTCGCTATCCAAGTTTCCATATATATATTTTTCAAAAACTTATGTTTGTGTATCAGTGCTTGCATGTTTGTGTACATGTGTGCCTGCTAACACAGAGGCCACAGAGGTTTAAGAGGGAGTCAGATCCCCTAAAAATGGAGTGACAGGCAGTTGTGAGCTACCAAATGAATGTTGGGAACCAAACCCAAAAGCAAACAGTGCTCGCTCTTAACTGTTCTAAAGCCATCGCTTCTGCCCCTGAAGTGCCAAGGAAATGTTAGTGGTCCCCCCAAAACAGACAGGAGCCAATATGATGTAACTCACAGAAAGGTCTTCATTCTATTCAAGCTACCTTGGGCTCCCCAATGCACCACTGTAAAGCAGGATGATTTTGGTGGTATTTGGGAGCCCCAAATATCTAGTGGGGCTTTATAGTAAGCAGCAAGCAGGGGCTAAGTGTGCAAGCATCTAATTGGAAAGCTACTGTGGCCTTTAACATAATTGATGGTGCTGGGAGTCCTATCATAAACTTAACTTCTGTTCCCCTCTGCATTGGTGGTCGTTAGGCAGGGAGTGGGCTTGTAACCTGGGGTGCAGGTTGGTTGTGGGAATAACCTGGAGACACTGGTCTTGTTGGGGATTAGCCTAGAGACTGGAGCTAGGCTTGGTTTTTGTTGGGGGGCAACTTGGAGACTAATGCTAGGCCCCAGCCTGTTAGTTTACCTGAGTTCAAGCTTAGGTCAGGTTCTCTAAAATGGAGTCTGAACTTCAAAGACTTAGCCTCTCACGCCCATGCTTTCAGTTTCTGTATTTTTCTCAGTGGCTATGTAAAACTCTTTAGAGGCCTCATTGGGAAACTATGATTTATGAGACGTGAACCTCGCAGATTTGCAAAGGAAGAACAGTCGATGTGGGGCTTATGGTGGCTCTGACAGGTGAGGAAGGGTGGGAGGTCATGGTGGACCTCAAGGCTGTTTAAGATTTTGTCTTTAAATGAAATGGGAGAATTCATGTGAACCATGGGAGAGGAGTATTAGAATTAATCCAAGTGTCGTTTGTGTGCTTGGGATAGAGGCACCAAGACTATTTAACTACTGCAGTAATCCAGGCAAACAGATCACAGGGCTTCCAACCAGGACATGAGATTGTCCAACACTACAAGGCTGGAAAAAGATCCAAAATCAGATGGGATATGGACAGTATTCAAGAGAAATGTCAGGGATTGTGATGGTTTGTATACGCTCAGACCAGAGAGTGGCACTATTAGGTGTGGCCCTGTTGGAGTACATGTGTTACTATGAATGTGGGCTATAAGGCCCTCATCCTAGCTGCCTGAAAGACAGTATTCTGCTAGCAGCCTTCAGATGAAGATGTAGAACTCTCAGCTCCTCCTGTACCATGACTGTCTGGATGCTGCCATGTTCCTGCCTTGATGATACTGGACTGAACCTTTGAACCTGGAAGCCAGTCCCAATGAAATGTCCTTAGAAGACTTGCTTTAGTCATGGTGTCTGTCCATAGCAGGAAAACCCTCACTAAGACAGGGATGATAGATGTCATGGTTTTGAACCTGTGTGATCAGAAGGAGGAAGTTGTTATTACTGAGTTGAGGAGTGCAGTATGTGAGGAGGGAAGCTTGATAATGAAATATCAAGAATATAATTTTCAACAGATTGAGTCTTTAATCTCCAATAGAACTCCAAAGGGGATGTGAGAGATGTTGGATGTACAAATCTGGAGCATGAGAGAGATGTCTGCGCTGGAACATGAATGGGAAGGAAGCCAATATTTAATGCTATGGGGTTCATGAAGGCAGCGTAGTGGTAAATTTAGAGAGATGGGCGCTCTGAAAAGAAAAGATGGGGAAAGGAGTAACTAGAAAGGGGATGGGGGCAAGTCAAGTGGGGCTCAGGGCAGTGCGGTCCGCACAGCCAGGGGAAAGGCTTGAGGGCGGGACTTGGGTAAGTTCCCACCCTTCACTTTCTATACCTGCTAAACGGGAATATTAATGTTTTGCATGATGTTACCATGGGATTATAAATGAGTTAATCCATTTAATAAGGATGTACTAAATGCAGTCTCTGGGCCAGAGACTTGAATTAGAGTAACAGATAGCCCCCCAGCTCAGGTAGGAGATTACATATTTGTAAAACACCTAGCCTAGTGCTTGACCCCAGAAGTGCTCAATATGTAGCTTTTTTGCTCAGCATAGTAATTGCCTCTGTGTGGCCTACATGGATTCATACTTTCCTTGGCTTCTTGAGACCAATTAAAATTACTTACTGCTCATTAGTCAGAATGGATAAGCAAGGGAATCTGCTTTCTCCAGTTTTTCAACCATGAGTTCATTGCTATGATACCTCATAGAACATGTGGATCCCCTTCTTCATATGGGGAACTCAAAAAGGACCAGTTTGGGACTTAATGACAAATGTTACCTGGACTGACTTGAGGACCTTCAGGACACAAGGCAGGGAAGTCAGCAGCTCATACAAACCAGGTGCCCGGCTCAGCTTCAACTACCCACCTCCCATGTTTAGAAGGAGAGGTAATGAAGCAAGAAAGCAATTTCAAAAAGCATGGGAAGGCTTACAGCAGGGCAGCCAGGGACACACAGGCCAGTGCCTGCTCCCTCCCACTGTGTCATCTGTGTCTGTAGAAGGAAGGATGAAGGTGTTCTTCACATCTCCATCTTCCAAATACACATTCAGCTTTATGTGAGTGAGATTTGCAACTTTTATTTTCCCACAAGACAAGTGTTTCTCCTCCACTTAGTTTTCTCTGAGTGTTCCAGAAGCCTGGGGTCTGGGACGATGCCTCCTCTTTCCTTCTCTACCCTCTCCCAGTAGCATCTTACAGGCTGCAGCTGACGCCAGGCTCCACGGGCAACGTAACCAAGGTAACCCCAAACCCCAGAGCCCAGATGAATGTCCCCGAGGATAGCTGGAAGGCCACAGGCTCCAAGCAGTCAAGGTTGAACGAATCCCCCAGGTGCGTTCTCTCTCCCTTGCCATTGCCCTTCCCATCTGAACTGCTGCTGATGGAGGCTCCTTGGAGCCCACTGTTTTCTCTCCAACCCTGGGTGACATTGCACAGGCGGTCCAGATTCTCTTACAGTGCCTTTGTTTTGATCTGTGCAGCTCTGCTGAGCTTCTTTGGGGCCTTGTCATGTTAACAAAAACAAATGTAATAATATGCACTTAAAAAGCCTCACATGTCTTGATATTTTAATAAGCTTTTGATTCTATAGGGACCTCTGGAGCTTTTAAAAGTTTAAAGTTAATAAAGAGAGTAAAAGAAAAAAATATGAATTGTTTTTAATTATTATTGTACGGGATTAACCAAGCCAGTTGTGTATAATTAGACAGTAGCTACCTTGCATAGTAGAGGCAGTAAATAGGCCCAGAGGGGGGCTGCCAGAAGGCTGAGGTGTTTACAAGACACTGGAGATATTTTCACCAAGCACATAATTCCCGTTGCAGTTACTATTGCTTTTATAATGGATGTGTTCATTACAACCAGAGACTAATATGCACATCCATCATCTTTCCCGCGCTGAGGACTCTGAAATGCAGAATGGCAGGAAAGGGTGTGTGCTAGACTTTGGTAGTGAAATTATTAAGAGAGACCATTAGTGTGCAGGTTTGGGTAGTTTTATTTTTGTTGTCGTCAACTGAGAGGAATTTTAAGAGGTTAAATAAACAATCACCAGAGGGGCGATGATTGAGATATTGCTAAGACAGTTGATTTTGTTTTCTTGTGTGTGCATTTAAAATCGCCCCAGCAACACTAGTGTTGGAAAGCAAAGGAGCCAGAGTTGTAGGGCCTTATTGTGAACTATTCTTGTGTCCATAGAAAACTGATTCCTTAAATCAACAGTTTTGGTTGTTAGTGTGTGTGTGTGTGTGTGTGTGTGTGTGTGTGTGTGTGTGTGTTTTCAGGCATTGTCTTGGGTGTAAGAATTAAAATAATGATCAAGAAAGAATACCTCATTTGCCCAGGATTCTACAGAGGCGTTGCTTCCAAATCTCTCAGAAAGTGGTCAAAACTCACCAGCTCCTTCCCTAGATTTGATGATCTGCGGTAGCATCTCCACGGGGTAGCCTGGGCAAGTAATTTGGGGAACTTGTTTGGGCTATTCTGGTAGATTCAGACTCATGAGAGAAGAGTGATAGTTAATAAATGAAATGTGGCAGCTGCCAAGAGAGCAAGGGTCTTCTGTGAGCTTCCCACCCTCTGCTTTTGTATCAGATGAAAATGCCCTTTCTGGATTTCTGTCTTAAGGCAGAGTTCCAGGAAGCAGTCGCTGAGAGAAAGACTGTAAGGGCATGATCTCAGGATAAAGCACAGTTTGGGATAAAACTAATCAGTCATTGCCTGTTTCCAGGAGTGGGTGGACTCAGTGGAGAGCAACCCTGTCTAGCCTTAGACTCATTTCTAGGGAATTAGTGACTGACAGTTAGGGGTCGTCACCTCCAGAACAAAGGCCTCTCTCCAATAGGGCCATGTGGGTGACATCCAACACTGCACATCATGGTATCCTGGATGGATTTAAAATGTAGGTTGGGAGTACTCCAAAAGATAAGCTATTCATTGTTTTGCCTTAATCCATAAATAAGTGCGTTCTTGACAAGGACTTTTGGATATTATTCATTTTTGTTGTAAGAATCATCTGGTTCCGATTATCTGTCACACCGTGAGTCCCAGTGCTGGTTGGACTTCCCCAGATCCTGTTCTTCTCCCAAGCCTCCTAGTCAGTCTTCTAAACATCCACACGGACTGAGAAGTCACATTCCAGGGAAAGAATCCATTCATTTTGGTAACAAACGGACAGGTTCCCCTTACCTTCGACTCCTATAGAAAAAAGAGACCATTCTTCAATTTGCATTTGCTGAATATTTTTCTTGACCTTCCCGCTCGAGGATGAGATGCTTTGTGCTGCATTCAGACAACGAGCATAAACCCCGTGTATCTCTGTTCCTGCATCCAGAAATAGGGGAGTTCATCAAAGCAGCTTGAATGATTCCTCTGGCTCTAGGGCTCTGTGATGCCTCCAGCCTGCTATTTTAGATGAGGAGAAGCAGACGTCCTTGTGATTAAAGCCAGACAATGCAGGGAGACATCGAAATAAAAGGCTAGCCTGCAAGAATGCAAGTGTTCTATAGCCCTGCTAATGGACTATGCTGTTGGAAGGAGACATTTGCTCCTTCGTTTTCTTCATCTATCCTTGGGGAGACTCTGTAGGGTCCGGAAAGTCAAAGGCTATAGCTGAACATGGGAAAGAAAGGATTAATGACTAAGTGACACATTCGGGGTCCCCTGAATTGTGTTGGACAAACAAACAAGATTTTATCCTCAAAGTATCTTTTCTTCCCCCCTTGTTCCTCTCTCTTTCAGTCAAACATTTAGGACAAGAAAAATCAATTGTTTTCCATTTTCTGCTAATTCAAGGGACAATCTCTTATTAAGCTGCTTTTACCCTTAGGCATGCTCAAGAATTTATGAACATGAAATATTCCAGGGAAGCTAGAACTCTCTGTTCTGGGAACTGCAAGAGCAATGAGTTTACCAGGAATAGTAGGCTGAAGCACGGGTTCAGTTGGGTAAACACTCAGACACCGGGTGCTGGTCCTGAGCTCGGTTAACAAGTGATGAAGGCATCTTCGGTATCTTCACTAGGAAAACAGTTGTTAAGACTTTGATCTTCAGTCATGCGCCATTGGGGGGGGGCAAACCTACAATTGTACACATACACATCTGCATAGGAAAGTCTTAATATTCCTTTCTCTTCCCCTTGGAACAGGAGATGAGCCTTTCGGGACAATCTGTCAGGCATGGCAATCAGGTGACTGTTGAAACCTGAAGAGACTTAGGAAATGGAATGGCCTCCAGGATCTGGGGCCCAGGAAGAATCTATGATGAGGCAATTTAACAATAAAAGGAAGTATGGCCTCCTGGTATGGGACTGGTGGGAGGATGGTAATGGCTGACTTTTGTTGTATTGTATAGACAGTGGTACACACACACACACACACATACACACACACACATACCCACACGTATAATACATGCACATACACATACACACATACATACATACACTCACACACACTCAAACACATACACACACACAAATACACACACACATACACACACAAATACACACACACACGTATATATACATGCACATACACATACATACACACACACACACACACACACACACACACACACACACACACCCTCTTATCCCCATGACATAACTAGAGGCATAGTAGGAAGAATTTAAAGAGAAAACCTTGAGAGGCGGAATAGGGAAGACCCGGAGTGTCCCTATTCTCGGGGGAAGGTGAACACTTCTAAGGCATTTGAAAATTGAGGTTGAATTAAACTCCAGGAAATATCTCCTATTGTCGGCAACAATTCCACGCTGGCCTGCTGGGACAGAGCACATCTTCTTACAAGACATTTTCATTTCTAATTTCTCTAACTCCATGGAAAAATCCATCTTGAATTCTCCACAAATCTCTGTGGTGTTTACTAAGTGAAATAACTTAGTGCCCTCAGCAGCCTTCACCAACTTACTATGCACTGGCTCCTCCAAATCAATAATAAACACATTAAATACTATTGGTCCCCAAACAGACCCCAAATGCACCATGCTATTAACCTCTCTCTACAGCAGGAGACCAACAGACACTGTTTCTTGCTGCTTAGCTGGTTTCATAAAGAAATTGCAGCTGACTGACTGCTGCTCCTGCCCAGTTTGGGAAGACAACTTCCATGTCTAGTCTTTCCTCATCAACTCTACTTGGCCATCAGGGTGCAGGGGCTAGGGTGATGCCAGCCCATTTGAGGTGGGAAGTCCAAGAGATTGAGCAGGGGTGGAAAAGAAGATAGAACCACTTGACAGTTCTTGCTGCAAATCCATTTGTGGTGCCATTTTTTAATTCATTGAGAAATGTCAATGTTCTTTCCAGTCTGGCGGAGGCAGACTTGACCAGGTGTCTCTACACAGAGTGGGTTCTCACAGTTTGGCTGCATGTGTGTGTCATCAAGCTAAATAAGGAGCCAGTTTAGTCCGCCACCCCCTTTTGCTTCTGCCGGCCAGACACACTTCCCCATATGACAGTCTTATAAATAGCTGCTGAGCAGCTGGGCCTTCTCTCACCTCCTGACTCTGTCAGCTTTCCCCACCACAAGCCCCTGACAGTCATGCAGCTGGGATCTCCCCTCTTTCCTCCCTTTTCCCTCTCCATCCTCCACCTCTGGCATGTAACCACCCCCTTGGAGATGTCCAATGTAACCGTTTCAGGATTGGCTTTCCATGAGAGAAAAGGTCAAACAGGTTGGGGCTGGATTTGACCTTCAAAGCAAAACTGTCACCCAATTAAATTAGGAGATAGAAGGTTGGGAGACATTGCAGTCAGACACAAGACAGCCTGTAGTACAGGGGCCAGATGGCTGACCCAACAGAATCTCAGAATCATTCTGGAGTGAGTCGAATATTATAAATATCCATGGCGCTTCTC
>JADRCH010000066.1:8469707-8520138 GCA_019843965.1 Rhynchomys soricoides | reverse complement strand
CTCCTCCTCCTCCTCCTCCTCCTTCTTCTCTCTCTCTCTCTCTCTCTCTCTCTCTCTCTCTCTCTCTCTCTCAGGATAGTTTTGGGGTAAATAAATGTAATTGAAATGCATTATTATTAACTTTTACAGAGTACCAAGAATATGTTCAGAGCTAACACAAGGATGAGAATAGGACACAAAGAAGTTACAGATCTGCAAGCCAATCTTGAATAGGAAGCACCCAAAATAGAAATGGTGTCTTATTCTGAAATTCCTGTTGACTTCGATGAAAAGAAGAGACTCTTGTTCAATGTACCAGAGCTTCAAGGGTATTCAGAATCAACAAATTTTACAAGAATTTGTTGAGGGCCTGCTATGTGCTGGGCACGGGTTATCTGAGGATACTTCCTGGCCTCAATCAGCCCCTGTTCTTGTGAGTGACTTGGATAGGTAGAGCGGTAGATGACAGAGAAGATGCAATGGTCAGTCTGCTTTGGGAGAAGACTATTGTGCAAGTGTGAGGAGAGGGAAGAGGACCACTGGAGTGTCGGGGAGAGAAGGTCTCAGGAAGATGTGAAAGGTCTGGGGAGCCAATGAATGGCCCCACTGAGTCATGGAGAACAGGCTAGAACTGGTGCCAGTGAGCTGAGCTGAGGGATGATGCCTGGTAAGCAGATTTATAAGCATTAGAAAGCAAAGCCTTTGGGTACAGTGTAACCAAAGGCTAGTGCTAAAATCCCCAACTCGTTCATCGTGTGACAAAACCATCTACTATCTAGCTTATCCACATGTTAAAACCTACTGTTTTAACATCTGCTAGCAAAATACACAATCTGATATCAAACAATCATCTGTGAACTATGGCACCCTCAAGAAGAACATTCTCCAACGCAGAGGCATATTTCATGATAATATATCATTGTGGTTCCCCTAAAGGCCCTTCCTCAAAACATACAAAAGTACTGTCCTGTCTACATGAAACAGGACTCCCCCTTGGGTTAATATGACATTTGATTGTGTCAGAGAAGGGCTAGGGACAGCAGGCAGGAGGACACAGATCATTGGTAATTGGCTTTGGGTTCCTTTGGGCAAGGACTAGTGTCTTTGAGCATAGAGGCAAGCAGCCTTTGTTCTAGGGGACTTAGCAGGTCTCAGCAGGAGACAGGTGGATATGGACAGGCAGGAGCTCTACTTTCCTCTAATGCTGGCCAGCTTGTTGGCCTCTGAGCAACCTTCTCAGGCCCCGTGCCTTGTGTTCTCCCAGCATCAAGTCAGTACCCCTGTTTCCCACCACGATCACCATCATACAGTAACTCAGATCTATTACCTCTTCCTGGAGAATACCATGAACTGGCTTTTGCTCTTAGTTGATTCCTCTGTTTTTAGCATCCTGCCTGAAATGCCCCACCCAACTAAGTAAATAATTCTTTCTTGAAGGCTTTTCAAGAATTCTGTTATCCCATTTAACCTTCAAAAATTTGTAAATAAATAATAAGATCTGATCCCTTCTTGTGATGAGTACATGCAAGTCAAAAGACTGAGTAACTGGCCAAATGCTACTGAATGGCTGAGATTGTAGTTGAGCCAGGCAGCCTGGTACTAAAGCCTGTGCTTTCCCATTTTGTGTGATCAGACAACATCACATGGTAGGACCAAGGGGTAGATTGGAAAATCAAAGTAGATTAGAAGAGAGGAGACAGAGACAGTGTGGTGGACGTGGTTTTGGGGGGAGATCCTTTGTTCTATTTAAGCTCAAGGGATCCAGATTTCTGGATCCATCACAAGATCCCCTCTGCTTCAACTGTTTCGGGAGTGTTTTAGATCCTGAATGAGGCTAGCTACTCTGAGCAGGTGGTACCCACTTGCTTGAGCTGGCCTTGACAGCTGTTCCTTAACTAATTCAAACTGGAAGTTATTTCCTCCTCTAGCACCCCAGGAGCTGGTCTCTTCCTCTCTCCAGCATCTTCAGAGCTTCCCACTGCCACCCAAACCCCAGGCTCTGACCTTGGGAGCTATTTCAAATTAGAAGAGTGGTTAGCTGGCTGAGAGTTCAAAGGTCACCTAGTTCCTATGACAGGAGGTAGCACTAAGATAGTCAGTTCCTACTTGCTTACATTAGAAGTGCATGGTAAATCTGATGACTTCTGTGAATCTTCCTTTTCCTAAAGCAACATTAGTGTCTGTGAGTCTTCACTCCATGCCAGCTGGACAGCACATTATGATGTTTTGAAAGTCAAAATGGCTTCTTCGGTGTGTTTTCTGACACACACCAAAGCAGGACCCGTGTTCATTGTTCTTCCCAAGTTCTCATATTTTAGTATCATAGTGGGTAATGGTAAATGAAGGTGACCAGGGCTCAGAGGGCAGAAACCTATGCCTGATGTCACCTGAAGAAGGACTGAGCGATGGAGCTAGGATCAGAAACCTAGATCTTTCTAACTGTACAGTCAAAAATCTCAGCCATCAAGGGTATCCTGATGGTTTTGTAGTCAATAGGATACTATACGTATAACTTTTTTCACTCTGGGATTTTGAAAATGAGATTTTTTTCTTTTGACAGTCCAACCTATTACCTCAGAGGTTAATGTCAAGATTTTTATTAGCCACATAATTATATCTTGACATTAGAAAATTAGAAACAGGAAAATAAACCCTGTGTCACTCTGTAGCCCTAATTTTGGAGCACACTTACTATTTACCTTTTTAGAAAATGATGCATGGAAAAACATGGGAAGTAACAGTGAAGAGTCTGTGTGTGTGTGTGTGTGTGTGTGTGCGCGCGCGCGCGCGCACGTTCATAACTGAACAACAGCTTTTGTCCAAAAAATTAAATGTGACAAGAAATTAATCAACATTGTGATCTAATTATTTTTAGAATTATGAGAAAAATGTAAGGTGTCTCAACTATTTAATTTTGAAAAGTGTCTATGGAAATTAACTTTAATTATCTTTTATAAGGGCTTTAGTTTTCTTGCCTTCCTTAGAAAGAGTTTTCAACAGTCCCCAATATTGCTTTCAGGAAGGGTTACCAGCACATAAAGTAGGGTTCTTTATAATACATGACTTTAAATGACTTTAAAGAACATATTACATGTGATTGTGGGAATGGTTCAGTATGTTTTTCATCAAATTCATGAATTAAAATACAGAGGTTTACGAAAAATATAATTATTACCCCTCTACTACCCCTTGGTTTTGTGAGATACGGGTTCACGCAGCCCAGTCTGGCTTTGGACTCACTATGTATCTATGGCTGGCCTTGAACTCATTTCTGAATCTCCTGCCTAGACTTCCTCAGTAGTAGGATTATTCATATGTGCTATTATTCCTTGCTTAACTATTTTTAAATATTATTATTACCTTGAAAATTAGACTACAATAAGACTGAAGTAATAGAGCATTTGGTTGACAGAGTAGGATTAGCCAGTGGAGGGAAAGGGTTTTCATATTGGACTAAACAAATTCACAATTGTGGTGCTCATAATGAATGTTTTTGAAGATGCTAATGTCTACCTTATTTATCCAAAATATCTTTCCCACTTAAGTCTTGAATTAGAGCTGATTGTCTGGGAGGAAAAGATGATGTTGAACCCAGAAAGGACAAGGAAACCCAAGAAAGTAATACAGGAATCACTCCGCTCTGGTCTCCTCTTCCCAGGAAAGGAGAATTCATTCCATTGCTTAAAAGAAAGCAGATCATAGTTAAATTACAAAAGGTGACCAAAAGTAACAGACATTCCCCAGTGGAGGAAGAGTGAGGAGAAAGGAAAGAAACAGGAAGGAACCACGTGACTTCAACTAGAGAGGCTGTCACAGAATAGGCTGCAGTTAGGAAGCTTTGCAATTCCAGTGAGTGAGACCCCTAAAGAGAAGGTGCTCCATAAACAGACATGGGGAAGCCGGGAAATGCTAATGCCCATTTACCTAGAGTTTACCTAGGCCCTTTTTTGTCTTTTCCTTGTTTCCTTGAATTGTTTTTAATCAAAATATAGTTGTATCAATTCTTTCTGTCTCTACTCCAACCCCTCCCTGTCATGTCTCCTCTCTTCTCACCATACCATGTATCTTACAGTCAATGTTAGCTCATGATTAAACTCCTCTCTCCTGAAAGACGTGTCTAAACCCCAGGCATCCGTTACCCTTCTTCAGTTCCTAGAGTAAACTTTAAAAGTGATGGCCACATCCAAATGCCCTGACGGCCTCTGAAGTGTCGTTCTCTATGACAGGAGACACAGGTAGCGGACCCCTCTTAGAATAGAGATGATCTCATCAGCGAAAGCACTTAGGCAGAGAAAGACAAATTAATTAACTTGTCAAATCCTTCCTCTCCCAAAGCATGAATGCGATGGATATCAAAACACCCTCTCCCAGTGGAGTCAGGTGTCCATGTGTTGCTGTGATTCTTCCTCCAGTACTTCCACATTAGCATGGCGGTCCTAACCTGATGCGTAGTTGCTAATGGGTATGCTTGAACTGTGCATGTCCCATGCGCGGACATGCCACCTCAGTGCCTGGTGCTCTACTTCACAAGCAGCTATGGACAAATTCAGCACTAGAAGGGGGAACAGTTTATGTGACAAAAATTGTGATGGATGCTTCACAAAGAAACAAGTATCTAGCCTTCATGTCAATAATTCTTTACATTTTTATATTTAAAATTTCTTGTTTTGACTTTTAATCTTTTAATCTCAAATATTTTTAAAGTAAATATATACATTTAAAATGCAAGCGAGTGTGTGTGTGTGTGTGTATGTGTGTGATATATGTTGTGTACTTGTATATGGGTGCATATGCCATGAATGTAGAGGTTAATGATAAGTTTTGCCCTCAATCATTCTTCCCTTATTTTTTGAGTCAGGGTCTCTCGGGGAACCTGAAATTCATTGACTTAACTAAGTTGGCTGCACAATGTGTTCCCATGCTCTCTGTCTCCACCTCTGCTTTTGCATGGGGATTAGGGATAAACACTCAGGTTCTCAGGTTTGCATAGAAAACACTACTGACAGAGAATCTGTATCTGTAGCTGTCTTAGGGTTTTACTGCTGTGAACAGACACCATGACCAAGGCAACTCTTATAAAAAACAACATTTCATTGGAGCTGGCTTATAGGTTCAGAGGCTGAGTCCATTATCATCAAGTCAGGAACATGGCAGCATCCAGGCAGGCATGGTGCAGGAGGAGCTGAGAGTTCTACATCTTCATCTGAAGACTGCTAGCAGAATGCTGACTTCCAGGCAGCTAGGATGAGTATTAAAGACCACGCCCACAGTGACATACTTTCTCCAACAAGGCCACACCTACTTCAGCAGGGCTTCACCTTCTAATAGCGCCACTCCCTTGGCTGAGTATAGACAAAACATCACAGTAACTGAATTTGTTCTTGGGATGACAGTAACATGAAATAAACCATCTCAATAATTTAAACATATAACTAGGCAGTGTACCTAGTTACCCAATAGGTCTCTAGAAACTTTTCATCATGAAAAACTGAAATACTATACCCTTTTGACAACAATTTGCTCTCTTTCCCCATCTTTTCAGTTTTACTTTCTACTAAAAGACAATTTAAAAAAAAAATCAGACAATTTAATTTTTTTCATTTTGAGCTTTAATTTTTAGTCTCATGAAAATAAATTCAAAATTTGCCAACATTTAAATATAATTTTATCTTAATATTTTAACCTTGGAGCTAGCAATCTTAGTAAAATATCCATTAGATGAACATCTAGTTATATTAAACTAGCGATTTTGTTCCAGTGAAAAAAATGACTGAATCTCTGATAGTTTATGAATTATGCATGTCTTAATTTTATTACTCATCTCTAGCTCTTCAGCAGAATGCCCAGACATATGCAATAACAATTAATTCAGTCATTTTTGTCATTTTGCCAACTTAAAGTCATAGAAAGGCCAAAATTTTACTCACATTTTTCAAGTTTTGTCTCTGTGAAACATGATTGTCAAGGAAGGAAAACAGAACATATTTTGTTTGACAGTTTATTAGCTTTAAGCATTCAGGCATATGGTATGTGGGCCTTTATTTGTACTCTTGTCTTGGTCCCCAAAATATAAGCACGCCTGGGTGTAATTAAATGTGTAATCAGCTCTCTTTAGTGTGTTAGCATAAATTTTAGAGAGTCAGTTGTTTGGTTTATCATTGTATCTGTAGTACTGGGCACAGTTCCGATATGTAACTGACCTTCAAAGAAATACACTGAATATAATAAGCCACCTTCATCGATGACAACTAACCAAGATAGAATGTGTGAGCTGAAGACAGATAAGACACAAACTCCCATAAGAAAATTGCCATTTGGTGGGAAGCAGATCCTAGTTATAAAAAGAACTTCTGAAGCTCATACAGGTGCGAACTAATATTTACAAATAGTAAGTCTTTCAGAATCCCAGAAGGGATATTTAATATAGAGACAGTAACAGGACATACAATACTGGGTTGTAAAGATCAGAAAAGTCAAATTTTATTTGAAATGCATAACACAGGACTGACACAGACTTTGATCCAGGTAATGGTAAATGATGGTGGTGATCCACGTAAAAGCAGCTTAGTAGACCTGCAGAAGTAATCACAGCACTGGTGGGTGGTCTTAACAGTAGTAATGGTGGTTGGTGTGGAAGTTCTGTGCCCAACGGTGTCTATGGTTCAGATAGTTGCAAAAAGCATTATAAAGAAAAACAGACAGATGTTAGAAAGTTGAGGGCACTTGGAAAAAAATGTACTTTTGAAAAGATAAGTCGAGGATGCTACCCTGGATAAGAAAACAGCTGAAGAGGCTTGACATGCAGGATCCCACAGGTCAGGAGAGAGAAGAGTGGGAAATGGGTGGGGTGATGCAGGTCAAAGGTTTCCACACAACGGAAGTGACTTGTAAAGGACCAAAGTGGGGCTCTTACAATCAAGGAGTAGCAGCAGGATGCAAAGAGAAGTCTGTCCCCTCCTGCCAGCCATAAGGCACGTTAGAGAATGAACAGTTGGACTTGAAAGGGTTGCAGGGGATTTAAAGTCACTGGGGGAAGACCCAGGTGTCAATTAAAGGAAAGAACTAAGAGAGAACTCTGAGAAACAAGCAGAAAGCCTGATTTACTGGACTATGGCACCTCCGGGCAGCAAGGTGGAAGCTTTGATGGGATAGGGTAGAGTGAAGATCAGGAAGATGGGTCAGGAGCAAGAGAAAAACAGTCTCGCTGGGGTGTGGATGTTAGAAAGATGTGAGGGTCTGAGTTTCTTTAGAATCCACATGCTAGGTGTTTATGCTGCTGAACTGATGAAGGCAGAGAGGCACCGTAAATTTATTTCCACCAACTTCCGTGGATCAGATAATATATTATCGTCCTGTGGCTAAACATGCATGAGTCTTAGAGAAGACATTAAACCACGTCCCTCCCTTCATTTAAAATACCACTGCAGTAACACTGGCCTTGCATGCCAATGAAAATAAAATTGATAAACAGTTGGGGATTTAGAAAAGAACACTGTTTTTCGAGTCTAAGATATGATCACGCTACTTGTGTATTTGGAGGTGGTGGAGCTCAGCGGAAAGATTTCAAACACAGTAGTGTAAATCCGCAGAGGTTAGCAGGGCACCAGCTTCAAGCACTTGTGTCATGTTATGAAACACCAGTGTATAGGGAGGATCAGGAGATGACCCGAAGGATATCATCACCCATTAGCATGTTGCGGGTCAAGCTGAATGAGAAGGAGCATGAGGAAAGACCAGAATATGATCAAGAAGCCAGGCCAGGTATCTAAAAGGTTCTTTGGAGTTGTAATATGAATGTAATCATGAACACTCCATTAGAGGGCTTCTGCCTCCCTAGCAACACAACGGTCTTGGTAGGAAACAAAGAACAACTAGGACTAAATAAATTAGCACCATTGAAGGCTCTGGGCCATGTTTAGGTCAAAGAGTGATATTATTTCCCCAGCTGTGGTAATATTTTTCCCTCAGTGCTTAGCTGTGCACAGATTCAGACATACATTTCTCAAAAAAGTTGTAATACACTGTAGCTTCTCATGTGTTAATGGATCACAGTGGGTGTTGACAGAATGGGCATTTAATTATCCGAGGACTGCTGTATATTTTCATTGTTTCTTAAGTAATGAACTTGATTCTATACCAATGTGTAAAGTGCTTGAAGCTTCTCAGAGACACTGGGACTCTCCTGTGGGTGCCCTGGGAATTCAGTTATTCATACAGACCTCAAGAGGATACATGAAGCAACTGTCTGGAGATCTGGAAAACTACTGAGTCACCTTAATTATCTGGATTTATGTAAAATCTCATTTCAACACTTTGAGCTGCTGTCCTATTTTGGGTCTTGAAGACTGTTTGGAAGAGAAGCGACTCATCATTACTGGGCAGATCTCTGATATACAAGTTCTGACCATTGTAATAATCTATAATGCAGGCAGATTTAGTGAGATTAAATTACCTAAAATTTGACTTAAATGAAAATTTTGTTTTTAAAAATTAGTTTCATAATTTTATGCAGCTGAACAATGTGCTTTGATCAAATCCATTCCCACTCTGACCCCTCCAATTCATTCCATCCCACACTTCTTTCTCCAGACTTTATGTTGTCGTCTTCTTCTTCTTCTTCTTCTTCTTCTTCTTCTTCTTCTTCTTCTTCCTCCTCCTCCTCCTCCTCCTCCTCCTCCTCCTCCTCCTCCTCCTCCTGCTACTCCCTAAGTCCATTTAGTCCTGGGACCATCCACAGGAGAATGGCCCAACCTACCAAGGGCCACTTCTTTAAAGAAAACTGAATCTTTCACACCAGTAGCCACCAACTGTCAGTATCTCAACTACTTCATCCATGCTGGAAATTTTACTAGCTTGATCTTGTACAGGTCTTGTGAATGCAACCACACTTTTAGAGTTCTTATGTGTCCTATCCTGTCTGGAAAATAGTGGGGTTTTTTTTGTTTGTTTGTTTGTTTGTTTTTTGTGGGTTTGTTGTTGTTATTTTGTTTTTGGTTTTGGGGGTTTTTTTTGGTTTTGGGGGTTTTTTTTTGTTTTTTTGGTTTTTTGCTAAAAAAAAAAAAAATATCTCTGAATGCACTGGCTCAGATAATCTTTCTGCACCTTCTCCTGTGCTAAGCCCTGAGCCTTGGGAAAAGGAAATATGACAGATATGCTCCATTTAAAGCTGAGCACGCCACATTCTCTTATTCTCTACATTCCGACAAGTTTTGTGTATCTATACTAATCACAGTTACAGTAAAAGGAGCTCCTCTCATGACCACTGAGAGCTGCACTAACCAATGGGTATAAAGGTAATTATGTAGAGGGTGCTTTGATCCTATGTTAATTTAGCAAACTAATAGAAGTAGGACCTCCTCTAAGACCTCAGACCCATTCAGCCATGAATTCCTGGGCTATTATACAGAAGCAGACCTGAGTTTTGTTTTTTATGGACCTTAAATCCAAGAATAAAGTAGTTGGTTACTCTCATAACGTTTAGGCCACTATTGCAGTAATGAGCATATCCCGCCAGGCTGATTGTTAGTGTATCTTTCAGTTGATGACTTTTCTCCCTTAGCAGAGTGAATAGCTCCTTATGGTCCTACAAAAGCTAACCAGTAGTGATGAAGCTTCCAGTCCGGTGCCAGCTTGGTTTCTTCTTGTACAATCAAGTAGATATTGTTTTCAGTGATGGGGCCTTACTATTAAGTTCTGGTGGTTAAACAAGATCAGTGGCAACAGCTTGTATTTTGAGGGGTGGTCTATGGGACACTCCTTCTTCTGGCCAACAGCTTCAAAAGAGATGACTGATACCTTGGTTTGATAATCTATCACATCTGGGAGAAGCATTATATCCCTGTGTCAGGTAATTCTATTTAAACACTGTAAATAAAAATTTTATTTTTTAAAGTAATAACGTATGTTAAGAAAGGAGAAAATGTCCATATATTTACTATGAACCTATCACTGTCAAAGTATGGTTTTTATTAAAAGTTACATTATCTGAAAACCTCTGAACAATGTAACTCAGAAGCCATAAAAATTGTATATATGACCATTGTTACCTAAGACATTGACTTGTATGCAACTCTCTCAAGAGGCCTGCCTTGGGCATATGTTGCCCTTTTCCTAAAGATCTTTCTTCCTTATGTGTTTGAATGTTTGTGAATGTCAAAATGTTTCAAGCAGTTTGAATATGCTTGGCCCAGGGAGTGGCACTATTAGGAAGTGTAGCCTTGTTGGATTGAGTGTGGCCTTGTTGGAGGAAGTATGCCATTGTGGACATGGGCTGTAAGACCCTCTTCCTAGCTCCCTGGAAAACAGTCTTCTTCTGTTTGCCTTTGGAACAAGATGTAGAACTCTCAGCTCCTCCAGCACCATGCCTGCCTGGATGCTGCCATGCTCTTGCCTTGATGATCATGAACTGAACCTCTGAACCTGTAAGCTAGCACCAATTAAATGTTGCCCTTATGAGACTTGCCTTGGTCATGGTGTCTGTTCATAGCAGTAAAACCCTATCTAAGACAATACCTTAAACCTTAAACTGTTTCTTAGTAAACTCGTTTGCTAAACCAACTAAAGCAAAACAAAACCCAGAAACCATGGCTCTTATTCAACATTGGGTTCCGAGTTTCCTTGAATGAAAGCAGCAGTGTGTTAAGATTCCCATCCTGGACCATTCTGCATCCTGAGTATGCATATGCTTGGGCCAGCTTGTATGTGGTAGGTACTGTAAGAGTTCCATCTGAGAGCTGCCTGTCCTGTCCTAGCATTTCGTGTATGGTATATATTGGGCTACTTCGTCTACCAAGATCATTACTTACAAATGCTGGCCCTTCCTCTGGCCATCCTAGGTATTAAAGGAGGACATCCAGGTTTGCAACATTACATTCTTACACTATTACAAAAGCCTTAAAATCACGAGGCCATGAAAAGTTAAATCCCACTAAAAATAGACTTAAAACACAGAAATATTATTCAAGGGCCTACCATAGTGTCTCATGCCTACTGGGTGCTGGATATTCACTACATTAAAATGGAGGCCATGTACGGCATGCTCCATTCTCAAACGTGGCTATGGTAGAACTTTCTAAAAGGCGATTGTTTCATGTAAGAGTGTAGTTTAATGCAA
The DNA here is from genome assembly GCA_019843965.1 of Rhynchomys soricoides. Taxonomy (NCBI): domain Eukaryota; kingdom Metazoa; phylum Chordata; class Mammalia; order Rodentia; family Muridae; genus Rhynchomys; species Rhynchomys soricoides. Next base: position 8,509,046 of record JADRCH010000066.1, on the reverse strand, counting down.
CCTTCTCTTTCCGTTTCAAACTAATATTTTATCTTATTTTAAAAGACATGTTTACTTTTATATATATGAGTGTTTTGATAGTTGTGAGCCAGTATGTGGGTCCTCAGATGGAAACCCAGGTCTTCTGCAAGAACAGAAAGCATTCTTAACTAAAGAGCCATCGCCAGCCCCCACGTCCATATCTTTGTTTGTTTGCTTGTTTGTTTTTTGAGACAGGGTCTCACTACATAGCCCTGACTGTGCTGGAATTTGCTATGTAGACAAGACTTTACCTTGAACTCACAAAGATGTGCCTGCCTCTGCCTCCAGAGTGCTGGGATTGAAAGCGTGGGATGCCATGCCCGGCTCCAAATTCATGCTTTAAGCTCCCCATCGTCATCAGTACCTTGAGTTCCAGGGCCAGTGTGGTAGGTAAGTGCTAAAGGGACTGGGAAGAATCCTGCCTCCTGGAACCTGTACTATGTGCTGAACCTTTCCACCTGAGTAGGCTACTGCTAATCGAGTCACTGTTACTCACTTCTAAATCATTGCATATGACAAAAGTTATGGGACCGTCATTGTGAGTTTAGATGCCCGGAGGCTCCGGAGTACCTTGCTTGTTGACCCTTGCCTTTTAGCTTCTTTATAGACTCTTTGTTTATTTGGTCTACAAGCCTTCTCCCATTTCCTGTGCTTGAAGAAAGTTAGCAGCCATATGGGCCACAAGTGACAAGAAGTTGATGTCTTAGGTGACAGCAGGCACCTGGGACCTGACAATACCCGTGTGTATGTGCCATGTGAACTGGCTGAGGGTGGGGGACTCACCAGTCAAGCCTCCAGGTAACTGTATCTCCGCACTAACACCTTGATTTAGCCACCCTGGGGGAGGGGGCATTCTGAGTAAGAGACACTTAGCTGAACTGTGCCTGACCTCCTGATGCATGAGAGTTTGAGGGACAGTCTGTTCGAGAATTTAAGTGACCAGCGTGGTTCTGTTTCCTTCAGTTCGAGCAGGCTGGTAAACGCTGTCCTTCCTTCGGCACTGCTCACCTAAATCCAACCATACCTTAGTTTAAAATCTTGTGTGGTCCTTTATTGTTCGAAAGGAAAAAAGAGAGAGAGCACAGAACTTCTTGAGTTCTCGGTAATTGGACGGTTTTTATGGTTTGTTTGTTTGTTTGTTTGTTTTGTGTGCGTTTGGGTTTTGCCGGTGGTGGTTTTGGTTTGTTTTGGTTTTGGGTTTTGGAGTTGTTTTTCCAACTGCACCAAACCTGCAGTTCCCAATCACACCACATGATTTTAAGCTCCCTTGATTGGCCCTGCAGTTCACTGCCTAGAATGCTCAGCCACCTCTGTTAGCATTTGTCTAGGCTCCGCCCCACGGTTACCTGGCAACAGCCAGGTGTGCCTGACTCTCTATAAAGGGGGCTGCTCGCCCCCTCCTCTCTCGCTTGCTTTCTTGCCCTTGCTCTCTTACCCTCTTCCCTCTCTCTCTCCCAGTTCCCCTTCCTCTCTCTCTCCACGTGTTCATGGCCAGCCCCCACCTCTCTCTCTCTCTCTCTCTCTCTCTCTCTCTCTCTCTCTCTCTCTCTCTGTCCCTCCCTCTCCCTTTCTCTCTCACTACTTCCTCTACTCCCCTCCCCATGCCCTGAATAAACTCTATTCTATTCTATACCATCATATAGTTGGTACCTCAGAGGGGGATGCCTCAGCATGGGCCCGCAGAGGCGCCTCCTTCCCCCACACCATACGGTGCCTCCACCCAACACATCTCTGGTCTCTCCTATCATTTTATAAATCACAACAACCTCACCCTCTCTCTCCAGGAGAACTACTGCCCAACACCCTTCAAGAGCCGGGTCCCAGCATCCTCTCTGTGTCGTCTCCTACTTGAAAGGCAGAGCAGGCCCTTACTATCTGTCCGTCTGTCTGTCCGTTCCATTCTCTCCCCTGTCTAAGCTATAATCTTCCCCTTGGTTGCAAAGTGCTTTTCAGAGCATTAGCCAAGTGGTATCAACCCGGCAGGAAGTCCGAATCCCACCTTTACTCAGCCGTAAACCTTGCAGATATCCTTCATCCACTGCATTCTCAGTGTTCTAATCTGTAAGATGGGAATACTAACAACCTATCTGTTGTGCTTTTAGGAAACAGTTAAGGGAAGAATAATGCATGAGAAGCGCTCAGTGGGGTACCTCCTGGTACCACATTCTGTACAGTTTTAAATTACTAATTGCACCTGAAACCACGAGGATTAGCACATGTTAAATTTCAATTAGTGTCTCCCGATTCTCTGCACTTTCACTGGGGGCAGGGGGATTATATAAAGAAGTAAACGTAGAATTTCAGACGCCATGAACACCTGTTTTGCCTCCTCCAAAGGTTAGCCCTGAGTATTATTACTATTAAAATAACTGATAAGTGAGCAGGTAGGTGAGTACTCGCTGTATCACCTGCCAGGAGTCTGAAAATGAGAAGTTTTTCCTTAAAGTGAAGGTAAATATGAACGTGGTTGTAGTCTCCAGGGTGCGGAAAATATTTCTATTTTTCTGAAAGGAAAGCGTTGCCAGGAAGTGCGTGCGAGGGGTCTGTAGTCCATGAAGGCTCTTCCCAGCCATGGGTTGCAGTGGGCGGGGCCGAGATGATGGGGCTGGGGATCCACGTCTACATTTGCTGTTCCTGTGGGCCTCGGGCGAGACACATGCATGCCATCTGTGTGTGGGGGTGGACATGCCCAGTCTCCCTGACTCATGGCAATGGAGGAAGGAACAACAGAGTTAATGCATGAGAAGACAATATTTGAAAGTTGAAGAAAACCGAAATGCATGCTGTGAATATTTCTGTGGCTTCCTATTTAAATGAGGAGTAGCCAAGCACGTGTAAGGACAGCAATGGAAGCTATACTTGAATCTACTTATGTAAATGCGATGTTTTTCTTCAACTCTTTCCAAAAAAAATTCTAAAGGAAGTCATAAGACTAAAAGTCATTTTAAGGAACTTTTTTTTTTTTTTCTTTTTGGAGTAGAAAAGACTTTTCATTTTTGGAGCTAACAGAAAACTTTTAAAAAAAGAAAAACAGATCCAGTATTTATCACAGGGAACTAAAGCTGCAAGGCAGGACTCTTCATTTGGAGTTTCAGCCCTAAGATGCCAGGAGGCAGGCAGATTACCTCCTAAAAACCCAAGTTATATCTCATCATAATTATGTTTAACAACTTGTCTTGGAAGGGGCAACCAGTTTGAACTTTAACCTTTTAGTTCTAAGCAGATACTGGGGTAGAAAAAAATGAAAAACCAGAAGCCTCCTACAGGTAAACACAATCATTCTTCAAAGGGACTTCATTCCAGTGGAGAAAAACAGCAACGCAGATGACCAGGCATATGCAAGGCCTTCAGGACCAGGTTTTGATTAGCTTCTAGAGACATAATCCACTGGTCACAATGTGCAACTGAAGACAGGAGATGTCTGCAGTGCTAAGAGCCTCAAAGAAATAAGGCCCAGCAAGACAAGCGAGAAACAGTTCGGTGAGAAAAATCAACGTGACGATAAATTGACAAGCTTGCTTAACCAGGGGCGCAAGAGCCAAGGGCTGACCCCAGAGACCTCCAGACACACCAGGAGACATCGCTGCTGCCTCCCTTAATCTATTCAATGCCACGGCACCACTGAATTTTTTAAAAAGTTAAACATCAACTTAAATTAACTTCTTTTGCCATTGTGTTTTAAATTCTGATTTCTCTCTCGTCTTCCTTTCCTCTGCACTAAATTATTAAAATCACCAACTGCTCAACAATTAAAAATATTTCAGAAAGCGGTGATGCCAAATTTGGATCGACTAAAGTGAAATTCGACAGAAGGAAGGATATTTTCAACATTTCCACGCTTTGATGCATTGTTTAAAGATATGGCAACTCGGGATTAAAACTGACTGCTTGGTTTCTCCCATAAAACCAGCACACGTGTTTACACTTTTGACGAGATTAGAACCTGTTTCTGATCAGGAGGCACCTGGGTGAAAGACACTATTGTGTTCACAACACACTGGTGTGATTTTTTTTTTTTTTACTTCTTGCATTACTTCCTTTTTGAAATGTATTCAGGCTATGACATGATGATGCAATCAATCAATCAATCAATAATAAGAGTTTTGTTTCTGGAACTCAGAATAAAGAGACATTAAACAAGTTCTTGGCTTTATTTTAAAAATAAAAGCGTGTCATCTAACTACACGCTTACACAAACAAAGGTATACAGCCAGTGTCACAGGGAAGCAAGAACACACGTTGCCACTGTATACAGATCCACCTCAAGCACTGGCTTCCATTTCTGGTGGGTGATAGACCCTGGGCAGCTCTTTCCTCCTGTCCGACAGCTCCTTCCCTTTCTTCTATAGTATCTACTTCAGTTCCATTCAATTCCACTGCTGGGTTCCAATAACCTTACTGATCTTTCATTGTTCACAGTGCTAAAGATGCAAAGATTGATCAACCTCCCTGTTTAAAAGTCCATGGATTAATGACTCCTTTCACGACATGCTACCGTATGCAAGGAAACAAGTGGGTTATGCTTCACAAAGTTGGGGGGAGGCTAATTATTTGGTTGCAAATCAACTGGTTGTTTTTTTTTTTCTATGTAAGGAAATGCTCACAGTGATGCTAGCGGTTACATGGCTGATCAAACGAAAGATTAATTTAATGCCTAATGTGGCCCAAATCCTCTACAACAGTGTAGAAAAGTGCAGTGCAGAGAAACTACTCTGTTGTATGAAGCATTTCAGGTATGAGCAATCCTGTACCAACTTTCAGAGCATGGAAAATCCATTCAAACATTAGCTTGCTCTTAATTGTTGTATTAAGAAATCAGGTGTGGTAAGCACAAGCAAGAAGCAACTGCCTAAGGGTACACTATTTAAAAAGGAGCAGGTTCAGGTCTGGGACGTAGGCGCCTGACCTCAGAGCCCATGGTCTTCCTCCTGGGATATTCTGAGACTGTCCCAGAATATATCTCTGGGGTAATGCAGACAGTCATAGCAAGGCAGTGAATTTTCCTTAAAGTTTACCAGCTTGGTTAGTTCTTGACTCTGTTTCAATGGGCATCTTTAAAAGAATTCCCCTTCAATTCTTAGGTTAGGAACTCAACATACTGATTAATTAGAAATCTAAGAGGACACTAAAAAACAAAGAAAAATTTGTAAAGGCTGGTCCTGTGTGGTTTGTACCTAGGTCACCCGAGAGCTTTTTGTCTGTCTGTTGCATGGCTTAAGTGAAAGCTTATCCATCCCAGGCCACTTATTAAGGCATTAGTTATGCAAGCATTACATATTTTACCAAGCATTTTAAGCAAAAGCTTAAATTCTCAAGAAAATTAGACCAAAGCAGGAATTTCTTTCTTTCCCGAGAGACCAAATGAGGCTCTAGGAACTATCAACCGTTAACAAATGAGTAGCCTTTGGGAAAAAAATTAAGATGAAAATGCCTGGATATTCCAAATAGAGACGTTTGTACTGCTAGGATGAGTGCCAGAAGGGAGTCCATTGTGACTGGCTGCCTAAATGGAGTGTCTCTAGCTGTTTCTAGGCTCCTACATACATCCTCTGCAGGAAGGCTTGCCCTCGCCCGCCCTTCTGCCACACACACACACACACACACACACACACACACGAATGGGGCTTATGAGTGTGACCCACTACTTTTGCTTTGTGGGTAGAATATTGTGCTTTGCCACACGTTTCTAAGCTGCAAGCTTTTGTTAGCTCTCTTTGGAAATCTGTGATGGTGTGTGGAAATCTGTGATAGTGTGAAGCGAACTTCTGTCCCCACTCAACGGAGTGCAAACATAGTTTTGTTCTTGCTAAAGATCTGGATCCGATCTTGAAAGATTGGATGATCCAATCAGAACCTTCAACACGATTGCTTGTAGCCAGTCTGGTTTCAATGTGTGAAATGGATGGAATATGTTTCAGAATGTGGAGTTGGCTATCTGCTGCTTCCCTTTTATGCCTTCAGGATAAGCCCTTGGCATGGATTTTTATAAGCACATAAAAAGAAAACAACACAGGTAAGTATACCTAAATACCAATAGTGCTATGCAGTGGGCAGGAAATTGAGCGCAATAGAGCTTACTGAGAAAAGAAAGGGCTTGAGAGAACCCCTCGTTTGGATTCTAGGTCAAGCTGTGTTGCTAAATATACTCGCAGCCTTGGGTAAGCTGCCTCGTCCTTCTGGGTCTTTGTTCTTCTCTGTGCAGATGGAGTTAGTGATGTCTTCATTGGCTGGCTTAAGACGTACAAGCGCTCGGCAGCACTGTCTGTATGTTAACTTCCTCTCTTTCTCTCTGGTCACCCTTCTCCTTTCTCCTCCAAAAGTAAGGCACAACCTGAGCGTATGTACACATGTCTAGATGTTTGCTTGTAGGTGTGGCTTTTAGATCACTGAACTTTGAACCCAGCGCTGAAAATTCAAAATACCATTTTTATGTTATTTGGCATTGGGTCATTTTGAATATTTGAACAACTATTGTATTTCTAATGTTTACTATTAATATAAACATTTTTGTTATAACAGGAGTTTTGACCCCAAAATATATAAAATAGACTCTTAATTAAAGGGGAAAGAATAAATGAATGAATGACCATATGCCTGAAAAATATGTGAGCAGTGTATTTAAATGCACCATTTTATACGTCAAAATAATTGAAATCTAAATGATAAAAATTAAAAAGAAAATACTTTCAAAAGATGTATCAGAGAGAGAATTGATGTAGCAAAGTCTTAGGGGCACTCTCACTTACTGAGGAGCACTCTCACTTACTGAGGAACACTCTTGTTTACTGAGGAGCACTCTCACTTACTGAGGAGCACCCTTGTTTACTGGGAGCACTCTCACTTACTGAGGAGCACTCTTGATTACTGAGGAACACACTCAGGTTTTTAAAATGGTTTTGTTAATATATACATCTTGCTCTCTGAATATGCCAAGAAGACCAAAGGGATCTGAGAATAAGATTGACCATGGTAATAAGAATCTGCAAGTTGGTCTTGGTGCCATGGCCTTGCAGGATGTCTACAGTCTGGCTTAAGCTAGACTATTAGAACAGTGATTCAGACACTAATATGTCTACAACCAAATTTATTGGAAATTAGTGTCCAAATTCAGAGTTTCCCTGGGTTCTTCAGTCAAGTCTACGTCTCACCTTTTAATAAGCAAGCATGGGCTATGTCAGAGGGACCCCTCAAGGGGAGATTTTTGCTTGTTTAAGCTATTTTTCTTTTTATGGTAAGAAAATACTTATTTTCAAAATATTACTCAACTCATTTTATATTTAAGATACATTTCAATGAAAGAACACTTTGCAGAGTAAAAAGCAAAACTGTGATCCTGGCTTTTGTCTCCCCAACGCCTGGGCCAACACCAATAGAAGAGGGGACAAAGGAAATGTAGGTATTCGAACATACCATTGTAACATGAAAAGAACTAAAAGATCGAAATTCTAGAACCCGCAACAAAATGGATAGGCCTAGGGACTGCTTTGAAATGTACGAAGTCAGAGGAAGAAAAGCAAACACCGTTTGCACTCCCTCACACATGGAAGAGTAAAACTCTGATCAGCAGGAGGAATGGCGGGAGGAGTAGAGAGTAAGGTGAGATTGGATAATGCATAGAAGGAACACATTCTGGTTTCGTACGGTGCGACCGGGTGTGGATTCGCAGCTCAAACAGCCTACTCTATATTTTATGTAAATAACCAGAAGAGAGGATCTTGAAGAGTCCAAATGAAAAATACGGAAGGGCTGGAAGTGCCGTTTTTATTTATTTATTTTTATTTGATCACTATGCCTTGAAATATACGGTATAGCTCATAAGCCTATACATTCATCACTCATCAATAAACAAATTAAATAATCAAGTAGATGAGAGTGCTGGCCACTCTGACTGCAGCAATCAACTTTGTGCCTATGTATCTAATCGTCATACAGTATCCTGTAGTTTTTGCTACCCTGCTTTAAGCTCTGTGCGGAGCGCGCTACCAGCCCTCACCCAGAGAATATTGGATCCGTAGAGGAAAAACACAGACATGCACATTGCTCAATTTCAACCTGCCTTCTTGGCTCAAACGCTGGGCACTTCTAATCTGCCTAGGCTAGTGTGCCCTTGCCAACACTCTTAGCTCAGCACCTCTCTACCTGCCCTCGGCTTCAGTTGCTCCATTACCTTTAGTTCCAGATCAACACCCTAACCTCCCGCCTGGAGAAGCACCTATGGCCACTCCGCCCAAGATCTCACATGGCTGATGATCACCTCTCCTCCCTCCAAAGCATGGCAGAAAAAACTCTGCCTACAGAAACAGGAAGTCCCTCCTATTATGCCCAGCTCATTGGCTGCTAGCATCTTTATTGATGGACCAACAACCAATTGGGGGACAGGACCTTAGCATCAGCACCACCCTGTACACAAGTACAATTGAAACAATAAACAAAGGCCCCAAAGCTCGCAGCCTTCAGTCTCTTCAGGAAGATGATATAGGAATCCTGGATTTGCGTAGAGAAGGTCAACCGTGTTCTCTCTCCTTTACATCCTACCATCTCTCTATACTGTTCATCTGTGTCCTGTTACATCCCCGCACTGTGAATGCCACCCCAGAGGAAAGTGACGGCAGGATTCAGGTTTTAGTAGCAAATGAACCAGCGCCAAGTAAGAATTAACTTCCAGAATTATTTCATACCAGATCGGTGCTGCTCATGTAGTCAAGCATTAACGAACAGTACAGAGATGAATTCGGCTATCCTGCTTGAGAGAGAGGGTTTGACTGCTCCCACTGTTAGAATTGCGACCTCCCTCAGTCATCCCAAGTCTCATTGAAAGGTCTCTTGAAGTTTGGAAGCTGAGAGGAAATGGAGCATGGCAGAGAAATTGGGGCCTTTCCTATGGCGCACTGCAGAGTTCTCGAAGCAGTCACTCGGCAGCGGCGGATCGGTTCGTAATGAACTACACCACTTGACTCTCAGCATCTCACATCCAGGAACTTCAGTAACAAATTCCTTTCACGTTTGTTCCAAAGACTCCTGTTCCACCTGAGGGGAGCGCTGGTTTTTTTTTTTTTTTTAAGTGTTCAAGGCAGTGTTTGCAGACAGGCACGGAGTTTCCATTCCGAGGTGGGAGCCATGAGAATGGAGCCCGGGACACATGAAAGGTTTCTTGGCAGGTTCCGAGCGGTGTGTGTGGAGGGGGGTGGAGAAAACCCCCAGAAGGTGGCCTCTGAAGAGCTGGGGACTCAGACTCTTCAATTGGAGCCGGAAAGAACTCATTTCTAAATGGTCTTCTCCCTGCTCTTTAAAACATCGAAGAGCAGAGCCAGAGAGGTGCCGTCAGTAAATCAGAATAACGTGTTGTCCACTAATAGTGAGGAAGGCAGAGACGAGACATTTATATCCCGGGAAGGAAGTCAAACTGGCTGGAGTATAAACAAAAACCCTGTGATAACAGAAACAAATATGGTCAATGCTGTCCATGAGCAAATCGGTACATTCAGAGGGAGAAGCCTCTCTGCCTGGCTCCAGAAGTTAAGATCGATTGCCTTGCACGTGGAGTGAGAGAAGTTGTGTGCAATGTTTTCATAGTGCTGCTTCTAATTGCACCATTTGCAGTGAGTGGATTCTGATCCCAGGTCCTCCCTGTCAAACCTCAGCCGATAAGGGAAATGGATTCACTGTGGATAGTAACCCATTCTTCTGTGGTCACAGTGAAATCTCCCGTCTTGTCTTGGGATCCTCCACCAAGTGTGGGAAGAAAGAGACAAAAGCATCGCCTGGGGGCTGCAAGGTCCTCATAAACCTGAAATTAGGGGACTGGAATCTGCCGGTCTACCTGGTAATGTTTCCGGCACCTGGCAGGCTTCTCTCCCTGCCTATTCTAATTGCTCCCAGGTGCTCAGAACTCTTTTAAATAACTACACGTTCCCCTCACTGTCAGAAAGATTCTCACGTTAAGGTGTAAATGACTGATACAGCAGTATTCTTTCCAGGGACAGGTTTTGATGAAAGGAACATGAAATAGGTCATGAAGTTACTTTTGGTAGCTGAAGTAACCCTCCAGGGAAAAGAAGGAGATGCCATGTTGAGGGAATAAAGAATGAAGTCACCAGCATTGGTGAACTCAGTTTTTTGCACAGGGTCAATAGTATCTAAAGTAGCTTTGCTGAGCTATGTGGACACATCATTCAGAATAATCTCTGGGGTAGGAATTTTCTTAAATAAACTCCACATCATTAACCATGCCATTAAGAAAATTCCAAATAAAACACCAAAAAGAGCAGTGCTGTTTCCAGCTGTCTTTCTGGGTTATATATCATTCAAGGAAAATAGCCCAGGCCTGTCCAGCAGAAATCACTGCTGATTCTACAGGGGTCATAGTCGGAAATGGCTGGACTCACTCTGGACCTTTGGCAATTCAAAAGTCCCAACATGTTCTTAGCCAAAAATAGAATAAGTATGGCAGGTCATTATGAATATGAGTTCATTCCGGATTCAACATGATCCCCATAAAAGTATCAGCAAACCTAGTCCGTACCTAAACAAGCTGATTTTAAAGTCTGTATAGGAAAACAAGCAAAACAACCTGGTCATTTCTGAAGGGCGACTGGAAAAAGCAAGGGTGTTTGAAGCTATCTTTAGCAGATATTCAGACATAATAAAAACTCTCAAGATTCAAACTGTGTGGGGCTGCCATATAAGCAGACCACTGGAACAACATAGAAACACAGGAAAACAATTCAACATAGAAACACAGGAAAACAATTCAACATTATGTTGAGTAGTATATACACAACATACATATTGTGTAGTATATGATAAAAACGGGCTTGTTGTATAGAGTATTGAAATAACTGAGTACCGTGTCATAAAGAATTAAAATGGAGCTGTTCTTGTCCCTATGCAGCAAGATCAGTGTCTTAAATACAGAAGTAAGCATTAAAACAAAACCACATGGGCAATTCTTTTACATCTCAGCTTCGGAAAGGACTTTCTATCAGTGCCTAAAAACTCAGAACCCATAAGGAAAAGATTGATAAATTTGACTATATTTAGAAAAAAAAAATGTGCATGCTGCCCGTGCAAAAGTTGTGAGAAAAAAGTCACAAGAGGAAAGAGAATTGCAGTTCCCACACAGTGCTAATTTCTCTATTTAAAGAACTAGCAAAGAGAGAAAGGCTAACAACCCAAAAATGATCAAGTGACATGAGCAAATGCTTCATCGAAGAAGAAACACGAAGCCAAGCAAACGTCAGGATTATCAGCGTCCCTCAGTTAGCAGAGAAAGCAATTAAAACCACACAGAAAGGGCACTTCTCCCTAAAAGGCTCACTCCAAATGTTGGAGAACAAATTCCAGTTCTGAGGCTGGAAGAAAGGCCGCTCATCCCCTGCTGCTTGGAGCAACTCCCTGCAGTCAGTAACTTGACCGTGACCTTCAAATTAACGCATCTGCCAATTTCCCCTATCAGCCACAAGAGAGGTCAAAAAACAAAAGCAAAAACAAAAACAAACTGAATTTGATCTCTAAATAGCAGAGACAAACTTTGGAAGGACAAAATATTTGAGATAGAAATCTACAGCCGTAGAACAACAGAAAGTATGGGCAGGCATTAGTGTGTGTCTGTCAGAGTGTTTTGGAGTGAGCTCAACATTTAAACTGGCGGTCTGAAATCAGCACAATGCCTTCCTTAGTGTGAGTGGGCTGTAACCAATCACTTAGGGTATTCGTAGAATGAGAAAGGAAGAAGGTCTTTCAACCTTTCTCTACCACCCCACTGCTTCTGGGCATAGTGCCTTCAAGCTGGGACATTACAGGCTCAACTTACCTTAGGACATTACCTGGCAATGTCCTCAACCTGGATGTGGACGCTGCTTACCTTTGGATTTAAAGTCACTCAAAGCTCCTGACACTCTAGCTGACACACTGCAAATCTTGACACTCAAGCACTTCCATAATTGTGTGGCCATGTTTACCAAGCTTCTTTCTGATTGGTACACATCTTACTGGTTCCATTGCTTCAAGAAAGCCCTAATATAACCATGATCATGACAGCAGAGGAATGAACAAGATGAACCTACAATTGCTCCAGCCTGCTGCCTAGAAAGAATTTCTAGGCTACAGTCCAAGAAAGGGGTTCCAATGAGCCCAGAAGCACAATTTAAAATGAGAGCTTCAGACATCAGAGAAGCAAGAGAGAGTCTCAGGCCAGCAAGCCAGTGAGGTGAGACCCTAGTGGGAACTCTGAAAATCAGAATTCTCTCGTCTTCCCTAAGAATTTTCGAAAAGTTGGTGTCAGTTCTGGGAGCCTCTTGCTGTGGTGGCTCCTGTATTGGTTGTTGATTTTGGACACCATTTCCCACATGATGGTGGTATTCCATGTGCCTCAACCACTACTTTATCTAGCACACAGCTTAAAAATTACCCACAGCTTGGACTCTCAAGGCAAACCTTGCTGTTGGATTTGCTGGCACACATGTGCTTCTATGCAGCATGGTGACTTCTCAGCCTCTCTGACAATTTGCTGGCTTTACCTGTTGTCGGCTTGGGTTTTATTCAAAATACAAATCAATGACTAAATTTTAAGTCAGGAAACTCATCATAGACTTGGGTCTGTCATAGAATTTTCCTTTTTTTTTTTTTTGATCTTCACAAAATGAAATTGCTCCTCTCTGTGATTGCTCACACCCCTTTAGTTCCAGAATTCTATGTAAATTTCCGATAATAATACATCACAGTCGCAAAGATTTACAACAGTTCATGATAAGGCATAATTGCTTTGGTTCCAGAATGTATCGTTACGGCACTTAATTTTACAATGAGATTTAATTAACCCCCCCTCTTGCCATCAGAAGCCCCCATTGAAATTATTGTCTTTGCAAGTCATGCCGAGCAGTGACGATCCGCTTGGGCAATCTATCCCGTTTGTTCTTGATATCAGCAGGAGCAAATTTGGCCAAGGCTAGACTCGCTGGAGAGAGGGACACAATATTTTCTCTCTGAAACCTAGCCCTCGAAGAAGAGCGGTGGCACCAGGTACCAGCTAAGTGTCCAGGGAAGGGTTTAGTCTGAGGGAGAAACTTTATTCTTGTAGCTGTCTCAGACTGGTGGGCCCATCTGAAAGGAATGTCACAAACTGGACCCTTTCATAGAGCCTGTTGACATATCTAGTGCCCCTAGAACCCTGTGGCCAACAGGGAGCTATCTGACCTAACCATGTTTTTACTCATCTTTTAGCCAAAGCAAATCTTCAAACATAAAGTCAGGTCTTCATGGGCGTGGAGTGGATTTGTGATCCTCCCTTGGGGTTGTTGGCTCCAAACATTGGAAATTTGTTATATGGGGGGAAAGGGGCAGTCGTCGTCTTCTTCTTCTTCTTCTTCTTCTTCTTCTTCTTCTTCTTCTTCTTCTTCTTCTTCTTCTTCTTCTTCTTCTTCTTCTTCTTCTCCTTCTCCTCCTCCTCCTCCTCCTTCTCCTCCTCCTCCTCTTTTTGCCATCTGTGAATGAAAAACATTCTTCTTATGTTTAACTGTTTCAAATTGCCATATGTCACACACACACACACACACACACGCACACGTACCTTCCTAGCATACCTTTTTGATGATTGGGATGGGCCCCTCCTTCAGTTCCCTGCCTTTTTTTCTTTCAAGGAGGCTATAGGTGAAAAGCTTCCAGGTTTATACCCACCCAGAAATAGAGCAATTTTCGAGTTGAGGTTGACTTAGCCAGGACACTTTCCTGGAATTTCAACCATCTGTTCTGATTCCTCTCCCCTCCCAACCGTTCACCTAAAGTGCCCCCAATGCTGCTACAAAATTACAAACATCTGACAGACCAAACCACGGGAAAAAAAAAGAGGAGGCTCCAGCCTGTTAGTTTTGTTGCTTTGTTTCGTGAGACGACTAGGTGGGTTGAGGGGAAAGTAGGAAGAAACCAAAGGTCTCTTAACGCCTCAGCTGCTCCTGATTAACTCTGAAGGAAGAAGTGACAGAAATTGTTCAAAATCTATTACTATTTGGTCAACTAACAACCGGGAGCTTTGCTTCTCCCCAGTACATCATTTAGACCTTCAAAAATCCTCCGATGATGAAAGCAAAGTCCCCAGTGGTACCTACTGCAGGGTCTGTTCGACCCCATCCTCCCACGGAGATTAAGAAACTGTCAGTGTCTAAGGTGCTAACCCACGGAAACCATTATTTCTATGTTTGAAGGAAATCCTCTGGTGAAGGACCTGTTTGACGGACAAAAAGGAATTGCTGACCAAGTCTCCCAGAGCTGACTGTGCAGTGTCGGCTGCCTACCCTCATCCACCCAACAGCCTCATTTGGCTCAGAAGGTTTTAATGATCGGGTCTACCTGGAGAGGGGTTTTGTTTAGTTGTGGCCATGTGATTTTGGACAAGAAGATACCAGTGACTTGGGACAACCAAATAGGCTACTTTCGAAAGTTTTGCCAATGTCCCCAGATGTGTGCTTCTCTCTCTACTGGTAGGTACATGGTGACCCTGTGAATCAGGCAGGGAAATGGTACAGAGGAGGTTCTGTGTTTCACTCAGGGCAACAGACTCAATGGCGGGGTTAACCTAACTGTCCTCTTTGTCCACGATGGAATTTGCATCTTTTTAAGATGAGAATTTCACTTAGTCTGGACCCATCTGCAAGCCAGAGAATATATGTGTGACCTGGAACGAAAGCAAGCTATGTTCTTACATCGTTTCAAATCAGAAAGATTTGGGGTTATTTGTTACCATGCAAACCATTCTATTCTATACATTATTTTTTTTCCTTAAAAAAAAAAAAAAAAAGGAGGTATAACATACCAAAACAAGCAGCCACCTTTCCAGCTCTGGATTCTACATAAGCAGAGATGCACACTGCAAATCAGAAGAGGCTACCAGCACATACAGACCCCAAACAGGGCCCGAGATAACAGGGTGACCAGATTAAGCCTGGAATAATCTGTCGCTTGTCTTTATATGTGTGGTAATAAAAATCTCACTGTGTTAGTTTTTCTGTTGTAACAAAATACTAAAAAAAGGAGAAGAAATTAAGGTATGTGTTTCAAGGTCAGCTAGATGCAATCCCTAGGTCCAAGGTCCAGCAGAGCACTGTGGTGGAGCAAGAGATGGAGAAGGCCGCCTCTGTCCTGGCACTTGGATACAAAGAGGCAGAGAGGAAAGGGGCCAGGGGCCAGATGTACTCTTCAAAGTATGTTCCAGATAACTACATTCTCTAAATAGGCTCCACCTCCTAAGAGCTCAACAGAGTACAGATAGGGTCAGCCCTTCGATGATCCAGTCACACTGACAGCTGGGGACCAAGCCTTGAGGGTATGAGCATTTCCATCCACTCGTAGGGGGAAGCAAGCATTCAGAATCTTAAGAAAATCACACACATTTCCTGGAACTCTGGTTCTACTTGGTCTCTGCAGGGTTTGCTGGTATCACGCTTACTACTGACCAGGAGTCCAAGGACTGACTGGGATGTAAATCTTCATTTCTTCAGCCCTTTGACTTTTTTTTCCAATACAGTCCTTTGAAAAATGTGTTTCTGCATGTGGATTCTATGCCAGGCATTTCAGTAAGCACAGGGAGTACCACATAACTGTCATCAAAGAAGAGGCAGAATGCTTAGGCAGGGGAGCAACACAGACAAATCAACAGCCACCTAGCTTGCTGGTCGACCACTCTGATTTGCAGATACCCTACCCATGGTTACCTGTAACTTTAATTTTTCCAAACCTCATTTTAAATGATGGTTCTTAAACACTTTAACCTCCCTGGTAGCCCACCAAGCATCCAGAGATAGTGGACAAGAAAGGATATGGGGGAAGTGGACCTGTTTAGAAATGGTTCTTCAGAGCAACTCCCATCTGTGTTGTCAGGAAATCAGCAGTTCAGTTCACGGATCAGCAGTGGCAGCTCGATCCACTCACAAACACTTCACGGATATGCCAGCAGTTCAGTTCAGTAGTGTCGGGATAGCAAACATGAATCTGCAGCAGTGGCACTACCTCGCACAGTCTCAGTATGAGTCAGCAGGAGGGACCAGGGCCAACAGGAATACCAGGAGAAATTCTCAGCTGTGCCTCTCTCAGCAAAGTGAAAATCAGTGAAGACTTGAGACCCAAAGATGTTGCACAGCTAGATCTACAGGCAAGCCAGGCTCAGTCTCTGTCACTGTCCGTTCAGTCCTATTTATACTCCATCCAAACCTCACATGTCCTCCATGGGTCTTGCCTCAGCTGACATCACTCTGCCAATCAGCCTTGAGTCAGTGGAAGTGACGATGGAAGTGACGAGAAGCTGACAGCACACCACCAGAAGTCTTTTGGTACGTTTCTCTCTATGTAGTCAGTCCTGACATCTGGAGCTCAACTACACAATGTAAGGTGAACCAATAAGTGTGTGTCATTAGTGAAGACTCCTTCATCACGTGTCCTTCCTCATGCTTGCTTTAGCAGAACATCCTCTCTCCTGTGTCTGCTTCCTCGAAACGGTCCTGCACATGTGTGCCCCAGCAGAACACCATCCAACACAACTGACTTTCCAAAGAACCCCTAAGTTTCCACTTCAGGTACCACATTATCTTCTGAACCTACTCTGCCCATCAATCAAACCCATGGCCTATGGTCCATGCCAGTAGGTTGTGTCTGTCCTGTGTGCTCCAATAATTTGCCACCAAGGTACCAATCCGGGTTGTTGCTTAGCCCTCTGGGATCTAGAAAGATTCTTTGAGGCTAATTAGCTTTTCTCAAACCCTGCACTCTGTCAGGTGCCAAGGTAGAGTTTCTTTGATCAGCTCTTCCAAAGACTGATGCAGAACTGTCCATTCCTTGCAGGGTGACTTCCAAGGTATTCATCACAAAGGCTGGAAAACAACCTGCATAACCTTTCCTTGGTAACTTCTTCTGGGGCCAGTGGTTGATTCAGAGCTTCAAATGGAATGTGCTATTCTAGAAGTAGGAGCTTCGGTTGGTTTTGATTTTGTAAAATATACTTTCCAGAAGGGCTGGGGAGCTGGCTCAGCAATGTGTGCTGTGCAAACAAGTGGAGGAGAGGTCAGATATTCAGAACCCACCTACATGCCAGGCTGATGTGGTGGCCCATCCGTAATCCCAGCCTCTGAAGTAGAGACACAAGAATCCTTGGAACAAGCTGGTCATTGAGACAGATCATATGAACAAGTTCTGGGTTTGACTGAGAAATCCTAAAGTAGAAGGGCCATTGAGGAAGACTTTGAGCATCAACCTTGGGCCTTCACATGCATTAGAATATTTATTTATGTGCTCATTTTCATGCAAAAGCACACACAAACAAGCATACGCATAGGGATCAGAGAGAGAGAGAGAGAGAGAGAGAGAGAGAGAGAGAGAAACATAATTTAAAAATAATCACAAAAAAGAGGGAGAGGAGGAAGAAGAAATATTGTCCCAAATGAGATGGAGAAAAAGAACTAGGCAGAACTAGTATAGCTACGGTGCAGACCCACCTAATGTTAGCCAAGCCAGAGGGTGCTATGGAGTGAATATTGATTGTCAGAGTATTCTGTGGTGTGTTTCCATGATCCATGTGCTCCCACCTAGTCACCCAGTGAGAGCTGACCTGCAAACAGTATGAAGTGTAGAGGGATTTTAATCCTGCAACATGGCTGCTCTGGCAAGGGATAACATCCAAAGATATGACTCAGCTGGAAGGCAGACATACCCTGAATTGCATTATGATCCAGCTGGAATACAGACACGCCCTTGGTATACACCTTAATCCCTAACAATGAAGGCAAAGTTAGTTTGTAGAAGAAAGGAACCAAGTTTAAATGTGATATCTAATTGAGGGGCAGACAAAGTGATGAATCACAGAAAGATTTAACAGAACAAGTCAGAGGTAGGATACACACAACTCACACGAGAGCAGCTCAGGAAAGAGAGGCTACTTAAGAGCAGCAAGAGAGAAAGAAAGGTGTGCTCTGTGTGTGTGTGTGTGTGTGTGTGTGTGTGTGTAACAGTTACATTGGCACAGTTTTACAGAGAGAACAAGCTAGACACAGGTGAAGACAAGTCAGAGAATGAGAAGGAACCAGAAGATTAGAACATATTGTCAAAGTTAGTATGAGGCCAGGCAGAACAATTCAGGCAGAAGCTTCGAGAAGCTGGATTAAATCAGTCAGCTTGGAAGATTAGATTGTAAAAATGCTAGAAGCTTCCAGGCCTAGGCCTAGGGATAGTTAGAACAGAGACTAGGTAAGTTATTTCTCTACCAGTGAAATGAGCCAATTCAAGCCAGATCAGATTATACTAAGTGCAAGTTTATTGGGAAGCTGCTCTCGATCAAGTTCACTGGCCCCAGGAAAGAAGGCCAGGTAAGTTGCCATGGGAAGGGAGAGGAAAAGGGGAACAGAAAGAACAAATGTGCACAGAGAGAGAAGAAGAGAGAAAGAAAGAGAGGGCAGGGAGACCAAAATGCCTGGATTATATAGGAAAGAGCCTCTGGGGGAAGGGCAGCCCAGCTTTCCCTGGGCTGTAAAGTTCACGGTTGGTGGCAGGGTATGCCAGGTAGGGACTGAGGGATTCTGGGGGAACCTGGAGGCCAGGTCTGCTTTAGTATGTAAGAGAATCACCTCAATCCCTTGTCCTGGGGTCTGAAAGCAAACAAGAATGAAATGCTCTGTGCTCAGCCCAAGCCATGCAGTCACACAGCTTGGAAATGACAGCTCTTATCTCGTCCCTTCATCTGAGGAAATGAAAGTGACATTTACATTTACAGTGATGTCATGTAAAGCAATCCTCTGCAGCTGGCGTGGCTCATAACAAAGCTGACAAGGGAGTGACCTCCCCATACTCCCCTGTGCTTGGCCACTTTGGAATCACTTTATATGTGTCCATAGAACGACAATCTCAGGATTTCTGTGGACCTTTCTTCCTTAGATGGAAGTGGGAACTAATTATATCCCCTTCTGTTAGTCCCTGGGGGAACAAGTGATGAGGGAGCACACAGCTGATGCCAGGCTACCGTTCTCCAACACTGAGTCTAGATTTCATTCACCTTCAGATGCCACATACTTTGCCTCTAATGAGGCCAAGCTGGCATGCCAAGAGTTGTATTTTAGAGGAGGCATAATTCTCCAAAGATAATAGGTTTTGCTTCAAAACCTCAATAGTATGTGAAGTCTTCTCCTATGAGGAATTTCCAAAAATCCTTTTGGGTTATCCACTCAGATGTCAGTGTCCGATTTTCCTACCCAGGGACCTGACCTTGAGTTAGCAGTCTCCTCTTGGCTACCCTAGATATTCTGATTTAAAATCTTGAGCTTGGCCCTTGGATTTCTGTGCTGTATAGTTTACAATGAGAAGATCATTTGGGGACCTGCAAGTTTTCATCTCTGGCTTTCGGTTGCCCATGACTCCAATTAGCTATTTATGTTCTTGGTATATACCATCTGTGACACTCAGCAATAAACCTTCTAGTCCCAGTTTCTGTGCAGCTACATCTTTATAGGTTTGAGGTGCCCTCCGGTTTATTTTACTGGTTTGTTCCCTTTTACCAATCTACCATTCCAATTCACAGCTGATGAAAGGTTTTAACAATAGAGCCCCACGGTGTGGAGGTTATTTGTGTTCTACCTGTCACCAGAAAACAGGTGCTAATTGCCAGCCAGAAAGCAAGTGATTCAGCTTCCCAGGTGTGACTTCTCACTACCACCTGCTCTCCCTGTCTTCTCAGGACCAGCTGTCACCAGGCTGACTCTTCGGAAGCCAGAAGCAATCAGTGATCAATATTTCTTAGAGATCAATACAAAGGAGGGCAAGAAAGCATCGGTTGTGAGAAGCTGGTCAGCAATAGAGGCTCAGCAAAGCTAGGCCCTGCTCTGTGGGGTGCTGTAGAGTGGATGTTGGCTAGGAATGTCTTGTTCGACTTCCCTGGAAGGGATGGCTGGTGGTGGGTGGCTTGGTTTCCTCAGCTGAGACCATGGCCGACATTATGACAGCATCGGCTAGGGGCTCTGCTGAGTGCAGTCAGACTGAGAACTGGTCCATATGCTTCCCCCAGCAGGAGATCCATACACACTGACAAGCACCATCAGCCTCTCATCAGACAACCTAAGAGGCCTCATAGAGCTGCAGGGGCATCATGTGTAGCCTGAAGTGATGCTACATCCCAAGGCATAAAGGAAGACATATGGTTCCCCGCTGTAGGGTGTGGGTTAAGTGGTAGGAGGGTACAGGAATAATCATGCGCGTTTTGAAGTAAAGGGAGAAGATTCCACAACAATCTAAGGAGGAGCACAGACGTTTGACCTCTCTTCCGCTGTCTCCTCCACTGTTCTTAACACCAATATTGTCTGAGCCAAATCCCAGAATAAGAATACCTGGCTTTAGAATTTGCCTAACTCTTCCTTGAAAAATGCCAGCCATCTCTGCTTGGGTTTTCTAGGTTTCTGCACAACAATGTGTCAAGCATGGCTTCTCCTCCCTACATTTGGAGATCCAAACAGAAAAAGTGGAATTTTTCACCTTTTCTGCATGTGTGCAAGCCAGGGAATCACACCACTGGCCCCATGATCTCTCTCTTGCCCCTCTCCCGACGCCATATTAGACCTGCTCTGTACTAATCGCTCTATAGAGGTGACCAAGACTATCTTCCCCTTCGTGTGACTAACCATACAGATCCAGCAGGTCTACAACGCTGCATGTTTGAAAAAGCCAAGGCCACCAAAAGCACCAGGATTACTCCGAAAAAGGCCCTAATTAATAAATGTTCTACATTTTTATGTGTGAATGTTTAATATTTAATTTTTCAATAATTTTATCATTTATAATTTATTAAATTTATTTTGTGGCTTGTATTTATTAAAAATTGATACACTTCCTATTTCTTTTACTCCAACGGTAGGTTATTTTTATGCAAAAAAATGAACAAAACCCACTGTTTTAAGTTCTAGAACAGTTTTCTTAAAGCCTCTTTCAGAGCATAGTAAGTCTTTAATATCCTAGGTTTCCCCTGTGGCACTTCTCCCAGGGTTGCCTCGATGGCTCTTGCATTTATACAGGGCTTACCTGGTTTGCTTCCTTCTCTCCCCAGTGATCTGAGTCTAGAGTTTATTGTAACGCTCATTTCTATGCCGTAGGACCGGCGTGAACTGAGAGAAGTCATGGTCCACAAGCCACAGACTCTGTCTCAGCATGGATCAGTGGCTCTCTGAGACTGTCAGCTCAGTGTCTCCAGTGACAGTCAGGTAAAAGAAGAGAAAGATCAACAAAAGTCAAAAGAAGTTGCAAGTGGAGTTTGGTGGTAGATATCTCCACCTTTCATAAGCCAAGTTTTCTTGGAATGTGTCTGATGTCTGTCTGTCGTCTGGATTCAGCCAGTTTGTATGCCTAAGTGGAAGGCTTGAGACTTTGAGGTATAGTTTAATACAGAGGAAATTTGCCTGTTTTTGTAGAGGGAATGCTGATTAAACTTCTTTAGTAGAGTTTAGAGGCAGCTCAAGTTGTGATTAGGTTAGAAGGCAACAAAGTACAAAATGGAGAGGGATCCCAGCTTAAGATTCATTCAGCAAACAGCAGGTCCAACCCATTCCCTGTGAAATTGTTAACTGAGCGTTCACTATGAGAGCGCCTGTAAGGCTGGCTGGAGAGAGAGGGCAGAGGCGAGGGGCGGGGGCTAGGGCTGAGATAAGCCAGGTCAGTACAGTTGGCAGCCTGAGCAACAGACGGGAGGTCTGACCTTTGCATCTCGAATACTTTACATAAGTCCATGAAACAGGACTGTGGAGTTCGGTGAGATGCTGGATATAAAATCATGAAAGTCAAAAGGTAGCACGCACCATATTTGACGTTATTTCGGGGCTACTTGTGAACATGCCTTCTCACCCCTGCCAGAGCCGAGGGCAGAGTTCACATCTGTTTTCGCTTTATTCCTGCCTTCCAGCACAGCGGTCCGCTCGTACCAGCCCTCATTTAGATGACCAAATAATTTGATGTTCGGACTCAGTCCTTCGCTAGCCTGGAAGCCCCAGGAAGGCAGGTTAGATCTATTTCTCATCAATGTGTCTCCCAAGGAACCAGGAAGAATGAGTGTTACGGAGTATGGAGACGGATGGATCCGTGCAGGTTCCATTGAAGAGAAAGTTCAGATCATTGAAGAGAAGCTTCCGAAAGTCAACTGTTTTTCTGATCTGGGCTCCCTACCCCCACCCCTGTGCCCTTCCTCCTCCTGGCAATGCTTAGTTGGGGCTCCTTCTGTGCCAAATGGAGCTCTTTCCTGTATTCGAAACTGCTAAGACTCTGTGGAATTTTGATATAATACATTAAAACATTTTCTCAGCCAAGTGTTTTACACAACATGAAATATTTTTCTATGGTAATGTTTCTTTTATTGAGGTTTTTTTTTTTTTTTTTTACAAAAATTATCACACATTCTACAGATATTCAGCAACACTTACTCAACCGAAACACAAAATAACATTACAGAAACACCACACACAGCTATTCCTCAAGTTAACCGGAGACAATTTGTTGAGACTGAGGAATAAGAGGGCGTGGCCTGAAATGCAATCCAGGCATGCTTGGGGTCCCTTTGGAGTATGTCACATGAATGGGACACCCTTACCTCCTGACTCAGTTTTATATGAAGTTTCAAATTGCAGCTTCAAGTGTCAAAAAGGTGACACTCACTCCTTACCTTGTACGGCCTAACACGAATAGGCACAAGGAGGTGACTATCATGTGCCAAGTAGACAAGAGTTACCAAGTTGGGAGGGAGTCCGTCTGGGGAAGAACCCCAGCCTAAGGAAAAGATGATATGGATGGTAGAGGCAGTGGTTATAAGGTGAGAGTCACGCGGAGAGCGTGAAAAGGAGCCCTGGCGAAGTTGTCCAGGTGGCTCAGTAGTGGGGGAAAGGCCCATGTTGGGTAGAGACTCCGAGCCGGGATCTGAAGCCAAGTTTGTGTCTGGTGCTCAGGGAAGCTGTAGCTTAAGGATATAAAACCCAACTCTTAATATCTCCCTTTGCGTCTCTAAATCACGTCTCTAAATCATTCTTGACACTGGTGAGTCAGAGGGAAAGGTCAAGAAGCCTACAGCCTGGCACTGAGGGCTTCCAGCACTACACACATATGGCACAGAATTCTCTCCCATCACCCCCATGTGTCTTTTTATTCCTGGTCGACAGATGAGGATATGAAGAAGCATCAGTAGTTGCTGATATACACAGAAGGGGAGATCAGGGGCCAGAATGTACATTTTCTGACCCCTTACCCTCTGGTTTGTACTTCCTTTCTTTTGTATCTGTTTTTAGCAATACTTTGTTTCTCTTTGTATCTCTTTGTATCAAATTTCCCTCTGTAGCTGCTTTTCCTTGATCGCTATTTACAGTAGTGTCCCTCACCCCACCTCATTATTCTCTCACTCCCTGGCCTAATCCTTAACACCACCAGAAATGTTTCCAGCTGTGTGCTTCTTTACTATATGCTCTCCCTTCCTCATCTCAACAAAAGTGCCCTCTAAGCAGGCCTTGCCTGAGAAATTTACTGCTGTGTCCCCCAGCCCCGGTCTTGGGTCTGGTATATCACCATTACATTTCTTTAAGATCTGCCGGCCAGAACTCCTCAGCCATCTGGGGACCTGGTTCAGCTGCATTCTCAGTGCCTGGGCCAGCCCCTGCCATGCTGAAATACTAGTGTTGCAGGTCAGCTGAGCACTCAGCATAATGTTTGATCTCTAAGTTTTAGAAGCGGGCGAAATGGTCATCAAGGAGGGGAAGCCAGGATTTGAAGAGAGGGGATTATTAAAATACATCTCAAATAGGTGGATTCTTTGTAGAGCAGCAATTTCCTGTTTGAACATGTGTGTATCTTGTATGTGACTGTTTCTGAATCTTACTTAGACAGCATTTATCTTGAATCAATCCTACACAGCACTTTAACAAACTGCCAAGCCTCAGATCATCCACACACACACACACACACCCTTCACCATCACATTAGGAGCTGCCCAACAGTTGAAAACCTGTTTGAATTCCTAAGGAAGGAAACAGAAAATCCTCAAAGGCTGCAGCTTGAGAAACCAACTCCCTCAAATAGGGATTTTTCTTTAGGGTCTGTTTGGCAAAAACAGAAGCTTCTTACTTTGAGGCAGGCCATGTCAGCGGTTTAATTTAAGACATCAAATGAGAAACAATCTGTCTGGTGTAACCTTTCGCCGGTGAAATGAACAGCCTCGCGCCAGCTCCCGGAGAACACTCTCATTATCCCGGTCTCCGTGACATGGGACATATTGTCTCTTTCCTTGACTTGACCTTAACACATCATTGATGCAAAACATATTTCTAGTTTGAAAAATAGTCATCTAGAAAAGAAAACCATTTCCCTGTCTCAATTCACAGTCTCAGACTCAGCATTGGGAAAAAAAATATGCTTTACTTGTATTCGTGACTGGCTCCAGCCTCTTAAAAATCAGGGAAATATTTGAGAGCAGAACCCTAATTTATTCTTTGCGTTTCCATTCCTCTTTGTGAACAGACTAAGATCTATAAAATCTAGGGGAACATAAGTTTTTGTATAATGTTCCCAGAAAGCAAGGGGGAGGGGAGGTTTATCAGCAAAGACTAGTGATTGCATTAAACAAATTACATACAAACATAAAGTCTCCATTAGAGCCTTAGAATTAGCAATGACTTATTATTATCTACAGTAGGAGGGGTCTATTGGAACAGGAAAAGGTTATTAGGTTGCTTTCCTTAACATCACAGCTGGCAAAACTGCAGCCCCAGAAATAGGCTGGAAGAAGAAGGCATCAAGTTGGGGTCTCCTTGTCTGCAGTATAATGAGTCTTCAGCCTCACCTACTTAGTCTTCGGGAAGCGTCCTATTGGAGGGGTGCACTTGTATTTATTGGCGCATTAGTGATTTGTGTGGGGCTTCCTTTTGTTTACATCAGAGTTAGCATCATCCATCACCAATGATGGGACAGTCAGGTACATCCCATGAGCTAGTGAATAGAGTGAGAGACTCACCCAACTTTTAACTTTCTGCCCCATCTTTTTGCAGTTGGTTCATGATCAAAGATGGATGCGGACTTCTAAGCACTATGTGATGGAATATGGCAGGAAGGAGAGCAAAGAGAACCACCTTCTGCTGTGTGGTTCTCTTTAAAGAAGACCACCAAAGCTCTCAATGATTCACACTCTTTACTCATCAGCTAGAGTTAGGATTGCCATAAAAAGCGGTATCCAAAGTTGCTTCACATCAAAGTGGGCTTTCATTGTTTAGGAAGAAAGGGAATCTGGGTGTTAGGGGGCGACAAGGCGCTTGCCTTACCCCTGGCCACGGTGCGTATGCCATCGAAAATGTTGGGATGTGTTAAGTTGGCCTCCTTGGAATAATACCTCAGGAATATCTTGTTCATGATAGACAAGCTTACACTAGACTAACACACGCAAGCATCATTTCTTATGATGAGAGGCCTCTGAGATCAAAAGAAAGTTGGAAGTTACTACAGGCGATTCAGCCATTCAAGGAAAGGCACCATAGGGCTGGCTGGCTTGGTCAACATAGTGCTTGCCAGGCAAGTACCATCTGAGCTTAGATCTCCAGCACCCACGGAAATCGTCTGGGACCTCAGTGCTCAAGGGAGTGGAGAAAGATGCCTAGGGCTCGCTGACAAGTCAGCATAGCTGAACTGGTGAGCTCCTAGTTGGCTGAGAGATTTGTCCCCCCCCCCCCAAATAAAGTGGAAGGGCTAGAGAGATGGCTCAGTGGTTAAGAGCACTTACTGTTCTTGCAGAGAACCTGGGTTTGGTTCCTAGCACCTACATGGTGCTCACAATCATCTGTAATTGCAGTTCTAGAAGATTCTACGCCCTCTGATGACTTTCTCAGGCACCAGGCATACATGTTGGCATATACTCATATATTCATACACACATGCATGCTGGCACACACTCATATATACGTGTGTGTGTGTATACATATGTAAAACAATAAGGTGAAAAGCAATCTAGGAAGATATTTGAAATTCATCTCTTGATTCCATGTGTGTACATATGTGTGTGTATACCATCATCATCAGAGAAGGAAGATGGGGGGGGGAGAGAGAGAGAGAATGAAAGAGAGAGAGAGAGAGGAAAGAGGGGGAGACAGAGACAGAGAGAGACCAATAGAGACAGAAACAAGGCAGAGGAAGCAGCAGCAGCACCCGTGTGTGGGCTCTGCCTTTGCACGGCTTTCCTGAGATAGCTTCCCCCAGTAGGCAGTGTGATACAGAGCAGAGCTATGGTCTTACAGAATTGAAGGTGGACAGGAAGGAGTTCAAGGCTCCTCAGGATGCTGGAAACCGAGTGAAAGAAACCCTGGAAGGTAAAGAGGCCCCTCAGAATCCGCACGTCCACTCTGCAAATCTTTGCCTAATTCTGTCTGTGTGTGGGGAAAAAGATAAAGAGCCCAGTGAAAGCAAGAATTGGCGGACTGAAGAATTAAACCAATTCTTCAGCACGGCCGACACTGGCAAGAAAGGGCTGGGGATTTAAATCTCTTCAAGTTATGGGAGTTGGCTGCTGTGTCCCGTTTCTCTCTCCTGTTCTTTTCTTGTCTTTGGATCCTAACTGCACACGCCTTAGAGGACTCGCTGTGGTAGCACAGCCAGTGAAGCCACTCTCCAACCCCTTTCACATCTTTTGTCACTTTCTTCTGCCAACTCGCATTTGCTCCTAAGCCCATATTCAATGAATTTTCTATTTCAGATATTGTACTTTTCTGTTCTAGAATTTCAATTTTTTTTTTATCTTGGTTTCCATTTCTCTGCTGAGATCCCCCATCTGTTAACTCGTTATGACCACTTTTCCCTCTCAGAATTTAGATTTATCGTTGTAATACCAACATCTAAGTTGCATCTCGTCTGTTTCAATTGGCTAATTTTGCTTTCTGAATATGGGTCAGATATTCCTCTTCTTTCTTTAAAATTAGGCAGATGAATTTGTAGACCATGCACTTCAGAGATTATGATTTTTCTGATTTCTCTTTGTTAACTATTTATTTATTTATTTATTTATTTATTTATTTAATTTTGCCTCAGGAGGTTATTGGCTGATAAACTTCAGTTCATTGAGGCTTGCCTTTTCTGCTTTGTTAGAGATAAAACACAAATGACCAATACCAGGACAGTGAAGGAGCAGTATGCCAGATTCTAGAAAGAGGAACAAGGTAATAAGGGATCGTGAATAAGTTCACACCAACAGTTTTCCCAACTCAAAAGCAAAGAAACACCGATCCAGCAGCAAAACACACAGCTTTGTCTGTACAGAAAGTCTAGGTCATGAGACTACAGAATTCCTTCATATGCTTCAAGAAATTATTCTAATCTCACATCATTCTTCTAGGAAATAGATAGATGTTATGAAGCTGCAGTAAAACAAAAAACATGATAGAAATTTCTATAATTATACTAATCTATAGTCCAGAATTGCGAACAGGAAGCTTTCCTTGATTGAAGAGAACAAGAAATGTTAAATACGGTTGAACAGGAACGAGGACTTTTGACTGAATTTACTGCCCATTTATCATAATAAAAAATGACTACAGGGCATATAAATGTTTCCACTTTGTGAAGGGCATGTACAGATGCTACCTCCACATTGATGCTAATTTATAAGAAGTTGAGGGCATCTTACCTAAGGTCACACACAAGGACTCTGATCATCAGCTACCAGCATCACACTCACCATTGTAGCCAGTGTGGCGGTATACCACGTACAAGAAACACAGGACACAGTGTTGGAAAGAAATTGATACTCTTTTACTTGTATGGGGTGTGGTTTCTTTGGTTAAAAAGTTCATAGGAATCTGGAAAAGAAGTATTTACCACTGAGTGGACTTAGCAAGGTCACTGAATTGAAAACAAACTCGCACTTCCAAGTACTAGAGCAATCAGTCTAAAACGAGAAAGTCTTCAGTTCCTTTCATAGTAGCATCAAAAGGCATAAAACCATGTAGGGTAGGTTAAAGTAAGCAGCGCACGACTTTGCTCTGTCAGCAGTGGGACAACTGAGTAGGAAGACTTTGATAGAGACTAAAGAGTCTATAGAACAGAAGGGTCAATAAGGTGTCACTAAGGTGTCAGTTCCAGACAGATTAACACCATTACCGAAACAGATCTCAGCGAGGTTTTATTAAGCTTGTTTTAGAAGTTGACAGTGCGATTGCAAAATAAATATCTAAAGAGAACAAAACTGGAAAGTATGTAAAGGTTCACATGGGTGAGCATGGCATTCAAAGCCACACAGCACTGTAGAGGTGCTCTGAGGTACACGAGTAAATGACTATAATACAGTGAGATGTGGGACGCCTACACCGTCAATTGCTTATTATAAAATGTTAGCACGGTTCAACGAGGAAACATATATTAAGAATTGTCTAGTTAGGGTTTACTGCTGTGAACAGACACCATGACCAAGGCAACTCTTATAAGGACAACATTTAGTTGGAGCTGACTCACAGGTTCAGAGGTTCAGTCCATTATCATCAAGGTAGGAACATGGCAGCATCCAGGCAGGCATGGTGCAGGAGGAGCTGAGAGTTCTACATCTTCATCTGAAGGCTGCTAGCAGAATACTGGCTTCCAGGAAGCTAGGATGAGGGTCTTAAAAGCCACGCCACAGTGACACACCTACTCCAGCAAGGCCACACCTTCTAGTAGTGCCACTCCCTGGGCCAAGCATACACAAACCATCATGAAAGCCAACAGCATTTTAGTGTAGATCAAAGACAAACGTCACAGAAGAAGACCAGGCAGGAACCAAGCATACATGACAATATCCTTAAACATGATAAGTCATCTAAAATCACAGTGGACAGCCACATTTGCCTTTGGAAAAAGCTAAGCTTAAAGGACTGATGGTAAATGCCAGTTGGAATCTGGGCTGATTTGATCTCTCACTCTCTGGTGCTAGATCATTAAAAGGCACCACCTACTTAGGAGAGCTTGGACCTTTCCCACCGAGGTCCATATATACCAGATCTCTGACTTGGAAATTCTACCATTATGTGTGTTTTCAAGGAAAAAAAAAAAGTATAACTTGCCAAAAGGGTTATGCAAAAATATTTAGCTGCTTGCTGTCCTTTGGTGTCAAATGAGCAATTTCTTTCTTTCTTTTTTCTTTTTAGCTTTAGTGCTGTGTGTGCATACATGTGTCTGTGTGTGTACATGCATGTTCGTGTGTGTGTGTGTTTGCTTACTTTTAAAATTAACTTATTTATAAAAGTCATACCAGGTAACAACCCAGATATCCATGCTATTGTGTCCATGGTATCCCAGATACCATTATACTGCTCTTCATCAACGATTGGTAGCACAGCACGAATGCCTTACAGTTACTAATGCTATCATGAAACTCTATGACCTAAAAGCAAGCTGGTGAGTGCAAGGGTTTATCTGGCTTACACTTCCACATTGTAATCCATCACTGAACTCAAACAGGACAGAAACCTGGAAGCAGGAGCTGATATAGAGACCACGGAGGGGTGCTGCTTACTGGTTTGCTCTTCAATGGCTTGCTCAGCCTGCTTTCCTATTGAATCCAGGGCCAATAGTGCAGGGGTAGCGCCATCCACATGGGCTGGGTCCTCACCCATCAATCACTGGTTAAGAAGATGCCTTATAAGCTTGCCTACAACTTAATCCTATGGAGGCAATTTCTCAGTTAAGGCTCCCTCCTCTCAGAGGAGTGTAGCTTGCATCAAGTTGACACACAATAGATAAACCCCAAAGAAAATCATCCGGGAGAAAATTATGCCAATAACACATATTGTTTGATTTCATTCATAAAGTGTTAGGTGACAGGCACAAGAAATATGTGATGGCATTTAAAAGAGCCCTTGTCTTTGCTAGTAGGAAATTAGGGGATTTTCTGGGGTGGTTCACACACACACACACACACACACACACACACACACACATCATGAACTTTTACATATGTCATAGCTCTTGTAAGACATGTGTTTCAAACATTCTTCAAAGTTCAGAAATTTAGATGTACATTCTACTGTAGGGAAATTCTACCTCAATTTTTTTAAAGGGTTATTTTGAAGACAGATGTCCAGACTGTGATTTCTGTGAGTTGGGCATCTGCTTTGGTCTGGGTGGGTTCAGGGAAAACTTCTTAGTATGGTCTCATCAGCTAGTTGGTTATTAATTGGGAAAGTTGATAAAAACATTGAGAAGGCTTATTTGCAGATAAATGCCTTTGGTATTACATTTTTCAGTAAAACTGTGCGTGTGCGTGCACACGTGCTCAGCACTGCTCTTTTGATGTGAGGCACAGGCATTTTTCTTTGATTCCCATTACCCATTATCATCCTCGCAAACTATGCCCACAACGCACTATCTATGATTTCCATTCCCGATTCCTTAAAACAGTCAGACATTCAACACATTTTTGGAGTGATCTAAATATAAAATCCTTCTAGGATTTCTATCTTGGTTTTCCCACATTTCATGGCTTCTGTGCTCCATGACTAAATTGACAAATTATTACGTTTGGTACCTCACCTTTCATCTGAATTTCCAAAGAATTTAGCTTTGTTTCCACAGCTGAAGAATGACAGTTCTCTTTTTACCAGTCTGATTTAACTGGGTTTGAGTACAGTTTTATCAAACTGCGTCATCACAATGGCCAGCAGCACGCAACCCATCGAGGTGTCCTGTAACTTCTCAATTGAGTGCGGGACAGGGACCCCCTTCCTCGCAAGGCCAAATAAGACCACAAAAAGGGGAGAGGGAAGCGCTTGTTGACTTAATCTGTAAACCGTTCAAGGTGCCTCCTTCTCTTCCGCATAGTTTTTGCTTCACAGCTATAATCCACTGTGAAGCCATTGCTTTGGCCCTTCCCTGCCTGACCTTTCTTTCCTTTGAAACGGAAAGGGAAACACTGACTTAAAAGTGTCTCCACAAACATTTCTAAAGTGGCAAATGAAAATATAAAATTATATCCAGCTTTTAAAATATTTTAGAGAATGCCACCGACTCAAACCAGGATAAAATGTCACCATAGGGCAAAGAGAATGCCACAGGGGCCGCCGGGAGCCTCTGTAGCCTTTTGGTAAAAATTGAATTGGTTCAACTCCTTTACAAGATGGGGTGGCATTCTACACTGAAATTAAAGGTGTGCAAACATTAGCAATTCTTCTCTTATATATATGACCTGGAGGTGCATGTGCCTGCCTGGGTCCATGAGGGCATAAAAGAAAGAGCGTCCTTGGCAGGAGGGTTCCTAATCATCCCATACTGAACCTCCCAAATTTCCACGGTTCAGTGGGTAAGTACTGACATGAAGATTATTGTCAGCCCCTTTGGAATGCTTATTAATATATATATATATATATATATCAGAGATGGAGTACCTGGGGGGAATGTCAAGGTGTCCCCTGAGAAATCACTTCATGCAACAGATCTTAAACAGATAAGGGGGTTTATTTGGGGGAAAGGAGAGAAGTAAGGACCTGGGGAAGGGGTAGGGACAGACAAGTGGACATGCAGACAGACAGACAGGAGCAGAGCCATGAGGGCTGAGACAGGGGAACAGAAGACAGAAGGGGGGGAGCTGGCAGAACTGAAGTTCCTCTTTAAGGACATGAGAGCAACAGGAGGAGGAAGATATTTTCATGGCGTTGGGAACTGGAAGGTGGTTACATTTGGAATGAGGGGGACCTACCTGTCTCTTGTAATGTGAAGTACTACGAACTTTTGGGTGTTTGCAGTATCTGTCAGCTGACTTGTGAAGTGCTATGCACAGGGTTTGCCTCCCACTGACACTGACCTTAGGACTGTACACACAGACACACACACACACACACTCACGTGTGCACACACACACCGCACCCACATACACACATGCATGCATGCACACATGCACTCATACACACATATGCACACACACACATATATATGAGTGCACGTGCACATACATACATGCGCACACATGCACATACACACACATTCATGGGCACATACATACACATGCACACATGCATGCATACACACACACACACACACACACACACACACACACACCTTTCTTTTAAAGCAAAATGTTTCCAAATGTTATTGTTTTGAGGAATTCATTTATGTTTCCTTGGCACCACTACCTTGCCCCTCCCAAAGCCTACGTGTGAGGTCACCTGTCCGTGCTCACTAGCTCTAGCTTCTGGCTGATTCAGGAGTGAAGTTGGAGGAAAAGTGGGGTGGTAAATTCAACAGTAGCCTGAAGACAGGGAGTTGGAGTGGCATATGTATTCACTTGTATAAATTTATTCCAAGACTAGCTTTCTTCCGATTTATGGTTTGCTTTAGAGCAAATCCAGCCATCTGTATTATCTAGTAATGAAGGTGCTGGTGGCTTAATTTTCACATTCAGCTCAATTATTTGTTACCTCCAAGTGTGCCTCTCAGCATTTGTCTACATCCTTGAAGCCTGTATTGTAATCCAAGTTTTGGTTTAGAATAGTAGAAACAGTTAAACACAGGCTTCATTTGAATAAAATTAGCAAGATATTTTTAACCCCACCCACTGGTAAGTGACTCAGTTACAAGATGCTGCTTAGAAATACAGCAAAAACATTTCTATCAACAAAAAATCAAATTTCTGGGCATTCTCCATTCATTTGGTATAATGTCTTTCTTTTTTAAAAATCACCATTGTCTGGAGCCACACAGACTTACTTGGGCAGCATCTATTTGTGAGACCATTCAGTTTAACAAGTCTTTATTCAGTGACTCATTTTTCATTTTCTATTATATTAATCACAGAAAGTTGAATAGACTGCATTCTGTAGACATCTTTTATGGCTGAATGGTGCATTTGGGCACTTGGGCGCACAAGCATGCACAAGGCACAGGATGAGGAGATCGCCGGCTGGAGAAGAGTTAGCAAGCACATCAGCTTGCCCTGTATCCTCTGGCTACTTTCCATCAATGCCTCTTATCTCCACATCTTTCAAGTGATGCCAAACTGTGGAAAAACTTTCAGAAATGCATGACTGTCTCTTCCATCCTGTTGTGAATAAAACGGCTGAATCAAACAAGGCAGGCTCTCTTGGAAGTCTCTCTTTCTTCATGAGCTGCTGGCATCCTTACGATGCGTTTATTAGCCAAGGGAGATCACAGGACTGGGCGTTAAAGGATCCTAGATATGGTTTTAGTTTGGGAATATGTTCCTGCAGATGGCTGTGTTTCAGAGACTGAAGAGTCCCATGTAGTGGCAATGCATGTATTAAACATCACAGAATTAATCTTCTAAGCATAATGCCCAATAGGAAGAGCCTTCTATTCACTGATAGTCTTATGGCTAAATTATGGTTTATTCCTATGATGCAATGAGTAGGCCTGATTCCAACTGACCCTCCATTTGCAATGACTATCATATTGCCAGCTGGCTTTGGTGCATGTTTATCATTCACTTAAAATGGAAGAGGAAATAACATCAGTGTGGTGACACTTTGGTTCCTATGGTAATGATGTAATCATGCATATGTCACATGAGTTATCTCAGCTGTCTCAGCACCTCATAGTCAGGTGTCCACTTGGGATTCCAGTAATGGCTAGACAGACAGGAAGTTAGGCAGTCAGTGCTGTGCTGAGTACACAGGACAAGGACCACAGGCTATTGCAGTCTCCTTCCTGGGCTACCTGCTTAGCCTTGAGACACCGTCTCTCACACAACTAACCTCCAGTATCTTGTGGGTGGGAACTTTCTAGTAGGGTTAGCAATTCTTGGTATCCAGTTAATCAGCTTAAACCAGACGTAAAACTTATCATCTAAGACGTATTTCAAGAAAATAAAGTTGTTGTACACGTATGTTGTATGCGTCGACAGTGCTGTAGACATGTAACGTTGAACATGTCCATTACAAGAACACTCACTGTATTATGACAGTAAATATTGTAGGAACCCCCCTTGTCTTAACGTAGGTGCTATAACTATAAGCTATAACTATATACATGCATGTGTGCATCAAAGGACTTAATATTTAATCTTGGTTGGTTTTGAAACACCAAAAGTGGTATGCAGCTTTAAACATTTCTGTCATGGCTTGCTTTTTTTCATTCAAGCACCACTAATATGGAGCTGGAATTCATTCTTACTGGTCCGATTCTGAATAAAAACTGTTAGTTGCTGTTGGCTTGTGATCTTGGCCTTCTGAAGACCAGGAGTTAGCTATCCATTTTAATATAAAGATGCTCAATCTTTGCCTTTAGAAGCAGGGCTTTCCAGTTTTGTTCCTGAGACATTAAAATTAACCCTAGGACATCATAATGATTTTATGCTATATTTTCTTGTATGAATCCTGATTCTGGCCTTTTGTTAATTTTCAGTTCACCAGTGATGAACTTTTTTATAGTAAAACATACTCAGTTTAGCTGGTTAGATTTTAGATTTATTTTTATGTGTGTATGTGTCTTGCCTGCATGTATGCATTTGCTTCATGCTTGCACAGTGCTTGTAAAGGCTTCAAGAGGGCGTCATCTTCTCTAGGACTGGAGTTACAGCTGTTCTGAGCTGTCTTGTGGGTGCTGGGAACTGAACCCAGGCCTTTACATGAACAGCAAGTGCTTTTAGCTGCTATCTCTTCAGCACACAACTAGACTTGGCTTTTTAAAGTATCCAACTTTTTCCATGTCTACTTAAACTGCTACTTCCATAACGTAGTTTAGACATTTTCAAGAATGTCTAATTTGCTCCATTGGTCCGGAAACCTTTATCACATTGTTTTAGTTACTATGATTAATGAGGATAGTTTGACTGTATTTTTGCCTTTCAAAAATGACTTATTATTTATTGGTGTGTGTGTGTGTGTGTGTTTGATTTCATATACCAAAATACACATGTGGAGGTTAGAGAACAGGACAGAAGTCAGCTCTTTCTTTCCACTGTGTGGGTGTCAAGCAACTTTATCAGCTGAGCCATCTTGCCAGACTGCAATGATCAGTATTCACATTAATCTTACTTTATAGCAGGATGACATTTGATAATTCTCTGTGTGTAGTTCTAGCATGAATTGTTTTTTACATGTGTGTGTGTTTTCCCTTCTGGTTTCCTTTGGTGAGTCTCTGTTTTCTCTCAGTCTTTCTTACCTTTGGAGCATCCAAAAACATGATACTCACTGATATTTTCTTTTTCTACCTCTGTAATGAATGAGGACTTTAGACAGGCTCATGTTCTGATGACAAGCACACACTTAGCATTGTTACTCGGACCCAGTGGGTATCTCAACACCAGCCCATCTATGGCTAAACTTCTACAGTCGTTCCTAATCGTGGCCATTATTACCTTGCCACACTCCACACCATGGCTTGTTTGCTGGGCTGACGCCTTCTTCAGTGTGAATGGGTTGAATCTGGGGATGAGTTTCATTCAGCTTTAAATCCACTGTACCGAGCACATGGCACTACTCAACAGTATTTTATTTATTTACTTGCCTTTGAGGGGGTGGGTAGAGACTAGATGACTCAATAAATGAGTAACTACATAGAGAAGGGATTTTAAAACAGTTCCCTTGCTCATACTTACAAGGTTTTAGTCTTGTTTCTGAATAGTGTTCGTCATTCTGGGTTAGTCAAAGCTATGCAAGGTGTGCAAGGGCACAGGTTGACTGTGTGCCACACCCAGCCGGCCACAGGGAGCCCACTTAGTGTCGAAAATAAAGCCAAAGACACAGCGTTTTGTCTCTCTTTTATTGCAACCCATTGCAAGGTCAAAAGATTCACAGAAATATAGAAACTACAAACTGGGCGAATTTTCTTTATTCATTCAAAAGGACATTAAAGACAAAGGACCGGAATTTTCCACTACAGCAATATACTTCATAGGCTTTACTCTGAAAATACTGTTGACATTTGGAGAGGCTAAAAAGCCCTGCATTAAATGTGTTCACATGTATTTATGACAGTCTAAGCAAAAAGAAAAAAAAGGGGACTATATTGCCCAGAAAAAAGTATTTTAAGCCTCATTTCAAAGCATCTAATGAGAGCATTTTCAACAACCTCCACAGGATCACTTGAGGTGATGCTTTTCCTGGCTGCTTTTTTTTTTTTTTTTTTTTTTAGATTAATGCTTTTAGGCTGGATATGATATTTCTACAGAATTCTACAAATGAACCGAGGCAGTTTTCTGGGTTCTGTTGCGTCAGGGTTTCTGTATTAGTCAGCATCTTAGATAATAAGTGCACCCCCCTTCCCCCCAAGCTAAAGCATTTTATAGTGCCGGACTTTAGGTTCAAAGAATGCAACGTTTAAAAACATCAATTGTACACTCTGAGACCATGGACAACTGGACTGTAGCACTTCAAGGATTATTACAACTTTGAACTGAAATTATGCCGTCTGTATCAAGGACAGATTTCCCTTTTTTTGTCTTTGTGTAACTATTTAAAATATAGTGTGACATATATAAAAATTAAACTTTTGTTTATTCACGTAAGCTACTATTACTATACACACTGTCTTATAAATTAGTTTTGGGTTAAAAACCAGTTAAAATATTATGAAATCACATTTTTAGTAGTGGAGAAATGGATATAAAACGATACAGCTCAATATATATAAGAAGAAATGTCATTTTCTAATGGTAAACAGCTTTTTCTTAAACAAATTTCATTCCATCAAATTAAATGAGCAACCTATTTGGTTATGAAAAAGGTATTCCTGGTATTTGCTCAGTAGGTTTGGTTTTTTTTAACTGATTGGGATTTTAAAAAAAAAAGCCACATCAGAAGCATGTTGACATACTCGAGAGAAACAAACATGTTCCACAGAGAAGGAGTCGTTACACATATATGAATGGCATTCAATATGTAAGGCTGCTTCTGCCTCTTATGGCTAGCATCGATTCAGCAGTGTTGGGATTTATAGGAAATAAACTCAAAAACCTCATTATAATTGTTAAAGACCAAAGACCACATACGGGGAGAATAAATAGCAAGTTCAAAAGTCAAGGTTTTTGCTTCTCCTACTACGAAAGATAATCACTCTGTAGCTTAAAAAGGCTCCCCGCTGCTTGATTATAAGTCCAGCCACAGGAGAGGTCATTGGAGCCTGAGTCCCTGCAACGAATTAACTCTAGAGATATGTGAAATGAAAACATATATTCATTTCCTGATAGGTACTGACATACGTAAAAGCTGGTAATATTTAATTAAACGAAAATACATATTTCTGGCAAGTGTAAACAGAATCTTAATGAACAGATTTTCTAAATTCTCTCCTTAGCTCATACGTTAGCTAGCAGTAGATCTCTGCAGTAGTGGAAGACCTATTCAAAATTATAACATGCATAAATTCCAAAAACCTGTTCTAAATCCCAAAGCAAAGGGAAAAATACAATAGGAAGATTGTCTACGTACATCTCATTCATTAATCTTCTATCAATGTAACTACCCCACCTCAGAATATATTTTCATAATTACCAAAATAATGAAATGATCTGTAAAATTTTTAAAATAACTGCACACCATTAACTACATTTGTGGCTTCAATGGGGATAATGCCAAGATTAGCCCCAAATGTCACTAAAATACATCTTGACCAGTAACTATCCACAAAGTAAAAGCTAACACAGTGTTAATGTAAAACCAACTAAAATATTTATTACTTAACAGAATGCATTTACAGAATAATGAATAATTAACTTTTGTGAGCTGGGCAGGGCACTGCAGACTGTTACCTCCATATACAAATTTACAAGAGGATTTATTCAGCCTACTTCCTAAGTCACCTATAAGACAGCAAGTCGTCCACCTGTGGGCACAGTAAGTTAGGCAGAACCACAGTGCATGGCATGCTCTCTTCAAGACCCAGGGAGATTCCTCTGTCAGGAAATAATTTCCCAAGAACTTGACCTAGCATGTATGCATGTGTGCATGAGCATGACAGTACATGAGAGTGGAACTGTAGGTGTGTATTCTGGGACTTTGAGGGGTTCTAGTCTCCAGGCTTCCAGTTAGAGCAACATCACTTCTGGTCTTCTCAGAAGCGTACAGTGTAGCCCATCACAAAACGAAGCCTTTCAGCAAGCATTTCCAAGATGTGTCAGAACTTAGAAGCTCAAGATTATATACCCGGTTTTCTGACTTGAGATTCCACAAAGTCTTTTTTAGAGAAATAAACATTTGAATTGAAAAGAAGAAAAAGAAAAACAAAAAGGTTGTGGTTTTCATAATCTTCCGTTTTGGGGGAAAACAAGCCAGCTCACCTGGGGAGTAAGTGACAGTGCACTTACACTATGCAGTATGCAAACGAGACACAAATGGAACACTTGAGTACACACACAGACATGTGACAGTTAAAACCTTCCGAAAGACCCCCGTCCCAGCCCCGCATTTCTCCGCTCTGCTGAACGGCCTGAGTAGGCCGGGGCATGGGAAGAGAGTTAGGAGGTGGCGGCGGACATGTTGGGGGTCCAGCCCATCTGGTAGGCTCTCTCCAAGGTCCTCTTGCAGTCCTGCAGAACGGTGCTGAAGGTGATGTGAGGATATTGCTGCACCAACTGCTCCACTGTCACTTCATTGACCTGTGAGCAGAGAAGAGGCATTGTCAGACACGGGGGGGCCAGCAGCAGCATGCAGCCAGTGCTCATGGGGGCACCGCGGGCCATGCAGCAGGACGAGGAACCTGAGGAACCCGGCTGTCCCCTTTCTTTTCCACTTAGCCACGTGACCAAATACTTGCTGAGCGCCTGTTTTTCCTCCGGTCTGACTT
The DNA here is from genome assembly GCA_019843965.1 of Rhynchomys soricoides. Lineage (NCBI taxonomy): Eukaryota > Metazoa > Chordata > Mammalia > Rodentia > Muridae > Rhynchomys > Rhynchomys soricoides. The sequence continues at coordinate 8,470,298 of JADRCH010000066.1, read as the reverse complement.
CTCTGATATTCCACCACTAGACTGCCCGTATGGATTTCTAATTAAACATGATGTCATGAAATCAAATGTACCTGCTAAACAGAAATGACTAAATGACTGGGATTTGCCCAGATTGCAACAATGCCCATTAAGAACACAGAGCGCGGGAGGAAGGAGGCAGTAAGAGCATTCTCCTTTATCTCTGACTTCTTCACCCATGGAAAAGTCTTTTTAGGCTGAACACTGTACAATGGGGGTTGGGGGTTTTGCACAGGATTCAGGATGGAAGTGCAAAGGAAAACGTTTATTTTTCTTCCCTTTAAATGTTAAGACATCGCAAACCTCAGGCCCTGTGAGAAGGGCTGAGATGTGAGGAATCAATAATTAAAACATACATGGCTGGCAGGTCAGGGATGGCCCCAGCAGACCTTAGCCATCAAAGACTCTACCTTGATTCCTGATTAGACAAGGCAATCAGACAGGCCTAATTAAAACTAACACCTTTACAATTGCTGTGCTGTGAAGGGATTAATTTGTCAATTATTTTTAAGCTGATTGCAGTTCATATCACAGACATAGACAGCTTCCTTCATCCTTTAGATAAATAAATGA
>JADRCH010000066.1:8454672-8469697 GCA_019843965.1 Rhynchomys soricoides | reverse complement strand
TTTTAATCTATTTTGAGTTAACATCTATTAGCACTTTTTGAAAATGTGAGGCAATTTGCTATGCTAATTAAGGTAAATCATACCATAGTTTCAGTATGTTGCTGCTGCCATTGCTGCTGCTCCAGAGGGCTGAGGAGAGAAGCTAAGAGTTCCTGCCTTCCCTTCTCACCAGGTCCTCACCGACAGCATCGCCAGAAAGCTCCTGATCCGAAAGAACCTAGCCTAGAATTCAGCTATTCAAAAAAACGATTCAACTATTCAAAAATACAAGATCTGATAAAATATGAAGAAAACATAAACGTTCTTAGTTTTTGAAAAAATAATTTATGTATGGTGCATGCATGTGACAGCGCAAATATGTCTGCAGGAGTGGCCACGTGTAGAGGGCAGAGGAGGAGGCTGGGTGTCTTTATCACTCTCTGCCTTGTTCCCTTGAGATGAGGTTTCTCACTGAACAGGAAGCTTGCCCCGTTGGCTGGCTGGCTGGCTGGCTGTCCAGTGAGCTCCTGGTACCCACTTGTCTCCATCTCTCAATGCTGGGGTTACAGAGCTGTGTATCCATGGTGACTTAAATAAACTCAAGTCCTCATCCTTGTGGAGCTCATTCTCTCCAGCCGGAGTGATCTTCTCTCTCATGGAGAAAGCTCTGTCCAGTCTGAGATACCAACAATAACACAGTACTTTATACCCTGACTGTAAGCTCCTAGGCAACAAGTTGTATTTCAGTCAACTCTGTTTTCTGCCCAAAAGGTGCTGTCTGTCAGCCTCATTAACGAAGATGCAGGATGTACACGACAGTAGTGTTTTTCTTTTATACGCTGCCAGATCTGCAGCCTGTGGCACATGCCTGCTACACAGTACATACGCAATGCATATTTGCTGGTTCAGTGAATACAGGAGTTACTCAGAGAATCTGTTCTGAATAAATAAAAGGGGAGCAGTCGGCACTGTGTCAAGCAGAAGTTAACTCTGTTACCTGCCTGCCATTCACAATGGAGGCAGTATCTAAGCCCTGACCTCATCTCAGCCCAGCAGCCTTTCAACAATTTTAAGTTTCCGTTCATCCTGATCCTTGGCTACTGTTGTTTTCTACCCAGAGTTGTTGGGTACCTCCTTGTACGCACTCCCTCAGGAGCTTAGTGACTTTGCACTCATATGGTGGTAGAGTGCACTGTTGCTGGGTACAAGGCTGTCAGGCAGCCCTCGGAAATGTCCAACCTGTCATTGGGTTGAATAATGGCCACCTCCTTCAACATCGGTTACACACTCTACAGGGGGAGACAGATTAATAATCTTGGATACAAGCATGCATGTTCCTACAACTTCATAAACCACAGTCAGGAGGTTTTAGAGCGTTATTACCCTACTTAGGATGGTGGGCTCAAGAAGGTGTGATGGACAGTCCGAATATTTCAAGGCATTTAAGGGCTCCTCTGTGTCCCAGGTATTTGGCAGAGTGGACTATGCCTAGGTCTCCTGACTCAAAGCAATGTTATTGGTACCTTCTCCTTCTGGGGGGAGGGGATGCTACAAACTTGATATGGCTTCACCCCTCTGTGGGGTAAATGGGATAGAGTTGTTCTTTTTTCCTTTCTTCCTTGAAAAATTGTCTTCACTTTTCACCCTAATGAGCAATAAGGTAAACCACAAGTCTAGCCTTGTTCCAGTCAGAATGGGAAGGACTGGAACAGAGTAAGTAATTCAGTGAAAGCCAACTATTTTCCAGTTGTATGAATGCTAACATGTCATGACGTGGATGTGTGGCATGACAGGAACCTGTAGCTCACAGACTGAGTTAGCTAGTAATGGTAGCCAGGATTTGAACTCAGGATGCCAAATACATAGTGCTCGCTGGATTGAACTTATCTTGATACCTGGGTAACATAGTGTTGAGCAGGAACTGTCAGACTGGGGCTTAGCTACTGGTCTGCCCGGTAAAAGGCTTTGTAACATTCATTTCCTCACAGTAAAAACAGAGATTCCAGGTGGGGCATAAATACATTTCCAGGTATTTGACAGTCTCTTCTACAGGGCTGCTCTGTGGGAAGGCAAATGACAAGGGATACCACTGGCCTGCTGTGTTGGTTTGGATGGTGGCCCAGGGAATGGCACTATTAGGAGGTGTGGCCTTGTGGGACTAGGTGTAGCCTTGTGGGAGTAGGTGTGGCCTTGTGGGAGTAGGTGTGGCCTTGTGGGACTAGGTGTAGCCCTGTGGGAGTAGGTGTGGCCTTGTGGGACTAGGTGTAGCCCTGTGGGAGTAGGTGTAGCCCTGTGGGAGTAGGTGTGGCCTTGTGGGAGTAGGTGTGGCCTTGTTGGAAGAAGTGTATCTCTGTGGGGGTGGGCTTTCAGAGCTTCCTCTCAAAGATGCCAGTTTTCTGTTTGCCTCCAGAATAAGATATTGAACTCTCAGCTTCTCCTGCACCATGCCTGCCTGGGTTCTGCCATGCTCCCACCTTGATCATAATGGACTGAACCTCTGAACCTGTAAGCCAGCCCCAATTAGATATTGTCCTTATAAGAGTTGCCTCGGTCATGGTGTCTGTTCACAGCAGTAAAGCCCTATACCTGCAAAGACTATTGTGAAGCCTCGGTTTCAAGACACCATGAAGCATGGTTAAGACAGGGTGAAGCTTGGGGCTCTCACAAGGGTCCTTCTGACAAAAGCAACTTGGGTCATGCCAGAGGTGGCATGGCTTTCTTTCCCATCTTCTTTGCAGGGAAATGTTTTCTCATGTTCCAGAGAGAGAACGGTCAGCAAGATTGATATGGGATGTGTCCCCTGCCCTCTTGGGGTGTATAGCACAGCAGGGAAGACTGGAAGTTACTGCAGCAACAGCAAAAGCTGAGAGGAAATTTCTAGAGAAGTGTAAGTTGCCACAGAAGGAAGTCCACAGCAGGTACTCTGGTTGGGAAGCGTCTCCCCAAAGAAGGATGTTTACATGGACTTTCAAAAGCAAGGTGTCAGGCCACGTGACACATGCAGTTCAGTGTATACATCTTGTGCAGATAAAAAAGGAAGTCTGCTCAGGACTGACTATAATAGAACAGCCAGTTTTCTGCTTTGTAAATCGTAGCGTGCCTCTTGTTGCAGTGAGCTCTGCTCTAAGGAGGTGAAAGGTGAAGAAGAAAGAGGTCCCTCTGTGTGGGTGCCAAGTGCTCAGGTGCCTCTCTGGGGTGCTGTGAAACAGCATGCTCAGGCCTTGAGTCCTAATTCAGGACTACTATCCTGTGCTGCTCTGTCACTTTTCACAGAGTCCCTGGGCAATGTCACTCAATGCTAACAGCCCTAGGGGCTAACTCCAGGCTGCCCAGAGGCAGAGTGTTGTCTCTGGGGCAACAGACCCTGGAGTCTGCTTCAGCTTTCTGGATCTCTGGGAAAGTATACTGATAACCACAGTGCTCACTGGGTGCCAGTGAAAGTCTCTCAAATACATCCACTCTAGTGCTCCTGTGGCTGGTGCCCACAGGCTCCAAGATGGCTGCATATTGCAAGTGATGAATAGTTATGGGAAGCTAAGTGCCACTTAAAATTCCTACATGCGATGTGACAGGCTGCCGGAGTGCAGGTGAGATTTAAGTAGGACAACAAGATACTGTCCGCCACCCCCCCCCCCCCGTACCCCCACCCCCTCCCGTGCTAGCAGCAGAACCAGGACACGCCAGGCAGCCAGGCAGCAAGCGATCCTCCGTGGAGCTTTACTGTCAGCTCATAGCAGGGACTGAAACACCAGCTGATGATCCCAGGATCTGCCATAGCTAACAACATGCATTAGTTGTCTATAGAACCACACAGGTCTTCATGAATCTATCTCCCTCTGTTTGCAGCAGGATTCTTCCTGTTGTCATTTCACTGACAAGCCACAGTTTGCTGTGGTCTCCCCACAGGCAGAGCAGGAAACGGGGAATTCAATACCATTTGTGGTGTATGTCTTTTGTTCAGTACTGAGGTACTTTTGTTTGTTTTTGTTTTTTTGTTTTGTTTTTTTTTTGAGACATGGTTTCTCATGAGCCCTGGCTGTCCTGGAACTCACTCTGTAGACCAGGCTGGCCTTGAACTCAGAAATCCACCTGCCTCTGCCTTCCAAGTGCTGGGATTAAAGGCGTGCACCACCACTGCCAGGCAAGGCAAGTCTTCCAGCCCTGTTCCCCACCTCTGTTAGACAAACAGCTTCTTCTTTCTTTCTCATTTTGTCCAAGGCTTCTGCCAAGAGCCCCACAGTGATAGCAAACATTTGATGCATGCTTCCTGATGTGGGATACGTTAAACTGTGTCTGCCATCAGGAACAGACAAGAATGCAGTGGTGGTTGCCATCCCAACCGCTTATCAGGAAAAGCGGGAGATCCCTTTAAAACTCGGGTGCCCAGGCCATCTCCCAGGCAACTGTCTCAGTCTTTGTGAGGGATCAATATTTGGAAGCTCTCAGGAGATTTAGACACATGGCACAGGTTGAGAGGGAGCGGCTGATCCCTGCCACTGGCACCTGAAGGCAAGAAATAAAAGCAACAGGTGCCAACCCCTTCCAGTGATGCCCTCTCTGCTCTCCTGACTATGGGAGCTGAAGAGGGGGACCTGCTCCTGGAGGCTATAGCCATCTTTTTCAAGTATTTATTGTTGCACCAAACAAAAGGCTTGTTCTCTGAATGTGTTAACTATGCACTGATTTCTTCTTTTCATGCCTAACCCCAGGTCTCTAACTGGGCCTCAACGACTTTCCCAGAAGCTAATGGGAAGTAAAGACACAAAGAGCAGGGAAATCCAGTTCTCATAGGGATTTAGTGCTTCCTCAAGGAACAACGCAAGGTGTTTGAGATGCCATTGGAGACTGGTCAGTACATCTGAAAGAAGGAAGGCCGTGTATCTCATTGGCAACCTCAATGCTACTTGCTCATCATGGGGTCAGTTGATTATGGCACGCACATGAGGCAGTATATTTGTGGCCTGACACAAATGGAGACACAGACAAAACTTGGGTCCTTTATATCTTAAGACTGTAAACTGTGTGCAGGAGGGAGGGGAATGGGGAAAGGGAAGGGAGGGAAGTATTGGGGGCAGGGGGACTAAGACAGAGACAGGAAGAAAGAGAGGACACTAACATAGTCCGGAGTTGCAACACACACACACACACACACACACACACACACACACACACACACCCTCATCTAAGAGTCCTGAAGCATAGAAGGAAACAGAGACAGAGGCTGCAATGAGCCAGGCGGAGCAGCCTTGGAAATCCAGTCAACTTTGCCAAACACAGTCATTCCATTTTAGAATCGGCAGTGATTGGAAGTGCTATGCTCTGTCAATATCACAACAGGCCTGGCTTCATGCTGTCTCTTTCGTGAAATGCAGGCTGCCTGTTAACACTAGCACCTGCTTCTATTCACTTGAATTAGCACATTGAGAAAGCAGTGAGGAGCCTGGGAGATGGGGATCACAGAAACGCCAGCAGTGTTAAGTGAGAATTGGGGCTCGCTAACCTGAAGCCTCTAATTAGAGACGAGTGTGACAGAGCCCAATAACCTGACTGTCAGAGAAGTTAGTGACATTCTCATTCCCAGTATCAGCACAAAATCACCCACCATGGAGGCTGTTCCAAGCTGGGTGCAAACTTTGGGTCCAGTCTTTCAGGTGTGATCGTGGGCTTGATCCACTGCTCAGAGGTATGAGTTTGCACATGCAGTACACATGAAAACCAGAAATGCATGCAGGACTCTGGGGGAGCTAGTCACCCAGAGAAATCATCTGTGGTGCTCCCAATGCTTCGGCAAAATAACAGCCACTTGAAAACCCTGGTAAGATAACATGACTGCAGTGGTGAGCACTATGTGTTTGTGGAACACATCTTAAAGTTAAGTTGAAAACATAATCGAGGGGGAAAATTCTCTTCACTATGAAAAGTTTTCTTTCCTGTCTAATGGTTTCCACTGCATCTGCCTCTCAGTTTTCAGTGTGCATTTTCATATACAGAGGCTCAGGACTCAGCGGTGAGCAAGAGCAGGCACTTGTGACGAAGCTACCATGTAGAGTAAAACCCTGAAACCAGAAAATAAGTGTTTGTTTGTTTTTGATTTCCTGAAGCAGAACTAGACAGAAACCAGAGCACTTAAGGGCTGGACGATCAAGGGGTTCAAGGACAACAACATGGCAGGTGCCTGAGCTCTGAGTGGCTGTCCTTTGGCTACCCCAGAATTTGCTGGTTACAGGAAGTGGGTATTAGACCTACGATAGCATCTTTCTTATTTGGTTATTTATTTCCTTTAGTCTGTATGCTTCACCACCCCCCAATCTACCCAATGGTTAAGAGGCAGAGGTTTCTAAATGTTTCCAAACTTGTTAGCTATATAGTATGTTTGTAAGCTAAGTCATGGGGATTTCAGATATACACAGCAACAAAGAGCTGAAGAGAACACAGATGGCCAACACGAGATCCACCCACCCACTATCTGATGCACGGATGTGCGGTGAGTCTGTTCTGCCTGACCCTGTTGTATGTTAGGTCCTGGTTTTAAAAACTTTAAACTTTAAGAACTCTCAGTGTAATGAGGAAGTGGGAAGCCAGCACGCTACCTCAGCAAGTGAGAGCTAAGGTTTGTTCACTTCAGTGAGGGTGTTATACAAACTGTCCCTTTTCTGGAAACACGGGACTAGTGACACTGTGGGACAGGAAGGGGAGGTGGGAAGGTCGGTGGAGTGGTGATGGGGAAGAGAGTAAAAGAAGGGCTCACAGACGGGAGGTGCTGTCCTTTGAGAGTGCAGCTGCTAGAGGATGGACCAGTTGGGGACAGTGGGGTGGGCGGTGTGTTCGGAGATACTACATCAGAGCCATGGTGAGCGTATAATCAGAAAGTCACAGGCAAAGAGACAGCCAGGGAACTGTTCCTAGACAACCCTTTTTGGAGGGTGCCAGAAGGCAAGGCCTGGGGGCTGGGTGAAGGGGTCGGGGTGATGAGGGCTGCGCCGCTGCTTGAGCCGTGTGGGCATCACTCAGGATGTCTTCCTAAAACAAGCCAACAAGCAGTCACACAATCCTCAAATCCACACTATTCAAGTTGCTGTTCTTTCTCGGGGAATGTAAGCTCCCGGGGCTAGTAACGAGTTCTTTACGGCTTTTCCTAGCACTGTGATAGAACTATATAGTGAGCCACTAAATAGACATTTGTTGAACACATGAGTAACACGTATGATAAAATTAGAAGAAGGACCACGCTCTCTGAAAACCGTATGAACAACAGAAACAAGAATCTAAGGGGTTACAGCAGGGTAGGAGCAGGCAGCTCACCCCTGAGTGCTGGACATCCTCGTAGGCTGGGTTACTTCCTTTCCAACTGCAGGCAGCCCTTGGCCTCATAGGCCATGGAAGCCAGGCCTGTCTGTGCTTGGGAAAGCATGAGCAAACTGCCATTGCCCTTTCAACTAGTAAATATAAAAATCACAGTCTGATAGCCTCAACGTTTCACATTATTACCGAAGCCAAATCGAAGCTCCAAGGTGAATATTGATGGAGAAGCAATGGCACTCCGGGGTGCCTTCAGGCACACTCAACACAGCCATCTATTGACCCTACAGTGTTTGGGGGAGCTGTAGACTCTCTTCTTCACAGCTTGGAGAAAATAAGCTAAGATTTTCATGATATGGCAGTCCCCTAACGGATGTGAGCAAGACACAAGCAGCTACTTGCAGCACACCTTACAAGTTCCCACCAGATGCTGATCCTCGAGAAGCAAACTCTAGCCTTACTCTGGCTCCTGACTGGCTTTTAATTGGCAAGTCTCTACCCTGCTCACAAAGCCAAACACATACAAAACCAAGTATTTGTTGAAACCTACAGGCCCCTAGATTTTACCTTCCTCTGTGCCCTTTTAATGAAATAAGAGGGTTGATGACTGAAAACAAATTCTGTTATTTTCGAATATTGTTGTATGAGTCTCGGGAGGCTGGGTTGTTGGTTTGTTTGTTTCTTTCTTTGTTTCTGGTTTTGTTTAAGATCTTTGCATGTGAATTTATATTCAGAGCTAAAAATTATGACCCTGCTAGGGCAGGTGGTGAATGTGCCAGGTAAAAGATGCCAAAGTAGGTATGCACACATAAATATAAGACCAATAATGGGAAGAGAAGCCAACATTTATTGAGTGCTTATAGTGAACCTGGTCTTGGGCTCAGTGGTTTACTCTCATTTCTGTTACTGTTGTAATGACCCTCAGGGCATGTGTTGCTTCAGATCACTATCATGTGGCTCCAAGGCTTGAGATTAAGGCCTCTGAAAGGCCCCAGAGGTGGCACAGTGACAGATGTCAAAAGCTGGCCATGTGGCATGGTGTTTATTAATTCTACCTGTCCAACGAAGAGCCACACCAGTGTTCCCTGGATTAATAGCTGAACTCGAGGTGGGAGTGTCAGTTATGCTCGGCACCGGAGGTACACAGGATGGGAAGGAACTGAGATGGGAACAGTTGACCCAGATGAGGCTGAGAGGTAGCCTCGGAATTTCAGCCGGTGAGCTTCTCCCTGTTCGATTGCCAGGGATGATCAGGAGAGGGCTGTCAAATGTGCTTTAAAATGCTCTTATCTGAAAATCACCTGCGGAACTGTTTCATCACAAAAGCAGAGAAGATGCTGACCAACTGCCCCACCTTTGGGCACATAAGGCTGTGCATTGGCTGGGTAGTGACAGGTCTCTCAAGGCAGAGGCCACACAATTTAGGTCAGTCAGACCACTGCTGCCTTCACAGAACAGAAAGCAGTGTTTTTCACTGTATTTTCTTCAACGGGGCATTGATTTAAATTCTTAAATTTTGGCTAAGGGCGGTCTGAAAACAGCTGTGGATATGGGGGGAGGGGGGAGGAGGGCCCTGCAGGTACTCACTTTGTTACATGGCTGAATTGCTACCAAAACAGTCCTGGACACAGTGTCCCACAAATTATTTTTCCCTTAAACTGATTTTTCCAGTTAGTTCTGTGTATTAGTTACACAGCCGTCTATTATTTTCCCCATAGGGCTTTCCTGCTCACAATTCCTAAACAAGCTACTAAAACCCCATTTTTATTTTTTCCACAGAATTATTTTGGTTGTTGAGGCTTTCTCTTACCATAATTACTTTCTGAGAAAAGCAGTTCAGTGGTCAAATTTTCCTGAATATTTTTACATTAAATTGGGTACACGGAGCTTGGCCCTGGACATCCTAAGGCTGTAAAGCAGACTTCTGGCTGACTGGTTTCCATCACTTCTTTTATATATTAGCCATCTTTTTGCCATTTAAACAAGGGATTCCACGTGAGAACCAGACAGCCGTCCACCTTTATTAAAATAAATAGCTGACTTGACTCTAAGAATTTCAAGAACAGTAGCACATGAAAACGAAGGTCTTAGGAAGTTAATTTTTATAAGAAATGAATTAATTTGATTATTTTCATGCAGTGGACCAATAATAGTCAGCCTCCACTGGGCCCCTGGCCTGAAGGCAGCTGGGTAATCAATGAGATCCCACAAAGGCATCGCTCCACCCCCCAGCAGTCTCTCTGATCTTTTCTGGGTGGACTTTTCACGCCTGTGTAATTCTAATTTATGTCAACTAGAAATCAAAGAAATTCCAGGAGGCTTTGGTCATAGGACATTGGTATGGACCTTTCACAATCTATTTATGTCTAGCCCTTGAGTAACAGGGCTGGCAGAGCTTTCCGGACACCTCTACTGCCCGAGGAGAAGGAGGCAACAGAAGGCAGCTACCTGCTTGATGCCAGGAGGGAAGGAGACCTGGCCGAGTGGCCTCAAGGATAAACTGGGGTGCGTTTTCTCCTAGTTTATAACTCTGCGGGAACATAAGAACTAAGCATTTTAAGCAGAAGCTGTGTCAAGAGTGGCTCTCTCAATAACGCTCTTTAATGATACCCCAGACGCTGGCATTTTCAAATCAAATGAACAGTGTGTAAAATTAGTTCTGCATGAAGTTTAAAAAAAAAAAGAAGAAAAAGAAAAAAAAAAAAAAGTGAAAGAGAGCTTTTAAAAGCTCCAGCGTCTCTCCTTCCAACTGCTTCTCACAAGGGTTTGGCATTTGAGAATTGCTACGTTTATGATGTTATTCACTGCTCATAATTCAGGCCTGTGTCTCCAAACTTTGGTGTTAGCACACAGTGCAGAGGTTTCCCAAACCAGCCAAGCTGTCTCTGGCAAGGTCTCCTTGTCCAGACAATGTCATTCCATGGCGCACCCCCCCCCCCCCAAATCTCATCAACTTCCGTACCTCAACTCTTTCTTATTAACTCCCAACACTGCATTTCCATTTGCCCTACAGCCTTCCCAGACAGTTTTCCCCCTTTCAGTTTTGTTCTCTGTCCAAAGGAGGAAAATATCATAAGAGACAGATTCATAGTCTAGATGTCACTGGAGTCCTGAAAACGATTTCTATGAGCAAAGTCACCACTGACTGTTTATCGTTGCGGAAGCCCGAGTAAACACATTGCTTTTTATTTCAGTCCCATCCACCACCTAAGTATCATTAACTAAATCACTAAATAAACGTGAGTCAAACTGATAGGTGATTTCAGGTCGGCTCTAATTCCCAAGGTCAAGCAAGCCTTTGAACAGTCTCTGAGAATATGAACTCACCCCAATTCATCAAAGCGGTCTCACACAGTGTTCTCTTCTTCTGGTTTTTACAATGCATTAAAGTTTAGGAGATTATGTGGCGTCAGCTTCAAAACCTTTTAACATGCTTATCCAGCCAGCCATCGGGAAAGCTGCCCTAACAGAGACTTCTTAATGCACCTCCTAACTTTACGACTGACTGCGTGGGGGAAGGTTACAGTTGGCGGAAGGCTGGAGGACTCCTCCCTAGGACTCAACAATGCTGCAGCCAAACAAATTTACTGCAAATTTACTTAGACATTGATAATCCAAGTACATGCTTTCTCAGCTGCAAAGAATATGTTTAATGTTTCTCATCTGGGGGTAGCATGGAGGAGAGAGAGAGAGAGAGAGAGAGAGAGATACTGAGCTTTTTCTACAACAAACAAACGCCATTTTTTGTTACTATTCTTGTAACATCTTAGAAGCTTAAGTGAGCTTACCTACCAGTTTGGTAAAATACAGCCTCCAAATTAAATATAAGCAGCCCCAAATGAAACGTCAATGTGGAAGAAAACACGGCTGGATTTCACCATTCTTTTCCTTCCCTGAATCAGTCTCACTGTGCAGCCCTGGATGACCTGGAACTCAGGGACTCCACTTCTGCTTCTGTCTCCCCAGTTCTGGGATTAAAGGAAATCACTCCCCTGACCATCTGACTTCACAGATTCTAAGTCCAGAGGATCCTAGAACATGACTGGGGAGAGACATACAAACTCACAAATGCGTCTCTCCCCAGCTTGGGGGATCCTGCTGACCACATTCTTGACTAGGTGGCTAATTGTGTAGATGATAAAGCCTCCTGGCCCTTGGCTGGCTCCAGATGGTGTGGGATCTCTAACTAATGAACCTGCTTAGTGGCTCTCAGGTCTGGCTGGGCCGCAGGGACAGGGCGATAAGCAGGTATCAGTTTGGCTGTTAAATGTCTCACTAGCATGGTGACCAAGTCTGAGACACATTCAGCTCTTCTCTGCGCTTTGGTCCTGGTTTTCCTGTTACTGGTTCTATTCCTGACAGCAGTCATTTCCCTTTCTACCTCCGTGTCAGCAATCTTATGTTTATAATTTCCTCATGTCTGCGACCGAGCAGATGGGTCAGTAACTTTATTCAGATGTACTGTGTTCGGTGGGGACATTTGTTCTTATGTGTGTAAAAGTGTGATTATTGATATCTTTCTATAGAATATTTAAGTTTAGATGACAGAAAACTACATAAGTATCATCTGTAGTTTGAGACTACTTTTTTTTCCCTTGAATGGAAAAATTTGCTTCCAAAATATGGTGTGTGTGTGTGTGTATGTGTGTGTGTGTGTGTATTTGGAAATTCGAATAACACAGTATAATACAAATTCCTATAACACTGAAAAGAATAACAATTCAGGATATTATATATACCATATATTATATATGTGGCTGACATTATCCTAAGCACTCTGTTTACACTAATTCATTTACACAATTCTATAAGATGGATACTAGAAGAATCCTCATCTCACAAACAGGGCAAGAAGCTTTGTTCGGGACTCCACAACTATTAAGTGTGTAAACCCACATTTGAACACAAACCCTGGCCGTGGAGGGCACGCCCCCTGTTATGAGTTTCTTTTCTTCTCTGTGCAAGTCTTTCTCCATGTCTTGAGTAGAATTTAAAGACGGATGGCACAAATCAAACGTGAAATCTGAACAGCTACTTTGGTTTGGATTTTCCATCCAACTTTCTGTTCAAGGCTTTGCTTTGCACTTTGTGTGTGGCTTGGACATGTCTTCTGTTCTCATGGAAACCCCCATGTTTGGCTCTGAGCTGACTTGACTCTTGGGAAGCCAGACAGCAAGGCTGAGCTCCTTGGGCTGAGCTGAACTGCAGACGGCACTGTGTCAGGGGCAACAGACTCTCAGTGCAGTTCTTTGGTTTGAGAAAGGATTCAGAAACTGAGCATGGTGTAGGCTACAAACCTTGGGGATATCAAAAGACTCTTTATCTCATTTTGTAGTGATTCGTGCCTTTTTTTTTAAAGTCCAAAATTCTTTAACTTAAAAATCAGCAAAATGCTGATCAGCAACAATGTGAGGACTGCCTTCTAATCTAACAAATCAGAACATAAACGATTGTAATTTGTATCTGAAAGTGAAGCTGATCTTCAGTGTAAAACGTACAGAGAGGGTGGGCTGGAGATAGTGATTCTACATTTCCTCACTTGGAGTATTGGTTGAGACAGCACATGCAGCCTGGCTTTCTGGCAGGCACTGAGGAGCTTGCGTGCTACTGTTTTGTGTTTCTAGAATCTGCAGCCTATTGCAGACCCTTTAACTTGAAAGTTGACAAGAGCATTCTCTTAGCCAGCAATGAGTGCTCAGGGAGACTTGCTCCCCTGGGTTTCAGTGCTGTTGCTAAGATACAAAGCAAGCAGCTTTAGGCATCAGGCTGAAAAGATACAATACAGTTTCTAGAACATAAATGGCAAGGTTCTAGAACAGTTGAGATTTTAAAACATTGGAAACAACAATTATATCTATTGTCAAAAATGACAAAGTACAGGAGGCTTGGGGGCCACTGTTATTTTGCCCTAGACTTGACTATATTTAGAAGATGCATGCCCTTTGAGCAACATGGTTTTCTAGTATCAATTCTTGCAGTAGAGTTGTCCCTAACTGTCTCTGCAGAGGTGGCCCACACAGGTACACTGGAATAAGACGAGAACATTTTTTTTAAGCACACACCTCAAGGTACCCCCTGGCTAAAGGCAGCCTCGGCACTGTGCACGTAAAGGAATCAGAGTCCAGAGGCTTTGGGTGAGCAGCGGTCTGCAGGTGTCTGAAAGCTCTCAACCTCCATTTTCTCACTTTTGCAATGCAAATAAAGAACTAATTCTTTGATTTGTTATCAGGAAATTGTGGACGTTACAAAGGAGAAAACATCTACCCAGGTCTTGTACAGACGGTCTCCATTTTTCTCCTCAGTCTTCAAATGTTCAACCTTCACTGCAACCCTATACTCATGCTCCATCCGGGCCAGCTGCTCCATGGACCAGTGGCTGGACCTCTGGGGCCATTTCACACGTGATAGGAGAGACAGCCTGATGTACAGGGAGACACACGCTGCTTCCTCTTGCCTCCAATGGCCAGAATAGATGGAGGTGAAGAAACAAAATGAGCATGTCTGAAAAGCCAAACTGATACTTTACTCTTGCAGGAAATTTAAAATCTAGAACTCTCTTGTTAGACCCTACACATAGCAGTTTGCATTCATCCTTTTAAAATCTGCTCTGTGGACTTAGCAACAAGAAACGACGTTCTACCATGACACTGTGTGACTGTCTTTTTGCTCTTAAAGTATAAACGTCCATTATGAACCAGAAATACAAAAATAATTCTGGATTACTTTAGGAGATCAGGGGGAAAATGCATGGTTTATGGTGTGCATGGCTTATGGTGCGCATGGCTAACTGTGTGCATGGCTTACACTGTGCACGGGTGTGTAGGAAGAAAATGTGGTGTGAAGCTATTTGCTACAGCAACTAAATGCAAGAAACAAACAGCTCCGTCTTACTTTATCACATCGCATCAGGCCCAAGTATCTCAGGGACTTGCTGCTCTGTGCAATCAGGGTGGCTCCTTGATCTGTGATCTCTTTACACCATCCGACATCCACAGTCTCTATGGTCACGCTGTACCGCCCAATGGCTATCAGTGCTGCAGGAGGAACGGAGAGAGAGCATTGGCATTAGCAGGGTAAGAGACCTCTAGCTGATCACTGAGCTCATTTCCTGACGAAACTGGTTCCTGAAACGCTGTGTGCAAATGAATGCTCCATAAACTAAATTAAATTGGAAATGCTTTAAGAAGGCTTGCCCTATGACAAACCCTTGAGTTCGGTGGATAATCATTCCGTAATTTCCCTTTTCTTGGACACAGTCTCTCATCAGTTTATTCTCGTCAAGGTTACATATACTTTCAAGCATTCAGATCTGCAGGGGAATAGATACAAGAGAATTATAGATGGGGAGCTGTCAAAGCCCAAGTGCGAGCTAAATTTTATTCAGGGTAGCTCTAATAATTCTTAAAAGAAAAAAAATGCCACATAAACACCATTTTGAGGTGTGTTATAGTGCATGCAAATTTCTTTATACGTCAGTATAATTTTTTCCATCTGTATGTGACCTGTAAAATCTAAGAGCATATAATATTTTTCCTATTAGTTCTTCTTGGGGCTGTTGGGAATTAAGAGTTCATTATACATAGAGTTGAGCTTAATTGGTGCCAGGCCAAAGAGCAGCAATGGGAGTGTATTTGTTATGGTAAATTTCCTTGCCATATCAGAACCTTCTATTAATATATAAAATGAGCTTGCCATCTAAAAACCACAACTTTATCTCTGGTGTTCTTGAGTCCTTCTCACTGTGCCA
>JADRCH010000066.1:8425378-8454662 GCA_019843965.1 Rhynchomys soricoides | reverse complement strand
AAAATTATTGTCTCCATATCTACGGGTTCCTGTAACAAAGTATTCACAGGAAGCCAGATATTTGATGTTTGTAAAACAACCATCACTGTCCCTGTTTTCAATTAAAAATGCCACAGAGAATTCTTCTTACGTTCCCCTTACCACCAGTGTTCATTTAACGCCTTCAAATTGGATTGCAAGCACGTAACAGTAGTAGGGGATAGACACAGGATCCCAGGCTAATCCCATTGGTGTCTCTGACCTGAGAAGACTGTTTTTCTTTCTGGTATTGGCATTGTTTTCAGGGGTTAAGAATATCCTCAAGACCTTCTCTGATAAAAGAAGCTGGAGGTGCAAAAAGGCGATCCCTTCAGTCTGAAATGTTCATATGTGACGCTTAGAAGATGAACATGCACAGGGTATGGGAGGCCTGAGGTCAGTAGATTGTGAACAACTGTGTTACTGAGACTTAAGGCTAACACAAAAGCCCTGCACTATTCAGGAAAAGGTAAATAAATGACATGAGATGCTTTTCCAGGCCGCCATGCAAGCAAGCGAGGAGTCTACGGGAGCTGCAGACCTGGTTCTGGAGTGACTTGTGTCTGGAGTCTTCCTTTGTTCTCTCTCTCTTGTCCATTACAGTATACAATAAAGGAGATGCCAGAGGGTAAACCAGAGCATGCAGGTTTAGTTCTGGCCTCCCTCTGTCTCCTGAAGCTAGGCTTCAGCTTCATTATTCCCAACACAGCTCATTTCTTCATGAACCTCACGAATGCTAAAGCATTTTCTACCAAGAGCCAAAGACTACCTTCTGGACTAAGGTTTTCTGGTTAATTGTCTGATTCAGCCTCCACAGGTTCCTTAAAGATCGGGAAAGCAAGTCACAGAGAGATTGAATAACTTGCACGCGGTTGCAAAACAGTAAAGGTGGGAACAGGATTTTAAGATGGGAGTCGGTACCCAGTCCTGTCTACTAATCAGATGTGTACACCAGAACCACAGAGCATGGCATCACTGACAGGCTGCATCCAAGCAGTGGACTGTGGTGTGAAATCCTGAGCCTAGGTGCTGAGGATACAGACATTCACGGAGCTCACGGCTTGCAGACTGGAGGTGAGGGTGAGGCGAGGGTGAGAGGACCCCTCTGTAAACGGTCACAAGACCTTGTCTTTCTCCATCTCATTCCATTCCCACATCTTTCTCACCGCCCAGACCTTAATGAGAGGCCATCTGCTTAGAGTTCGTCTCCCAGCCATTTGTATAAAGTATATCGCCTGGGTATACAGCATTTACTTACTTAATGGCCTACCTCTCCCGTTAAGGTAACACTGCTGTGCACTGCAGTATGCCTAGTATCCAGCCCATGCCTGGAACAGATGCTATAATTATGTAAGAGACCACTGACCCCAGACTACTTTGTGGGAGGATGACAAAGAAGCCTTCACAGAAGAACTGAGCCAAGTCCTGAAGGACAACCAATCAGGAGTTCTCTGAAGAAACCAAGGCTGGATGGATGACGACTTGGCTGGATAGGGGAGCAGCCTATCAAAAGGTGGAGATGAGACAGGAACAGGGCATGCAGGTCATTCTGTGTGGCTCAAGTATGAATGAACTCAAAGACGTGGCAAGAGTCACTGCGGAAACATCCCCATTAATGGCGACCAATTCTGGGCCAGACCCAGCACACAGAGCAGAGTCCTGAGAACCAGGAAGCTGCAGTCTAGAAGACACAGTTACAAAACAAACATGGAGGTAAATCTAATTCTGACCTGTGATGAGTATTCTCAATGATAGCTATAGGAAATAATGATGTCTAGGTGTATACGTGGTTGAGGTATGGGCTGGCCTTAGGATGTTCTTGTGAAATTCTCCTTAATCCCTCAGTAGCCTTGCAGAACAGTAAGCACGTTAAACATGGAAAAAGAACTCGGGCTAAGTACCTCACAGAGGCTGACTCTAACAAAGGGGAGCAACCTCAGTCTAGGCCGCGATCAGCTTCCTCTGGGCAGGACAGTGACTGCGCCTGCTCTCTTCACAGCTAACCAAGACCTAAATATTACATCTGATGGATGGCCAAGTATTTAGTCTGTGTTGATAGCATGGACTTAATGGGAAATTTTGATTACCAAATATATATAAAATAATTTCTCTCTCTTGAAATATATGGTGTCTCTGGCAACCTCTTCATTTGTTGCTCATGAGCTAGCTGTGGAAGTATAGTATAACTTCGAGTTCAGCTCTAGCCACTCCACTTAGTAGATGCTGACCTCAGGGTGATATTTAACTTGTGTGAGACACAGCTTCTTCATCCAGATAATAGGGATATTGACTCTATGTCTCACCTACTTCACAGGTTCAAACGAGATAAGGCACGTAAAGGACTTTTTGCTACATAAATGTCATAGTTGGTTTGGTGTTTCTGCAAACCATAGTAGTGAGCAGTTGATACAAAATGAAAAGACCTGGCCGGAGCCTGGTGCTGTGGTCTGAGATACAAGCTACTTGAGAGGCTGAGACAGGAGCGTCATAAGCTCATATTAGCCTGGCTACAGGGCTGGTTCAAGGTTAGCCTGGACAACTTTGGAAGAGCCTATCTCAAAACTGAAAAGGTGAAGGATATAGCTCAGTGGTGACATACCCACCGGTGTGGATGAGGCTAGGTTCTAGGTTCTATTCCCAGAGCCACAAAATGAAAGAACTTCAAGACCTCGGACAAAGAAAGGCTCTGGGTGAAATGAGAGTGTTATGTAAGTGCTCTG
Organism: Rhynchomys soricoides; assembly: GCA_019843965.1. Classification (NCBI taxonomy): domain Eukaryota; kingdom Metazoa; phylum Chordata; class Mammalia; order Rodentia; family Muridae; genus Rhynchomys; species Rhynchomys soricoides. The sequence goes on along the minus strand of JADRCH010000066.1, from coordinate 8,451,924 downwards.
GCACAAGTCATTATGGAAGCCCTTGAATGGCCCACTCTCTGCTGGAGACCATGGTTTGTAAATTGTACCTGTGCTCGTAGGCTTGTAGATATAAATGTGAGATTGCTACCTACATCAGAGGCTGTTGACACGCTGCTGCCACAGTATTTACTGAGCCTTGAAAACGTTAGGCAACACTTCCTCCTAATTCCAAGGCAATTTCAAGACGCTTTTTATGTGCTAAATGCAACTAAATTTTTTTTAAAAACCCACACAAATTAGTAAGAGTTGCTCAGTAATTTTTATGCTGATCAGGACTAAACATGAGCCTTCTGAGAGCCATTTCCAGTGACATATAGGCAGCAGACAGACTGACTGCCAGACTCAAGTCTATATGCATTTAATTTTGGCCAAGAAATTCCACCTCTAGGGCTCTACTTTGAAAATATAGGTTGACTAATATAAAAGTCTGTGTGAGCTTACTTATTGGAGCATTGATAAGTGAAAAACAGGAGAGAACCTAAATGCTTGCTTGCACACAGCAAGACTACTGAAAAGGCTATGATATTTATTCCATCACTGTGCTTGATACTGAAGACATGGAAAAAAGGAGCGGAGACTAAAGCGTACTGGCTTCCAGACGTGTAAGTGGAAAACAGAAAAGAACAAAGCAATGTGAATGTGTACCACCACTTCCACATACTAGAAAAGGAAATAAAATACACATGAACCTGCTTATCTGTGCAAATGTGGGAAGGCTGGTAGAGAGTAAGAAGAGAGGCGGATCTGAGCTGTAGGTGGGGACTGAGGCGGGAAGGCCACTGCTTAGAACACCTGTTTTTGAAGCGTTGATTTTCTCAATGATCGTCATGCTTTACATCATCTCCAAAACAAAAACCAACATGGAGAACTCAAGGAGGAGCACAATCACAAATGAATCCGATTGGACTGAAAACGAGCCGCAGCACCCAGGAGAATTACACAGCTATAGTAAGCGGGATGGGAGCCAAGAAATGATTTGCTTTGGGAACACCATTTTAACTGGACGTTAAGCCTACGAGCTAGCAATTCAGTAACTGGTGCTTGTGTGGGCTAGGGGTGTAAATGATGACAGGCAGTCTCTTAGCTGTTAAAGAAAGAAGTTACAAACAAGGACAGCCAAGAGACTTTTGCAAGGAACCTCCTTGTACTGCACTGGGATCTGAGTTATTAGAATGAACACAAGTCCTCAGAATAGATAATCAACATGGTGGCTGAGTATACATGGCTTAGCAAACATGTACATTCCCTTTGCACTTGCTGCTGAGAGGCATTAGGAGCAGTTACTACTACTGGACCTTCAGTGTTGAGATACCATTCACCAGTAAGGAGTCAGAGCTTCCTAGCGAAAGGATTTCTTCAAGCAAGGGATTAGAGACATCTTACGACGTCAGAATAGAAGAAGCTTTAAAAAGCATGAAGGTATCTCCAAAGGATCTAGGGAGAACATCAGTGGTCAATGCTGGAACAAGGGGACCACAACAACAAGTACAGTAGTATTAGATTCATACAAAATACATCTACAGATCCATACAGGTAGAAACAAATGAATAAACAGGCATAGATGAACAGCCGATTCCTACAGAAGAACTGCATCTGTGTAACGTAGATGGAATGAGAGATAAAGAAGCATGGCTAGGCAAAGACTATCCAGCAATAGTCGTAGACATGATGCACGGAGATATATACAAGCCAGTTAGGTACACCATAAAAAGGATCAAAGTACTGGAGCAGTGGTAAAGGCAGCCTCCGTTTGCAGAGGGATAAAACTAACTCTGCAGTGGGTAGATCCAGAAGACACGCCTTAACCAATGATCAAGGTTAAGTACACACAACATCGATATATTTTGCTCCCTTATCATTCCTGAAAAAAAAAAAAAAGGAATAAACTCTGTCTCATAAGAAAACATCACACTGTAGACTTGTGAGAAGGCTCAGCAAGGAAGGGGGCTTGCGTTGTAATTTGGTGATCTGAGTTTGCTTCCTGGAACCCTGGAACCCATGTAAAGGTGACGGAAAAGAACCAACTCCACAAAATTGTCCTCTGACCTACACATGTATGCTGTGGCATGCATGCACCACTCCCACATCACACAATAATAGTAATACTAGCACTAATAACAATAAGTAATAATAGCAATACTCTCAACAACAAAAGTGAACATCACATCAATGTAAACTCAAATGAGCAACATTTTAAACTTTAACTCACCATTACTCAACAGAAAGGCATTCCTCAACTGCCCTGAGGCAGTAAAAATAGAACTTTGAACAAACAACAAAAATGAGCACCTGGCCACATCTCAGGAGACTAAAGACAACTAAATACAATGCAGACTACGAGACTGGGCCCTGGGACAGACGTGGAGGTTAGCTTTAAAACAGGAAGACTGGAGGCTGGGGGGATGACTCAGCAGTTAAGAAGGTTGGCTGCTCTTCCAGAGGACCAGGTTCAATTCCCAGCACCCACATGGCTGATTATAACTGCCTATAACTCTAGCTCCAGGGGACCTGACACCTTCACACGGACATACATGCAGGCAAAACACTAACACACATAAAATAAATAAATCCAGTAAGATTCTGACAAGATGTACAGCTTAGTTAATATTATCGTTTCAATGCTAATTTCCATTAATTGTAATAAAATATGCTAATTTTATTACAGTAATATCTTATCAACATTAGGGATATCTGGGTAAATAGTGTATGTGATTTCTACTATTTTTCTAAGAGTTTTTATAAAATTAACATTGCTTCAAAATAACAACTTAAAGCATGGACAAATGAGCAAATTAACACAAATTAATGAACTAAGCCTTGAACTAAAACTGTCTAAGTGAAACTGGTGTTGTTCCCCCAGTGAAGGCTCTGAAATATACATGCTAGGATTAAAAAGACATCCTCCCTCGCAGAGGGTGATGAGTCATACAAGCACATTAACAAGTGCCCTCAGACACTGCCTTGCCCTTCCTAACTCCAGCTCCCACCATGGAGCTGGATGCTTGCAGTACAATCAGAAATGTCCTAGTGCTTGAAAGGCTAAGGGTTAAAATTGAGCAGCAGGATTAACTTCTTTCATATCATACTTGGATAAAAGCCATTTGTAAAGAAATTTCTTGGCACGCTTACAAAGAGATAAATATGAAAAACGGCTTGTCTCTGTAGAAGTCACAGAGGCTACAAAGACAAAGAAATGACACTTTCAGAGACATTTGTTGTTGCGTTGATGGCCCCTGAGAAGACTCTCCCACCCACAGGGACTATAGTTAGTTCTGGCTGCTCAGGAGAATCACAGGCTCCTACTCAAAGCACAGATGCCCAAGTGCCACCCCTGGAGGGTCCGGTTTAGAAGTTGTAACAGCTCCTTGGATGCTGGTGTGTAGCTGAGGGCTGAGATCCACTGGATGGGTTGACCTACAACTTTGGCAAAGTCAGACAACTACAGACAAAGCACTCACTTTGGCAGATATAAATAGCACCCATGTTCTACCATGGTAAAACAATGTGGCCTATCACGTGGCAGGCAGCTACTTGCTTTGACCCAACACTTTCTAATGCCCTTATGCCTTGTGTACTTTATGGAATGCTGTGGTCTTATTACATGCAGTTTAGCAGATACTGACTGCATTCGATGACATGTTTTCCTGATTCTGTTTTGTAAAGAGAATATATATACACACACACACATATACATATATAGTATTAATATAAATACATATTTATATTTTGTAACTTACATATCTTTCTATCTACCTATCCTTCCATTTACCTTCAAACACGGGATGTAATAGGCTTTCTGCACCTTACAGTTGTTATCTTAATGAACTTCTCTTCCTTTAAGTAGGTTGTAAACACTTTGAGGCACTGAGTTTGGACTATACCTTCATTCAGGAACACTGCATCTCTGGAGATAAACTTAAATTAATTTTCATAGCTACAAAGCAAATGTAGAAAGTTGCACACAAGAAACAGCATGACAGAACCCTTCAAGTTCCTACTTTCTACCTCCACTTTTCCAGCTGTGTGAAGGTTCACCCTGGCTTCCAACCACAGATTGGCCATGGTACTGGCCACATATGTGGCAGAGGAGGGTCTTGTTAGCCATCAGGGGGAGGAGAGGCCCTTGGGCCTAAGAATGTTAGATTCCCCCAGTATAGGAGAATGCCAAGGAAGGAATACCCCCCATAGAGGCAGGGGAGGGGGGAGGGAATAGGGAGGTTCCAAAGGGGAGATCTGGAAAGGGGGAAACTTTTGAAATGTAAATAAAGTATCAAAAAATTATAAATTAAAAAATATTAAAAAAAAAAAAGAACTTACAGAAAGAGCAGCAGACAGCAGGTAGACTATATTATGGTTGGGGGTGTGGCCACAGAGCTGTGTATACTAGTGAGGTGGTGGGCTCATCCTCAGGGATGTTTGGGGCACTCAGGTGATTGGTACTGAGGGCTGTTATGCAGAACGCAGCTGGGAACATCAGCATTTACGTTTTTTCTGTGGACTTATGTTTTCATTTCACTCAAGAAATACATATACAGGAATGGAATCTCCAGTTCAATGTGTTTAAGTCTCCAAATGACTTCCAGTGCTGCTATACTGCTTTGCATCCCACCAGCAGGACACAGATTCTAGTTCCCTCACGCGGTTGATGCTGCTTCATAAATACACCTGAGAAGCCCTCTAGCGGGCATGCAGAGGGTTCTGGTTTTCATCTCACTGGGAGCAATGGTTTTGTGCACCTTGTGATATCATACATTTGTTTGTAACAAGAATGCTCAGATACCAATTAGGTAAAATAAATGGGGACGGGAAGGTAGATGGGTAACTTTTAAATGATTAGGGTTCACAAAAGAACAGCCTTCTAGGTAAGAAATAATTTTCAGAGAATTTGAAGGAATTGCCAGGATACTAGGCTCTTTTCTTGTGTCAGAAATATGAACCTTCAAATAGGAAAATAAGTGCCGGAAGGTAAGAGGGGATGAGGAGAACATTCCAGAGCTGTGGGATATACTTAAGTTAAAGACAGGAGATTTCTGCAAGCCAAGCGCAAAATTCATACAATAAGATCAACTGCCCGACAACTGTGGCTACCACTAGGATCTGAAGACAGAACTGTCCCCGACTTTAAAGGTGCTGCACCTCAGGCCATTAATTTTACATAGCTGTGACGGAATTCATAGCAGCAAAAAACTCCCACAAATCTGGCTCACACAGGGAGCAGGCCTGCCATGGCCTCTTGTGGGACGGTAAAGCATGCCAGGAAGCTTGGTGGGTAGAGTGAGTGGGTGGAGACCCCGGAAACTCACACCTGAGACGGAAGGCACCTCCTTGCTCCTTGCCATACTTTCTAGATAAGGAAATGTGACCTGTGGTTACAGCCCAGAACAGAGTTCTCCATGCTAATGAGGTACCTAGAGGCCCTGAAGGTTTAGCCAATAAGCTTCCCTTCCCAGAATTCCTCCCTGCAAAGGGTATTTAATCTTAGGTCTACCCTGAGATGTTGGTAAAGTGTGCTTCCATTTTTCCATGATGAACAGTCAATAAACAGTTTAGAGCTCTTGACTGTCTCCTTCATCAAGATCTGCCATGGGGAGCCATGGAGAAGGCATTCCGACTATTGAGCCAAGCTAAGGACAATCGCAGCTGAGCTAAGCCGGAGAGCCCCTTCCCCTCTGGCCCACGGCTAGATGCTATCCTCAGCTTGTAGCCCGGACGCTGCTCCCAACTTCTAGTGACTCAACGATGCCTATATGTCCAGGAGTTGGGGAGCCCCCATCCCAGACCTGCCTCAGGCCTGTGGATCTCCGACACTTCGGTCCCGACTTCTCTGTGTGGTTCTCCAGAGTGACTGGGGGCCCGGAAGCCAGGGAATACCAGCTGCAGCTTTCTCAGATCTCAGACTGTGCATTCGCACCCCCAGAGCCATGTCTTAGGATAAGTGCAGTCAGACTTCCAGCATTTCGCCTCCCACGTGGCAATGCCTGGAGGCGAGCAGAATAGGGACCCACAGCCTCCGACTTCTACGGTAAGGCTTCTCCTGCCCTTCTCATCCTGAGACGGAGAAGCAAGTGTTATGGACAGACTACATCTACTTTCCCTCCTTTTAGGTAAACAATTGGTGATAAGAATAAGACCAAGCGAAGAGAGCACTTTTAATGCATGAGAATGAGCGAGCATAAGTGCTACCCTTTGGCCCATATACACACACTGTTTTCCAGGCAGAAACACGCTATAAATACGGTTAGGTATGTAGAATCTATTTCTATACACCTGACTTCCAAAGCACAACAAACGAGAGCTATATTTAGAGCCCTGGAGAGGCCCTTGCTGCCATGCTCTGAGTCTCACTGGTGCTGTGTCCAGTGCAACCAATCTTCGGAAGGATCTCACTTCCCTTGACAACCCTCCCATTACATTTTAGAAAAGGAGGAGGAGGAGGAGGAGGAGGAGGAGGAGGAGGAGGAGGAGGAGGAGGAGGACAAGAAGAAGAAGAAGAAGAAGAAGAAGAAGAAGAAGAAGAAGAAGACAAGAAGAAAAAGAAGGAGGAGGAGGAGGAGGAGGAGGAGGAGGAGGAGGAGAAGAAGAAGAAGAAGAAGAAGAAGAAGAAGAAGAAGAAGAAGAAGAAGACAAGAAGAAGAAGGAGGAGGAGGAGGAGGAGGACAAGAAGAAGAAGGAGGAGGAGGAGGAGGAGGGGGAGGAGGGGGAGGAGGAGAAAGGCATTACCATTCTAACATTAGCAGAGATTGTAAAATCTCTGGTTCAATAATTCTGTTTTATTCCAACCTGCATAAATACATGTGCACTGGCTAGTTTTGTGTGTCAACTTGACACAAGCTGGAGTTATCACAGAGAAAGGAGTTTCAGGTGAGGACATGCCTCCATGAGATCCAGGTGTAAGGCATTTTCCTCAATTAGTGATCAAGGGGGGTGTGCCCCTTGTGGGTGGTGCCATCTGTGGGCTGGTAGTCTTGGGCTCTATAAGAAAGCAAGCTGAGCAAGCCAGGAGAAGCAAGCAAGCCATTAAGGAACATCCCTCCATGGCCTCTGCATCAGCTCCTGCTTCCTGACCTGCTTGAGTTCCAGTCCTGACTTCCTTGGTGCTGAACAGCAGCATGAAAGTGTAAGCTCAATAGACCCTTTCCTCCCCAACTTGCTTCTTGGTCATGGTGTTTGTGCAGGAATAGAACCCCTGACTAAGACATACATGTCCTTTTCAAAATCTTGACATTGTATTAGATATCTTCACTTTATGGGAAGTCAATTCAGGTTTAGAGTATGTTAACATGCTAATATGGAGGAGAACTTCAATGTCTGCTTATCTTTCTGAACTGAATTTTCCAGACTAACCCTAAAGAGAGCATCAGCTCTAAGTAGGCACAAGCTACAAACACTTGCGTGACCCCATGAAGCAGAAGCAAAGGGAAAGCAGAGAGAACACATTCTCTTGTTTCTTTCAACATGCTCTGAGTGCTTACTATTATTTGCCAGGTACTGTTTTAGAGACTAAGAACAAAGGGACCAATCCCCTGCCTCACTAGAGCTTACATTAAATTAACTAGAGCATACCATTTGTCAGGTGACGATTCTGTTAGAGGGGAAAAAACCCAGGAACTTAGGGTGGGCGTGTCCCAACCCTTCACAAGGGAAGTGGCATTTAACCAGAGCCTGAAGGCAGGTTGAGCAGGCCTTACAGATACTTAAGAGAAGGGCGTCCATCCACACAGGTTGGATCGCTAAGTAAGTCCACGAGGAGGGGAGAAGGCTGGTCTGTTCAAGAGTGATGAGAAACAGTCTGGATGAGAGCACCAAGTTAATGAGAAGACAAGAGTCAGAAAAATCATCTTGCAGGCTGTCTAACAGTATTAGTTTTATCTCTAAAGAGGACAGAAATCCCTTGGAATGTGTGTAGCGGAGCAGTGGTGTAATTAACCCAAATCATCAAAGCTGCTCTGGGCTCTGGGCTGGGAGTAAGAAGAGAAGCAGAGAGACTACAGAGGGCGAGGCCACCGCTGTTTTCTAAGCAGGAGGTGAGATGTGGACATCCAGGGTGAGAACCATACCATTTGCTGAGTGGGGATGGAGGTTTTAAGAATGTTGCTGGGCAGTGGTGGCGCACGCCTTTGATCCCAGCACTCGGGAGGCAGAGGCAGGTGGATTTTTGAGTACGAAGCCAGCCTGGTCTACAGAGTGAGTTCCAGGACAGCCAGGGCTACACAGAGAAACCCTGTCTTGAAAACCCAAAAGAATGTCAAAAGAGCTGGGTGTGGTGGGAAATACCTCCAACTTCTACTCTTCTGGGAGTAAAAGAAGGAAAATCATGAGTTTGAGGCAGCCTGGGATATACTGCGAGTTTGAAGCCAGTCTGGCCAACCTAGTGAGGCCCTGTCTAAAAATAAAAGCAAATGGTGGTGGGTGTGGCCCGATGCTATGATGCTTGCTTAGCACACACGAGGTCCTGAATTAATCTGTAGTACTGCTAAACAATAATACATAGGAAAAGAGACATTGCATTTAGACTTAAACAAAATTTCTTATATGGATTTCTACCAAGTTGGTTTTCGTATCCACGGGTATCTAAGTGTCTTTGTGTTGCTGGGAATATAGTTTCCTCCACTCCATATGAACTCCACAGTGGGGTATAGGCCAGCCTTGGTCCTCTTTGCCCATCACCACACAACATAAGGACCTTGCTTGTTAGCAGTCTGCTTATCTAAAACTATACGGTGCAATTACATGCACCCAGGAGAGGTTCTGTTATCCTGCTGAGTTATGTTCACTCTTCTGCTTTTAACACACTACCTGGGCAGCTTAGGGATGTCAGCCACTATGCTGACTGCAGATGTCTTTGGGGAGATAACAGAGGCTCACAGGGTTGTGGCCGAAGCAGTTCCCCGAGTTTTACTAGAACATAAACCAAAGATCTCTGCATTGTGTTCCCATTGGTGGATTTTCTGCTGAGTCTAGAGTGCTCCGGACAAGCACACTTACTAGTGTTAATTATTCAACCTCTCAAACTCCACCTGGAGTCTGGTGGCAAAAAAATAAACTCCCTCTAAGCATGGAAGTGTAGCTCAGTGATGAGTCCCTCACTGCAGCCAGAGCATCTGTGACTTGGGCTTCCATGGTATGTGGGTTATTTTGGTAATTTTTCCTTATGGAGTCTGTCTCTGACATTAGCAAATCAAAGAAAACCGCATGAAATTCAAAGTCTTTCAACTTGAGATCTTGTGGTCGGGTGGAGAACTGGAAGAAAAGAGAACATTAAACTATCAGTCTTCTCTTTGTTTCCGATCTCCTCTCTTATTTTTTTTTCCCCGGAACATTCCCATTCACGCAGAGTTTACTTTCTAATGTCTGTTTTTCAGTAACCCCCACTTAGAAGTAAGGCCTATGTATTTCATTATAGGGACCAAACTGTAAGCTTAAAAAACAAGAGGAAAAGGAGAAGAATAAGAGATTGGAAAAGCATTAACGTAGGATGCAACAAAGACAGAGGGTATATTGTGCTGAAGAGACCAGGCGTCCCTTCAAACGGCTCATACATGGAAGGCTTTGTCCCTAGCTGGTGGCACTAGTTTGGATGGGCCTGCAAATGTTAGGAGGCAGGGCCTACTCGGAGGAAACAGCCCAGGGGGTGCACTGCTGGGGCTGCATGTTGTCTGGACTCACTCTGTCTCTCACTGGCTCCCTTCCGTCCACCACGAGATCAGCAGCTCATTCTCCCACCCACTGCTGCCACGAGGCTCCCCCTTCACTACTGGCCCAGATATGGTACCAGGCTGAATGACTGTGGCTGAGACATCCGAAGCTGGGAGCCCAGTTAGTCTTTCCTCCTAATAGGTTACTAATGGCAGGTACCTTGTCATGGTCATAAAAGTCTACATGATACTTAAAGGAAAGAAAGAACAGGATCAGAGAATATACAGGACAGACATCATGTGACAGGATACCAGTCCAGGATCTGTGCATTACAGTGTGTTTATGTGTGACACACACGGGAAAGGCACACAAACACATCCTTGAATGCTAGGCTATGGAGTGACCTTTGGAAGTTAGCATTACCAGGGCCTGGGCCCCAGAGATGTATTCACGCAGTAATAATAGCCTTTAAAAAAAATGTTTACAGTCTGGTCTACAGAGTGAGATCCAGGACAGCCAGGGTTATACAGAGAAACTCTGTCTTGCAAACCAAAAAAAAAAAAAAAAAGTTTACAAACAAGACATTTCAGGATTAATTTTCTCGGGTACATTCCAACAAACTCCAGTTTCTGCACAATCTTGATGCATTCCCTGGGCTGGAATATTCTGATTCAGTGGTTAGCCAATAGGTGCTATGTCTTGTAAAAATTTTTTTTTCTGTATCATCAGATTGTGGTTCACTGCCAGGTTTAGAAATTACTGATGAAAGACTACAGACTGATCTGTTTAATGAGTCTCTGATGTCTAGGTAGCATTTATTTTCTTTTTGGTACTTTGCCACCATTGATTGGTACATAAACTATATAACACTGTGTGGTTGGAAAAAGCTGACAATTGGCAACATTTACTTCCACACTGCAGCGATGAATCACACAGCCCTCGGTGCGGAGTAATTAACTATCTATTTGAATGGACTGGCTGTGGCAATATAGTTCTCTTCAACAAGGAAGGAAAGGAATTTGGATAGAACATTAACAGTTGTTAATACCAAGCAAATAGAGTAAATTGGATTTATTAAAAAGGAGTATCTGTGTGGGTTTTACCCACAGAGTTGATATAATTTGTCTAGCTTTCTAATTATAGCTGGGACAGAAAATGGCTGAACCCAAGGACCTCTCACGGTATCTAATAAACTTTTACTTACAGGGAGAACATTTCTTGGGCTGGAGAATGACAAACAATTTACTAAGCTTTTCCAGAAAGATAGTGAAAGGTGTTTCACCTATATCCAGCTGATGAATTAGCTTTAGCTAATAATAAGTATCATGAGACAGGAAAGAAGCTGCCTGTAATTATTCTGAAAGGAATGAAGGAACAGATCTGATAAAGAAACTAAATCAGCTAATTCCTCCTGTGGCATACTGAGCAGGCAAGAAGCTGATTTTGCCAGGAGTTTAAGGGGAGGCGAAGGTGAGGGACACTGACATTTTTTTACCTCGCTGGGATCCACTGCCACTTTCTAGTAAAAATAGAATTTCTCAGTTTTCCTTGCCTTGGGATGCAGTTTGAGGTCCATCTTCAGAGGTTCTCTGCATGTGCCCCAAACCCAAGTTTCCAGTCTCAGGCACTCACATCTAAATCTCCCTCGAAGTGGTGGCTTAATAAAATCTGGAGTCCACCTGCTTTGGAAGGAGTTCCCTAAAGAGATGGGGTTGGTTATGACCACCTGGAGACCCTGAGTTTTGTCCTTTCCAAAGCTTACCATATTGGTTTTTTATTTTTATTTTGGCGGAATGGTGGGTTGAAAAAAGAATGGCTCCCTAGAGGCTCTTATATTTGAATGCTTAATCACCAAGGAGTGGCACTATTTGAAAGGATTAGAAGGATTAGGGGGTGTGGCCTTGTTGAAGGAGGTTGTGCCAGGCCCACTCTCCCTCTCTCTCTCTGCCAATATATTTCTTTTTTCTTGTTCTATATTGTGTGTGTTAAGTAGGTGTTGCTCACTCCCAAAGAATCTTAACTACTGTAGGAAATTATGAGATACTTGGTATTGTCTACCATCTAAGTACTAACCAGAACTGACCCAGCTTAGCTTCTGAGGTCAGAGTAGATCAAGTGTGTTCAGAATGGAATGGCTTCATTCATTGTTCTCCAGAAAAACAGAATCCCTCCCAGCATTTTCTCAGCACCTTCTTTATACAGACAAAGCAAACAAATATAGTCTACTCATTATATAATTATATGTGCCTTTAAAATCCATGACTGGCTTTTATATTGTATTTAATTAAAACAATGAAACTGAACTGCAACAGAAAGAGTTCCAGAATTTACAATGAGAGATAATTCTTTCAAAAACCTATAAAATTAGTCCTGGCCTAGCAGTTCATCCCTGTAAGTCCTATCACTTAGAAAGCAGAGGCAATAGGCTCTTCAGCCTGGGTTACATAACAGTCTGCTCACCCCACCCCCCCACCCCCAAAATAAAAAGCCCACATGAATGAAAACATTAAACATGTGGAGTGACTGTAAACATCCTACACGATGCTTCTGCAGGATGAGTGGAGAAGCCGATCATCTTTTCCCCCTTCCCCATATTTGTTAGCTATATTATTATTTGTAAATCGCCAGGTTTTGATGTTCCTATCTGCTTTTGTAATCACGATTCTTATGGCTGTTTTTCTCTGGTTCCACATTTGAGTGGAATAAATATTAAATACTTACCATAAGTTTGCCCACATCTTTAGTACAATGATCTTTCTTTTGGTTAATCCCTTGGAATAGCTAGATGTTATCATCTAAAGATCTGTTCTACGACAAGGCTCCACAAGACTCCCCACGTTCCTGCATGCATGAAAAACACGGCTGCACTTATGCTTAAGCAATAACATGGCTAAATATTGCATTTGGGAGTCATGCCTATTTTTATCTTCAGAGATTTATAAACAGGTACCCCAGTGTTAATGTGCAGAAGCATATGTCTGACCTGATTTCTTCCTCTTCCATATGTGTCTTGCTTTTAATGTCTGGAAGCCATATGGCTTCTCTTTGTCTCTTAGGATCAATATCTTTATCAAAATATGTCTTCATAATTCTGTAGTGATTTATTTTCCTGGAACTTCTGAGGTTTAAATTTTTTCTTAATGTATTCAAAACCCTTGAGCTACAAGTTCTATGGGCTTCACCATTGCTCTGTTGATCTCAGGCTCCTCCTTATCCTCACACCCCCAGACATAATGTTTACAAATGCATGCTGGGTTGCAGACACTGTAAAGAATCCTGTGATGGTTCCTTTTGAGGCATTTCTTCTTTGATTGAGTGGGAATGGTTGTCTGTGGTAATCATGGGGTGAGAGGATCAGTGAGCTAGGGCTGACCACTCTCCTAGCAGCTACTAGGAAATCCTTATGTCTGGCTTCTTTAGCTTAGGCCTGTTATTTTATTTTCCTGACATCTCCTCTCAGGTTTCTCTGCTCACAAAGTTCCATGCTGCTTGACGTTAAAACTATCTGGGTCATTCGGAGTTGAGTTCTGGGGCATTTTCTTCTCTCTTTTACCCATTACCCATACAACTTCTAAAAGTCTTCTCCAGTTGAAGGCGGCAGGTGACATAGATAGCTCCTCAGCATAGCATACCCAGCTGAAGGCGGCAGGTGACATAGATAGCTCCTCAGCATAGCATACCCTCTGGAGGGGATTTTCTTCTAATATTTGCGGTATGTGAAACATAGACCCAAACAGACAGTCCTATCTCTTCAGATTCATGACTCTAATTGAGGAATTGTTAGCTATTCTTTTCTCAGTAAGGATACCCATTATTTAGGTTAACTGTACATATTTCCCAAGGTTTTACAGCTTTCAAAGTTAAATCAAGTTGATAGGTTGAAAAATAAGTTACGTGGGAAATTATTGAATTACTTTTAATAATATTTATTGTACAAGTGCTGTAATTAACATGACAAAGGATCAAAAAGATGAATAAAATGGTCTTCACCCTCACTGTCTGTACAAGAGGACAATAATTCAAGTAGAGGGTTTGTGTCACATCGTGACTACATAAACATCGGTGGCGGTGGGCCGAGCACTGTGCCACAGCCAGCCCTCCATTTCTCAGTTCCATCTGTTCCTTTGACTCCGATCTTATTTACATGCTGACAAACATTCCCTTACATAGTACCTTATATCTTGCTTCCTGGCTCTTATTCATACCTTGTCTTACCCCATCACGGTTTATTTCTTTCATAATGAGTATCTTCTGAAGTGTTGGTGGGTACTCATGTCCGGCCTGTAAAGACCTAAAGACATGCATGTGTCACTGGCACACTGAGAGTTGAAGAGTGGACAGGGCTTCAGGATGAAACCTTTGTTTCTTCTCATTGTGGAGGGGCTGCTTCCCATGCTGGTCTCAGAGCGTCAGCCTTTCTTGCCTCTGATCTGCATGGGCCTAAGGATTCTCTCATTGGCAGTGCTAGAATTTGCATTTTGCTCTTGATCTGAAATGTTCACAACAAGCCACCTCCGTACAGATCTATTCTCACACAGGGAGTCAGGCATCTTGAGGCCTGTTCAACTTGAAAATGATGGTTTTTCTTTCCTGTTTTTCTTTTTTCTTCTTTTTCGAGGATGTGATTTCTCTTCCTCTGTGCAAATAATATTAATGGCGATTTCTTTATTTATTTATCACCATCTACTTTGCCTCTGTTTCCTCTCGGCCTCATTTTTATTTGTTTGTTTTCTTATTTATGTCTCTTTCTTTTGTGGTCATATGTCCAGGTGCCTAAGGATAACTTTACCTCATCACTCAGGTTTCAGGAAGATCCAGAGCCTCTGAAAGCAGGGCCTCGCCAATGCACTCAGGCTGATACCTCTTTGCCAGGACATCTTTACAACAACCTTGGTGGCGTTTCTGGTTTTATTACAACAGTCTCCTTGTCTCCTGATGTTTGCTAAAAAATGCGCTAGTATCTTAGAATCTCCCTATCCCTTCTCCTATTATTTTTCCCTTAAACAATTCTCTTACAGGGTTTAGAGAGGTGGCTCATTTGTTAAGTACATGCGCTTACAAAAGACCCAAGTTCAATTCCCAACACACATACAGAGTGGCTCACAACCACCCGAAGCTACAGCTCCTGGAAATCCAAACACTTGAGCTTAAGTGGGCACCTGTACTTATGTTTGAGTATGTGTACACACACACACACACACACACACACACACACACACACACCACGGAATAAATCCATGCGCCCACGATCATTTTAATTGGTAAGAAAGCAGAGTGCAGGGAACATATGACCGTCCCTATGTTCACTGTTTCAGGCATTAAGACTCAGTCCTGTGAGGTGGAATAGAAAGTGTGCTGTGCACTGTTTGTTAAAAGGAGCAGGACAGGAAGCTGAACCGTCTAGTGTGACAATGAACACTGTAGTTTGGGAAATGCAAATAAAACTAGTAATTAAATAATCACACCTTCCTGGTTATCTTGCCCTCTCTGACTCTGAGATTCATGATAGTGAAGGGACGATTTTTAAAATGCAATTCGTGCAACTGGATGCATTTTGCTCTTTTGTCAACTACTGTAATTAGTTTACCATACCACTGAATAAAATACTTGGGATTAAAATCTATATGCCAGAAAATTCTCCATAGACCCTCAAGTGATTTCAGAAGTTTCTATAACTTATACTGTTCTTTCGTGACACATTTGAAGCGCTTTCAGTTTAACTAATACCTTACATATGCTAAATATTTCTATTTAAGATATTTGGAAACAAA
The DNA here is from genome assembly GCA_019843965.1 of Rhynchomys soricoides. Classification (NCBI taxonomy): domain Eukaryota; kingdom Metazoa; phylum Chordata; class Mammalia; order Rodentia; family Muridae; genus Rhynchomys; species Rhynchomys soricoides. The sequence continues at coordinate 8,436,496 of JADRCH010000066.1, read as the reverse complement.
CAAGCAAATACCTGGTACTATATGAGGGAAGGAGGGAATTTTGGGAAAGAGACTATTTTTGTCGGAGTAAATGCTGTCTTGCCGGACTTGTTTCCTTTGCACTGTAGCGGGAGAGTTCAGCTTGAATGTAATAAGCTTTTATGAAATAGTCCCCGTTTCCACTTAGGGTCCCCATCATCTACTCAATATATATAGCCGGCATTAATTCAGCCAGTCACTTCTAAGGTCCAGGGCAAGACTCCATCAAGAGAAGGGACTGTGATTGACAGAGCCCTCAAATCAGTAATATCATAAATATTTATTTACATACGCAATAATAAACACGCTACTATTAGTATGAGAAATACAATTTATCCTTGGTGATGATAGCTTTGAAAGTAAAAAAAAAAAAAGCAGCAGACTGCAAACATTCTAGTTTTCTGCAATGCTATGGTTGCAGCAGATCCAAACTTCTCCAGCTAGAGAATGTCAGGTGATCTCGACCTCCACCAGTGTTCCAGCGCATGTGCATACAACACAAAGCAGCCACGTGTGCTCAAAGGTTACTTGTGTGCATTACACACATTATTTTGAAGAACTGTTCAGATATTAAGAAACTAAAGGTTCTAAGCTAAATGCCTTTCTCCAAAGTGACTATTGGTGTAAGCACTATGAACTTATTAAAACTTAGAAATTGTAATAATGCATTTAACTCAGTAAATCAAAACAGTATTCCAATATGTAAGCAATGTAAATTATATGTTTTTTCTTTTTTAAAGTATAAATCCGGTGCATGCCTGACACAATGTTGCACTTCTCAGTTGGGATTATTACATTCCAGTGCTCAGCAGAGCTGTGTGGCTACGGTTGTCGGCTACTGTGCTGGACATGGTCAAATTTTTCTGCCAGATGGACAACTTCAAATGCCATTTAAAAATATATGCAGGGAGCTGTTGTTGCCACTCAGGTGGTAGACTGCTTGTCTAGCATGCTCAGGGACATCCGGTTTCATTGAAAGTACTGCACACACACACTGGGCAGAAGTCAGGGGCTGAAGGCAGGGAGAGCAGAGGTACCAAACACATATAATGCATAAATATTGCATGTGTATTCAGTGATATCTCATCTAAATATCCCCAATTATACAAAACACATTTGTTCTAACCCTAAAGTTAACAGTGATGAACAGCTTCCTGGTCCAAACAGTAAATGATTTAATGACACAAGCTGCACACTTAGAAAAGTTTTAGCATATAGTACATGTTCAATAAATATCAATAAACATATTTTTAAAAGTTATCTTTTCATTAAATAAAATGTCTGTTATTTTTAGTGCTTCTCTTCAAAAACTAATACTTTAAGTTTTCATACAAGGTAATGGCTTCACCGTGGCACAATATCCTCCTTTTAAAGGGAACCCCATAAAGGCAGCAGGGTGCACCCAGAGAACCAACAGTGCAATGTAGTTAATTTTATGAACATATTTTATTCCATGCCAACTAAAGCAAGCCTCTCCAGAGATTGCACAGCAACTCGGGAGATTAGAGGGCTTATGTAGCGACTATCTACCCATAATAAAGAGCTTATCACCCACAGAATATTTTCAATTATTTCACCAAAAGTATATTATCACATGCATGAACATAAGCTATAGTTTGGATGTCATGAAGCATGGCCTTGTATGCTTTAATTGCTTTTATAAGATTTACATAATATTTATATTTATTTTCAGCATGTTATAAGCTTTATTAACTTAGATAAAGCGGTCACACACAGTTGGTGTTCTGTGGTTCCCCCGCAGAAGGGAAACAAAGGTTGAGGGGACTGCCTACATCACAGTGGTGACTCCACAGGGAGCCAGCACCCCACCTTCCTTCCCCTCCTCGGGTGCGTGAGCACACACTCTCAGAAACACTGCTGCCCCTACATCTCAGGTGCTGTGATTAAAGACATGCGCTACTGTACCAAACTGAATTAATAATTTTATCAGTTAACAATTATTCAGGAATTTTCAAAGATTCTTATTTTAATTATCTTGGTGAAAAATGTTTAGACACACACACACACACACACACACACACACAGACTCTTTTTTACTTTTGACGTGGCGTTTACTAGATCAAGTCAAACTTTTCTGTGACTGTAGTTTAGCCTGCTCTATTAAGAGGTTTTACTAACAACTATACAAGAACTCCCAGTCAACCCACGTGTCTAAAGAAGATGGGGAGGCAGCTTTATTGCATTATTTATATAGACATGTTTAGTTTGCATGCTATACACAATGAATATTGTCTTCTGTAAAACAAAACCACATTCTCCCTTTCTACCTGAGTCAGCTTTCTGACTGTTTTGTTTTTTAAATGGCGACTCAGGTAAAAACTAAAAACTATGACTTTGTTCAATTTCTTGGGAGCCAGATTGGTTGTAAAAGTAAACAGTGGCAAATGACAGGTAACCCAGAGCCTCATCGTGGAGGGGAGAACAGGGAAGGAGGGGACTATGCTGTCAACTAGGTAACGTGCACACTGCAGCAACTTCAGGCTCAAAAACAAATGTCTTGAGCCTTGCATGGTGGCTCGTACCTTTAATCCCAGCAGATCCTCCCTCAGGAGGCAGAGGCAGGAGGATCTCTGAGTTCAAGGCCAGCCTAGTCTACAGAACAAGTTCAAGGACAGCCAGGACCACCCAAAGAAACCCTGTCTCGAAAAACCAAAACACAAAACCAAATATCAACAACAAATTCAAAAAGAACAAGTGACTTTTTAGGAACACAGATTTGAAGCCAGGTGTGGCTGATCCTATAAAGACCTATGAAAGCACTAGGAAGGTCTTCAGTTCAAGGCCAGCCTGAGCTACAAAATAACACGAAAGTCTAAAAACAAAGGGAAATCTCCAGGTAAGTCTTACCAACGAAACGAAACAGAACCAAGAGCCCTGTGCAGACCAGTACCACAGTAGCCAGAGAACAAGGACTGAGTTGTTCATGGCCGTGGACTTTGAGATTGCTGCTGGGTAATGACCACACTATGTGGATCGTTTGCATCTATCTCTTCTGCATTTCTCTCCTGCTCCTTGTCACCCCAACTGTTTTCCCAGGGCACTTGCCTAATAGGCAGCTTAAGAAAACTAGATAATCTCACTTTATATATACAATCACAATGAATAAATTCTACAGGAATAAAGAACAAAAGGTTTCTTTAAAATATCTTAAATTGCTGCTGAGTCCAACACACCTCAAGCTGTAGGTTTTGAAGAATGCCATTACTGCAATTATTATCAGCATGGTATTCATGGAACTAGAGCTGCTCCCACAGGGCAGAAGGAGCAGCTACCAGGCATGCATGGTCATCCTACTGACAAGTACCTTTTGCAGGTTAGGGGTTCTGGTTAAAACTGCTAATACTCTAAGATTTCAAACACCTAAGGGTACTAGTTAGTTTTCTGATGTTGTGATAAAAACCATCTCCAAAATCAACTTAGGAAGTAGAGTTTATTTTGGATTATGGGTCCGCAGCCTATGAAGACATTTCTTATTCAAACAAGCTCACTGTTAGGATGCTATCTCAGAATCTCAGCAGAGCACGGGACCTCGGAGGCTGTTCTCCTTCCGGAAGGCAGAGCAATGATCTAAAGATGACACACTTTGGAGGCCGCCAACAACTCCAGCAGTATATTCTTTGTTCTTCCATTCTGCCATTGCTGGTTTTTTTCCCCCAAAGTTCTTAATAATGTAAATTTAAGAACAAATGAGAAATTTATGCATGAACTTTGTGATATCTATTTTAATTGCATATAGTATTTCAATAACTTTAAGAGTTTGTGTTCTAGTTGAAGCTAGTTGATAATTGATCTCCAGACAACTGAAATTTTACCGTATTTGTTTAATAAAAGTCATTCACCACACAGTCTGAATATAAAGGGAAATTTTATGTTTTGTCTCAGTTGGTAAGTTTTGAGATTGTAGAATTTTCCTTGGGTATTTTATTGACCTTAACATGGTGAAAATGAAGACCATTAAACCATCTTAATTTTGTCTTTGTGACTGTAATCTGATTTTTAATATAATCTTAAACCAAAAGAAATAGGCAACATTTTTATGAAAAATATTTTGTATCTTTAATGCTTGTTTGTAAGCATTCAATTTAAATGTTTACTTTCCTTGATATTTATATCTTTTCTTTGATATCAATGACTTTAAAAGAAACTATCATTGCAAAGAGGTAATTGAGACATATACAAGGTGGTAATAGTCAGGGATAGAATGGCTACTGAACATATATTTATCGAGAGTTTCAAGGCACTTGAAACAAATTATCTCATCCTTGCTATAGGAGTGCAAAATATTAGGCTGCACCCTAGCAGGTTGTTTTTGAGGCCGAACGTCATCAGTTTTATGATTTAACTTAGGAGGTAACACAGTCATAGCTCTTACCACACGAAAGCACAGACTAAGGACACTGTAGGCACTACAACCAGTCTCCCAAGCTTATGCCTCCAAGAGCGTGCCTGTGCAGTCAAAGCAGAACTAAAGGCAAAGGTGGAAGAGAGTCCCTTAAACGCAGGAGGTTTGTAATTCGCTTGTGGAAGTAATAACAACATAAAGAGTAACCATCAAATGTAGACACCAGCACAGTCTAAATATGAGACATTTGTCTTCACACCGGGGATTTGAGATTTATTACCACTGCTTCCCCTAACTCTGATCCCCCTAAGTACCATGCATACATTGGCAGGAGAGATATAAGTCTTGGTCAGATGACCCAGATATATCTGGGGTAGGTTTCTGTAACACAGGATAGTCATCTACTTAAAGGAATGATATTTTGATTGTATTATCAATATAACTCAGTATAAAACAAAATTTTCTAAAACAAAGAAAGAAAAGGAGTCCAAGCTTGCATACCACTTCTATAGCTCACACTATAAAACCGTGTGTGTGCACACACATACGAGAGGACAACCTGCAGATGTCAGTTCTGGGCACTGAACTTGGGTTTCAGGCAGCAAGCGTCTGTACCCACTGCACCATCTTGCTGAGTCAACCTTCCTGTTTATCAGATGGTGTGGCACCACTGAGCTGCCCAGAACTGAGTTAGCAGAGCCACCCTTCGCTCCTCCTTGACCCCAAGCACATCAAGGCGAGGCTCCTTGTCTAATTAGTACCTTGCCATTGATTTTTGTCTCTAAGCAGCTCTTCAGTCACCCCAGGCCCTCCATTCCCAAGGCCTCCGCTCCAGTTTGAATCCTCACCCCGTTTTGCTGATCAATGATCCAGTCTAATTGGTTCTTGGCTTCTATTCGGGGCCGATTCCATCTCAGCCCTCCCAGGAAAGGAGTTTCTTTTCTAGTTTTTAGCCATAGCAAGCACATGCCCAAGATGAAAGCCCCTTTTTTCTTTCCTTCCATTTCTTAGTTGGGGCCTTGAACCCAAACATCATAAACACAACTCATTTGGTTTGGTAACATCCACCCACAAATAGACTAAACTTGAACACTTGGGGCCTTAGTAGTTACCCAGGCCAGTACTCATGCATAATAACTAAACCCAAAATGTACATTAAAGGATCAAATGTCTAGTTAAAAATAATCTAATTGCTTATGTATTATCAGTTTGAACTAATATAACCTGCACTAATTCTGTACTAGGCTTTCACTCAATGAGGATCACGGACAATGAATCTTTGAACTACTATGTAAGTCTACCACTTCAGAGTGAGAGGAGGAGCTGAAGGAGGAAGCAGAGGAAAGATGAAGGCAAGCCCAAACCCCAAGTAAATGGATTCCTAGTTCCTACCTCCCACTCAGGGCAGCTCAATACATGTGTGTATGTACACACACACACACACACACACACACACACAGAGAGACAGACATACACATACACACACGCACATGTGCGTTTTTTTTCAATACATCATGGCCCTTCGGTGAAGTTAATTGCCAAAAGGAAATGATGCTTAAAACAGCAATTTAAAAATGACTGCTTTATCGTCCAGAAAATTTAGAGTAGATGAAGAAGATTTCAGTTCAATGTATAGCACCTAATTGAGTGTGTATGCTAAAAATAGCTCTAACCTAAATGATCATTAACATAAAACAAGTTCCTTCATACATGTCAAACAGTCTATTCTGTGTCCCGATGTACTGTTTAAACCTGGTGTGTGGGTTCGCATGTAACGGTGGTACCTGGGGGCCGAGAGGCAGGAAGACAGTGAGCTTAAGGCCTGCCTGTGTTAAAACCCCAATCTGTGTACGGAATACACTGAGTATGTCTAAAAGCATTTATCCCAACTCAGTATTCCAGCCAGTATCATCCTGTAGTATTTATTTGATGTTTTTTTTTTTTGTTTTTTAATCGATTTCTGTTTACTATGCAAGGAAACTTTGAAATAAGGTGTAGAATATCCTTTTAGATTTCTGTGATAAAATGATAATATTTGTCTACTGTTTGTGGAAAAATATATGCTTAGTGTACTTCTTGCAAATGACACTTTAAATGCCCCAAGTATATATAACTGCAGACACCCCCTTTAAACATGGCAGGTGTCAGGTAAGCATGAGCATGTGATCACACACGTGCCCGTGTGCGTGTCATCCCTTTGGATATACAGATAAGGCTGTAACTCACATTAAATTCACGCATCTGGAATTATTTTCGTAATGCAATTTCATATCATATGGTGGGGTGGAGACTTGCCTTTTAATAAATTCTGTCTGTTTTGTATTTTCTCTGGGTCTCTCTGCCTTAGGCAGCTGCAGCCTCCTGTGGTAATTTGTGTGTCTACCTTTGTGCATATGTGCCTCTGGGCAGCATTGTTTGAGAATGGGTCTGCAGTCAAACTCAGCAGAAGTACAAGGGCATACTACTCGGGGAGTCAATCTCATGGAGTACCCCAAGGAGCTGAGAAGGCAGGCAGGCAGACTGCTAGCCTGGAGCAACCCCCCCCCCCCCCAAGGAGTTTAGCAAATCTGGTTGAATTCCACGGATCCAAATGTATATTTTGACCTTTTCATGGAAACTAGATGACAGGCTAGTCTAGTAGTCAGAATAATTTCTACTAATACATGACTTTTGAAAGCATGCTCCTTAAACATCACAAGGATTCAAGATATGCTATATTTACAAGTGCTTGCTAAGTATAAATTAAATATATACAGCATTTACCATCATACGCACCATATACAAAATGATAGGGACAGAAGCCATTGTATGCAAGTCAAAGCAGCATAGCATGCACTGCTGGGAAGAAACAGAAGAATAGGAAAAGGAACGGTATCCCATGAGCACCTGGACTGTAGCAGACCCTGCCGAGTGCCTTTCTACACATTTACACAATTAGCTCTAATGCCACTCTTGTGATGCAAGTGCCATCTGTTTCATGAATGAGTAAGTGACGATGAGGATCCTAAGCATGAGGATCAATAATAGGCGGACACCGGATCTAAGTGGAAGTCTGTCTGACCCTGCTAGACTCCAGCATCTCACTTACCATCAGTAGATAGTGAAACAAAACTCAGAGAGACAAGAAAGTAAAAAGGGCTAGGGGCAGAACCCACTTAGGAACATGGCTAACAAATGTGAGTGTGCAGTTATAGTACACAAAAGTAACCAAAGAGATTTAAAAGCTACTGAAGAGTACATTAGTGTTTCATTTGAAGGGTCTGAGCAAGACAAAGAAATCACACATTCCTATAGGCATTATGCAGTATTGAGGCAGCTTTAAATCCTACATTAAACTGAAACATCTTTCAATTAGATGCCTGTCTCAAGGAAGGCTCATTCTCAGGGCAGGTAATACTGAAATGTAAAGGCAGACACTTTCCAGCCAGACTTAAATATATGGTCCAACTTTGAATAGAAATTAATATCTTAGCAAAATAGACAAAAATCTCATGACACGTGCAGTAATTCTTTGATGAATGGAGCAAAATATTAACAGCTTTAAGTTGCGCCTCAGCATCCTGCTCACCTCTGCCTCTCCTGGACTGCATCCATCCATTCACACATCTCCTACCGCCTTGTAAAGAGCTCTGAAGTGTGACTAGTGAAGAGGTCTGGTTTCAAAAGATGACTAACCTGAAGGTAGTGGCCACAATCTGAATAGGGTAAGTACAGAATGCTGGTTAACTATCACTCACACTACTATGTAGCTGTCACCTGTGCACTGGAAATGAAATGATGCAGTAACCATGATGTCTGCCTCCAGGCTCAGCGCTCAACACCTGCAGTGTACCAGCACAGGACCTGGCTTGGGACGGCTGCAGTCTCCAACTCCTCAAATCAAGACTAAGCAAACAAAACCAAGCAAAATAGCCAGCGTGGAATACCATGGTACAGGGCATAAAGCGAAGAGTTAACTCTTTTATATTCTGGTTACTTAGTAATAGTTAAAGTTATTTACTGTTTCAACAAAACTTACATACTGTGACCTATGTGTAGAAGAATTAATTTTCGTATTCAACAAGTGGTTATTGATAACTACTATGTACCAGACACAATTCTTAAATGTTGGAATATTCAACAACGGCTTGGGCAGGAGACATAAAAAGTATACCTGGTTATCAAATAAAAAATGGCCATTTACTGAAACTTAAAGGCATTCAGAATCCACGTATCAAAACAGATGTGTGACCAAAAATCTGTAGACTATTCTGAAGAGCAACGGCTCAAATGGCAGGAAAGAACCTTTGCTGGCTTGCTGCTGGGACAGAAAAAGACTTTAGGTGTGGACTGAGAGCGAGGCTCTGAAGCACACAAGGGCCGAGAGGTAGGGAAGTACATTCCAGATGTGGGTCTGGAGCAAAGGAGCTAGGGTAGAGAAGCATAAAAAATAAAAACAGAGGTCAGGAGGCAGATCAAGGAGCACGAAACAGCATCAGGGTGACAAGCATTCCAGGTCTTCTGGGGAGGTTGTTTAAACATCAGTTTGGAAAGAGAAAGTGCATTTAGGGGCCACAGACACACCCTCAGAAATCTCTCTCTCTCTCTCTCTCTCTCTCTCTCTCTCTCTGTCTCTCTGCACTGAGCCAATGGGTACTGTCCTATGATAAACTGATAAACTATGATAATTCTGTCCTATGATAAACTGATCCTGTGATGGTTTTGCTTATGGACTTAAATTAACATAAATAGATATTTAAAGCAACCTATATTGAGGTTCTAGGGGAAATGGACAAAGTTCAACAGAATCCCATAGCGTGAATCAATACAGATTGAATAAAAGCTCAGAGGCTGGAGCACTTCCAGTCAGAGAATTCTGAAGACTCATTATTAACTCCTTTAAGTGGATCCCGAGACCTTCACAGAGAACAATTGAGCCAAGTTTCGGTGGAATGAACCACAATTTGTGCATAGTGCTTCAAGACTGTCAAATTAGCCTCAAATAATGATGCCTACTCTACGCGGGCAATGTTTATTACTCACTGTTACACAAAACTTGCATACTCTTCAGACTAACAGAGCTTTAAGCCATAATTATCTGCCCTGCCTAATGAACCCAAGGAACTTTCAGAAAGTGGTTGAATGAAATAGTTTTCACATCTTTAAGTAGCAGGAAGAGTGACGGAGACACAGGGAACGCCTGGCTATCAGTTTTGAGACCTTTGAAACAGCTCCCGGAACTCCACCACTTCCCCGGCACACCTTGCTTCCGAAGCCCAAGTCACAGGCTCTTACTTTCCTTACCAATTAAGGACTTTCTGCCTCGGGGACTTTTCAAGAACATATATTACAAATAGCGGTATCTCTTTACATCCCCACCCAGTGAATTCTGAAGCTGTAAATAAAATAGAAAGCTCAAATACAAAGACAAGAGAGGCCCAGGATAGTAACTGGGGGAAGGCTGTAAGGTTAGCCAGGGCTAAAGTAACTTCCCTGGAGAAACCCACTTAGAATTTCACAAACATCCGGCTGGGGCCACAGGGACTGAACCAGAACTACTGTCTATGTCCAAAGACAGGCAAACATTTCAGAGACAAAAATCAAACCTGGGGAAGGCAAACAAGTCGTCTTCTATTTGCACCTTTTCGTGCTGCTAAATGGCTTAACATATTGGATATACATTGGTTTTAGTCTAAGAAAAGTAAAGTCAGTAAATCATTCTTGGAGAGTTACAGAGCACCCTGAACCCCAGTGACCTCACGATACGCTGCTCAAGCGAATGCAGTGGAGTCTCCACTGTTATTTGCTTGCAGTATGGGATGTGGCAGTGGGAAGGGAGGTTATGGAACAAGTGGAGGGCTGGCCATGGGGGATTAAGGGGCAACCTATTCAAGGGATTCAAGAAAAGAACCTGTTAAAGAAAGAAAAGACATAATAGAGTTGGGCCTGAGTCTTTTTAAAATGAAGAGAGGAGCAAATGAAGAGAATTGCAAAGCCTATGTTTAAAATTTAATCAGTGGGAGGAAAAAACCCAGGATTTCTGTTTCATAGATGCAGAGGGTTTATGGCTTTTACAGATAACTGGGTTGATTTTCAGGAGTCTGAAATAAGAAATGGCATGGTGTGCCCATGTGAAACCTACAGCAAGAGTCAGATTTGATGATGCAACAGTGTGAGTGCCCATTGAGACCAGGTCGGCACACCCCAGAATCCAGAACATCCACTCACAGCCCTAGATAATGTCAACAACCAAGGGCGAGAATAAACAAGGAGTCAAAGTGATCTCAAAAGATCTCAAAGAATATGCTCACTTTCTTTAAAAGAGAGACACTAACAAAGTGTAGTGAGCTAGTCAGCTAGAAATGCCATAAAGCCAACTGTGCCCCAAACGTGAGCAAGAGCCAGTCAGAATTAACAAGAGGAAGAAAATAAATCACAGTGGGGGCAGCAGGGAATTACACAGTGTTAGAGAGGAACAGACGTAACAGAATAGGAGATAGCTTTGTGGAAAAAATTACAAAAATCTATTAACAGGACATAAAGGAAGCTCTAACATGAGTAATCCAGTTTACGAAAAAACCATCGTGATATGACATTTCTCAACAAAATCTATGTATTCTGTGTAATCCCCTCAAAAGAGCTACAGGTTTTGAATTAAGTTTGAGGAATTTATTGTTTTGATTATGCAAGAATAAGTACATTAATGTGAAAGAAAGAAAGAAAGAAAGAAAGAAAGAAAGAAAGAAAGAAAGAAAGAA